>NW_021025186.1:1280259-1324995 GCF_004153795.1 Camellia sinensis
GGAAAATTGGGTCCTAACTGGGACGGCCCTTATCAGATCGATTCGATCGCGGGAGTAGAGAAAAACTAGCTTTTTAGAGGGGTTCAAAAGGGTCAAGAAGAGATTCTGGCCGGCCTATCCATATTGGTGGCCTCCCAGATGAGCACAACACAATGGTGGTATGAAAAGCCAGAAAATGTGGCTCAAAAGTGAGAAAAACCAGCTTTCTGTTAGAAAAACCGGCTTTTGGAGAGAGAAAAAGAGAAAACTGGCTTTTCAGGGGAAAAGGTGGCCGGCCACCATCCTACTCCCTTCCTAACAATGAAAATAGGGTCTCCATCAAAAACGGACCAAAACGGATGCAAAACGAAGGTTCGGGGGCCAAAACGCGCGGTTCGGGGCCCCGAAAACAGGCTGTTAGGCACCGGAAGTGGCGTATGACCACGAAGGTGATCTCCTGGGCCACAGTGTCCCTCTAAAGGGAGGAAATAAGGTGTGTGCCAAAAACGGGAGCAAACGGAGATAGTTAAGCGGTCCCGAACTGAGGCACACGACCGACGGCTCCGAAAATCGGAAACCGGGCTCCAAACGGGAAAAATGGCCTACGACCATGAAACGTAGCCCACGGCCACTGAGAGATGGTCTACGAGACCTCTCCCTCCCTTCAGGAAGAGAAAACGGAGGAAACAGGACTCAGTTCGCAAACCGAGGCAAAGCACAAAAGAGCCCCGAAGTCTGGAGGCAAGGCTCACAACCGAGACTCTGAAACCTCAGAACGAGCACAAAATGCAACATCACCGAGCGCTCAACTGGTGACGTCTGAGTCTTAAGGTCGGTCAAAAATGGGGTGTCTACAGATATGGATTTCACATATTTATTTATTTATTTTGGGTATTCTATACATATTTAAATCTCGTTTCATTTCTTGCACACACCAAAAAAAAAAGGGGCAAATTACATATACTTCCCTCGAGGTTTAGCTAAATTACAAATACCCCCTGAGATTTCGAAAATTACTGATACCCCCCTGAGGTTTATATTTTCATAACAAATTGCTCCCTGAGGTTTATATTTTCATAATAATTTGCCCCCTAATTTATTATGCAAATAGTACCTTCAAGGAGGTATCTATAATTTGTCAAACCTCAGGAGGGTATCTGTAATTTTGCTAAACCTCAAAGGGGTATATGTAATTTGCTCCAAAAAAAAAATGGGGACAAGAATGAAAGAGAAAAGATAAAAGGATACGAGCGAAGAAAATAGAAATAATTGCCAAAAAATTCACATATGTGCATGTATAAGACATTAGATTTGAATCTTTATTTGTGAGAAAGAAATAGTCACAATATTTTTTTATTATTGATTCACATCTTTAATTTTTTTTTTTTTTTTTGCTTAAATTTTAAAATGTTATAAACTTTAGCTCTACAAATATGTTTTAATAAAATCTATCACTTTATTGGTTTTGTTTTCACAATCTATTTGTTGCAAATATATTAAAAAACTAGTTTGGTGAAAATAAATACCAAAAAGATTTTTTCGAATTTTAAAACTGTTATTTATTTTTATTTTTTTGGTGAGTGTGTAAAAAAGAGAACAATATGAAAATGTTAAGTATTTTTGGATTTTTCATTATTTTTTCACCAAAATAAATTTTCAGTAGCTTTAATTTTTCATTGAACACATTTTAAAGACGGAACCAAACAAATTATTTTTGGATTGCTTTTTTGAGATATTTCAAAGAAAATTTATATTGAATATGAAATTTAGAAATTTTTTTTTTAAAGCTTGACCTAATAATTAGGTCTAATTGTTAGGGACAATTAGATATAATCATTTGGTTATTTACTGATTAAATCCCATTTATTTATTTATTTATTGCATTGGCCTATTGAATTAAAAACAATTTAATAATTCCAGCTAGAATTACTATTTGATTATAAGATTTTGCAATGTTTAGTAATAAATCGAAACAAATTTGGTTATGAGACTTTGTCTTGTTTTGTTTTGAATTGAAGTGACTTTGGTTATGAGACTTTCATTGTTTTTTAAAAGAAAAATTATGAACCAATTTAGTTTTGCTTTGTACCACTTATTTCAAAACTAGTGTAATATTTTCTCCTAAAAAGAACATAAAAGTGGTAAATGTCACTGTTTTAACTAATAAAATATAAGTAGAGACACCACATATATTTACTGGTGTAGTAAATTATAATTTCCTCTTCCAATTTGGACATTTTAAAGGATATTAGTTTGGATTAAAACTCTTAACCACCACTAATTTCTCACCCAAAACTGAAGACGGAGCCTATCGGGCCAAATTGAATAGAAAAGTCAAGCTCATAGAAATGATTTTTAAGAATTGCATTAATTGAAGTAAACAACCCATTCAACACGCTATGAATAATTGAGGAAGCAACTCCAAAAGGAAGGGCTCATCAAGAAAATGATGGTCTTTTAGGTTGCTTTCAATGAATAAATATTAAATATAATGGTGATATTACACAATAGCGTCATTATCTAATGAGTAATTTCACTTTGTGATAAAGCTGACAATATGATTGGACTAGACTTGTCTAGCTAATTGTATTGAGAAAGTCTCTTAACCCAGACTTACCTATTCAGAATTTTCTAAGTGAGTGATGGTGTGGTGGAGAACAATTTGTATAATGTGGGGCCCATGTAAGGTGTGGTAGAGATTAATTTCTCAGTGATTTCTAAATTGCTAAGAGTAAGTTTTTAATATTACTCAATTGTACTTTTGATTTTCTATTGCCCAAACAACACATAAAATATGAAACTTGAGCTAAAGCAAACAAGATTGCTTGAATGTAATGGATATGAACTTAACTTTTTTTTAGGGATATTCTATGCATTTATATATCATTTGGTTTCTTATGTAGAAAAAAAAAAATGGAAAGTTGAAAAGAGAAGAGAAATGGAAATGTAACACCTAAGTATAATCCAATATCAACTCATTTGGTAGGTTTTCATTGCTTCTATTATAGAGCTCATTTACCTAACACCGTTCTAGGGTCGGTCCTAAAGCAAGGCAAGGAAGGCTGTTGCCTTAGGCTCCATGGCATTGTTTGGCTTGTATCTACAGATACAATTTTTGAGAAAAAATTTCAAAAATTTATTTGGTCAAAAATTTCTGAAAAAAAAATAATTTAAATCATTTTTCTCTCTACTACATATCAATCAATCATTTTTTCTCTCTCCCTTCTCTTTCTTTCACCTACACATCAATCAATCACTTTTTCACTTAAACCCATCCATTCAATTACAAAAAATAAAATAAAATCATCCAAAACTCCAAAACTATTATCAAAACATACTACCAAATAAATTTTCAAATTTTGTAAACTTTTTCTAAAAAATTATTTTTCAAAATTGTTTCACAAATACAAACCAAACATTGACACATAATTTTGTTTAAAAAATAGGGTTTTGAAATAATTTCAATCTTGAGTAATGCTTGGTTAATTATTTTGGTCTTAAGTTATCTTTGATTTATTGAAATGAAGTTGAATGGAATAATTATTTTATCATAATGTCCATCCTCACGTTTAATTTGCTAAAAAATGTTACAAACGAAATCACCATTAATCATTGTGAGGAAATAGTCATTCTATAAAGAATGACCATTCTATTTTATTCATTTTTATTTCAAGGAACCAGATACTAGACTATTGTATTAGTAATTTAAAAATGAAGGTTACAGAATTTTTTTAAAAAAATATTAAATTGGTGAATTATTTAAAAATAATGGATGATTGTTTGCCAAATATTTGAATTATTTATAAAATATTATTTGAGTATACCAGTTAGAATTGTTTCTGGAGAATTTTTTTAAAGTTGAAGTTTATTAGATTGGATCGGGATAGAATTACACCTAAAACTAATTGATTTTTAGATTTTTGGATCTAGAATCGAACTAATTATATAAAAAGTGAAATCAAACCTACTTGAGACAATTCATGCTGCATTGGGTTGAATCGTTATTCCACCTATATGAAGGTCTTGTTCGTCAAGAGATATTTTGGTTAAAAAAAAGTTAAAAAGTA
Source organism: Camellia sinensis (assembly GCF_004153795.1). Lineage (NCBI taxonomy): Eukaryota > Viridiplantae > Streptophyta > Magnoliopsida > Ericales > Theaceae > Camellia > Camellia sinensis. The sequence continues at coordinate 1,284,306 of NW_021025186.1, forward strand.
AACAAATTCAACTCTATTAACAAAATATCACTATTAACAAATTCAATCAATTAATTTTTCTCTCACATCTATATATTCAATTAAAAAAACTATTGCAAACATATTAACTTTTTCCACTTCATATGAACACCTCCACCGATAATTGACATGCCAAATTTATAATTGGCATTCTACAGTGCTAAAATGCCAAATAATAACAATGTTGTTGCAATAGTACAAATGTCTTTATTTTTATTTTTTATTTTTTTATACTGAGTCAACTTTCAGCTTAAACGTTGGATTGAAATATTAATAAGTAGCCTTTTGATGCCCATCTAAAAAAATCTACCATCACCTTGTTTGGTTTCAATTTTCAAAATTTAATTTTTCTAGAAATTGAATATTTTCTTTTTCATATATTTTTTTATTTTTAATGAAATTTTAATATTTTAACCAAATTTTTTACTCAAAGTTTGGATCATTCTCAAACTCTCTTGCTCATTGCCCTAACACCCAACTTTCACCTCCTCTCTCACACTCTCTCATACAACTCTTTCTCTCTGGGTTTGTAGGTGTTTGTACATCGATTAGAGGATTTTAAATAAAAATAATAAAAAAAGTAATGCTAGAAACTCACATTTGAGACTCCTAAATATATCCACAATGATGTGGCATGGAAGTAGAGCCCCACATGATTAAATGTAACAAATTAAAAGTTAACACACATCATTTCACATCATTGTGGATAAAATTGTGAAGATTTTATTAGAAGACTCAAACATTTTCCATAAAAAGTATATTTGTATAACAGTACTCATGCAAAATGAACCTATCCTTCATTCCAAATAATTTTATGAGCACAGAGATTACAACAACAAATGGAACTCATCAAAAGATGAAGAGGGCCACAAAAAGTGAAAAGAACTTTGGTTTCAAGTGAATATTCATAATCTCATAAAACAATACATGTAAAGCATAACCAACAGATTTGTGCACTAAGTAGGATCTTTTCTAATATGTAAGAGTATAATTATCTATATTTATCAAACACATGTAAAAACAAGAAATTATTTGGTGTTGGGAGGGTTAGACAATTTTCCGCACAACTCGAAGCCTAGGTAAACTCTCAACCCAGGTAAACTCTCAACCCGCCCAACCCTACTCTTAACTCTAATAGCTTGTTTAGGATGTGGATTGTCTTTTTAACTTTTTTAACTTGGGGCTAAAAAGCTATGTTTGGGATAGGTTTTTTTTGGCTTTTTTGACTTTTATGAAAGAAAAAATGAAATGATTATGGGTTCGATGTGACATTTTATCCTATTTGGCTAAAATAACCTATTTTATCTTGTATGTCTATTTTGGTCCAAAACATCTTCCTAAACAAACTTAGCTCTAACAAATCACAGGAACAGATGGGTATAAGTATAAACAGTATTGGGCTTTTCTTAAAAAAAAAAGAGGGGAGCTGTTATTGTATAAATAAGCTAGACACACCAGCCCTAAAAGCAACCGATGTCAGATTGGGGGCTTGGGCTTGATGCTTAATGCAGCCCATTCAACTAGGATATACATTTTGTTACCCTGCTCTCTGTCCGGGCAATAGGCTTAGGAGCCAGTTGGTTGGAATAAAATCTTGGGGAGACATGATGAAAAAACCCTCAGCATAACTAAACACAGCCTTAAAAATAGGGGTCTGTTAACTGACAAAAGCTTGGAATGAAATTTTCAAATATTAAAATGACAAGAATATCTTAGTTTAGATATTAGAAAATACGGAATTTTCCCGTCTATTCTTTTTCCTCTTGTAGACCTGACTTTGTGCTAAATTTTTCAATTCTTGACTCATTTGAGGTGTCTCAGGGTGAAGCCCTTTATACCTACATTGTCATTAATCACTACGAAAGGTTAAATATTCAAAATGAAATTATATAGCCCTACAAACACTACCTCAAAATGAGTTTGGCAGTTTCTTAAAATAACATAATCCTAGACAATATTTCTCGAGTACAGACTAAATACAATGGTCAGTTATGGAAAAACAAATTTGTAGTTATGTATGATGTTTGAGATTACCTGTTTCTATTTTACTTCTCTGGCATCATTCCTGCAGCCAAATTTATCTCCAAGGCTTTGATTTGATTTGACTGATCTGTAAAGATCACTTACCAAAAGCAACAAACAAACATAAAAATGTTGCAAAATACACAATCAATGTGAAGACAAGTTCTTCACAAAGTAGATTAGTCCCCAAGAACGCACACAACTTATTTGAAACATTGAGAACAATGGAAACTTTAAAGAGATGTAGCTTCATGCCCCGCCCTAAAAAAGAATCAATTTTATGGACATGCACAGATAAAACGTCTTCATGTGTTTGGCCAATCATTTGATGCCCAACTATTAAATAACATGGATGGAAACATATAAATACATATTTTATTTTTGTTTATTTTTTGCAGTCATACTGGGTGTATCATCAAAAAATAAAGTTTCATCTATAAATACATAACAAATAATTTCATCTACAAACACATAACAAATCTTTCATTTATATATGGGTTTATTTGGGAATTAATTTTGATCATAATAATTAAAACTTAACTCACATGAAGATGGCTACTATAAGATTAGCTCAAGCTTGAATTAATTTTGCAATGACCTGCTCAAGCTTCACAGTAGGCTTGCCCTACTTGATACGTCATGCAATACTTTCAAAATTGCCATGATGGCTAAAGGCAATCGTTGGCCATGGCAAGTTATTATCTTACTTCGATGATGATTTCAAGATGGTGTAGCTCTAGCTAGTAGATTTTTTGGTTCCGCATGTTAAAAATTATTGAGGTTTCCGGTTTTTTTTTTTGTTTTAAATTTATAATTCACATGCTTAAGTTGTTGTACTTTGGGAAGGTTTGTTGTTTGGTAGAAGTATAACTTTTTAGGTTTTTAGCTTGTTTGCTTTTTCACCTTCAAAATAGCCTCAAAAGCTAAACTTAACTTTTATGAAGTTGTGTTTTTGGATGCTATTTTTAAGCTTTAAAAAATGGAAGTTTTTTTTGATAAATTTCATTTCTAAGAGTTTTATTTCATCCAATCCATATTCTTTTAGACTATTCCATTAGGTTCTATTTGATGTAAGAAGACCAAAACACCCTTAATCTCTCTTACCCCCATTAATGTTGATATTTAATATTGATTGTCATTATATCTTCACTCCAAAAAAATGCATTAACTACACACCGCTATTTAATGTTGATATATATTACACACACAAAATTAAACATGGTTCTTTATTGATTGTCGTTATGTTTTAGTAGTTCCCATGCATCAATGATTGTCATTATGTTTTGATAGTTCCCATACATCCAAATGTTGGCTGTACGTGATAACGCGAATGTTCATATTAGATGACCTGAATGTGAATGTTCACATCAGATGACGTTGTGATAAAGGTGATGTTAAGATTCACGTCAGCATTGTATCAAATTACACAACCACAAGCCTCAACTTTCATTTGAATATAAACATGATGTGAATGTTCACACTACAACATATGAACATTAACATTTATATTCACATTCATATGTTTTAGTGTGAAGATTCACGTCATCTGATGTGAACATTCACATTCACGTCATCACATACTGTCAACATTTGGATGCAAGAGAACTATCAAAACATAATGACAATCAATAAATAACCATGTTTAATTTGTGTGTAATGTATATCAAAATTAAATAGTGGTGTGTAGTTAATGCATATCAACATTAAATATAAGGGTACAAGAGTCTAAGAAAATAGTGTAAATCAAGAAAAATGACCTTATGGAATAAAAGTATAAATACATGGAACTAAGTGGATTATAAATTTTCTTCATTGACTTCTTGGGCTAAAACACTCCTAGACAGGATTTATCAATAAAAACCCCTAAAAAAATGTTGTCCAGTGTGAGGTAAAAATATTTGAGTTTGAATTACAAAAAATTAGGATTTCCTTCTTCCCTATTTGTCACCTATTTAATTTTCAAAAGCCATTTTTTTTTTTTTTTTTTTTTTTTTTTTTTTTTTGGTATTTTAGGCTAAAAAAGCCCCAAACAGCTGGCCTTTATAGCCTAAAAAGCTAAGAAAGCAACCTTTTAAACCGGCAACAAAATATTATTCAACTTTTATGGGCCGATCTCTATCTACTCAATCTTGGAATGAAGTTCAAGTTTGACCAATTTATACACATGAATCAAGCTCAAAAGGGCTCCTAATGGGCTTATATGAATTTGTTCACATGCATCAAAGCTTGATCTACAGCTCTAGCCCCAACCAAGCCAAGAATTGACCAGCTCCCCCTAAGTGAAAATGTTGTCTCTGTTGATTGAATTTCTGATGATTTAACAATCCAAAGTATTATATAGATATAAAGGTATGTGCTTGGTTGATGTGGAAGTATTATATAGACATGTGAAGATAAACATTAGGTCATGTTTGATTCACAAGATTAATAGTAAAGTATTAATAATCCTATTAAATTAGTGTAGTATTTACTATCCAATTGGATTAATATCCATTAGATTAATAATCCCACCCCTACCCCATTACTAATAATCCTACAAATTTGTTGGATTAATTATCCATTGGATTAATAATCCTAAACCAAAATATTAAAACAAACATAAGATAATTGGGCCCACGGATTAATAATCTCAATCCCATACTCTAATCCACCCAATCAAACATGCCCTAGTGTTCTTGACATTAGGCCTTGGGACTGTTTTGCGATGAGTGCAATAGAGGCGTTTACTCATCTACCTTCTATAGAAACACCCCCTCCCCTCATTCTTTTGGGCCTATCGTGCACTCTCAGACTAAGCTTATGTGGATTAAATACTCTAAAATAGTGCAGCAGACTGGGTTGTTAGGGGTTAGCCACCAATTTTATATTTGGACTTTGGCATGCATTTCAGGTATGGATTTGAGTAAAGATGTCCCATAATTTGAGGCAACGTTTGGTAAAAGGCATTCAAATTTTCTCTTATTTATTTTCTAAGGTAGAACAAAGTTTCTAAAAAAGTGGGAAACGGTAGTTCATTGATATGGTTGTAACATAGGCAATAGAGAAGAAATACTTCAGCAACTTCTGGATATTTTGGATTGTGATAACACTAATCTATTTGTGGGAAATGCATATTGGGTGAGTACAACCACGTGCATGTGGCACAAGATCACCCATTTTCATGTTTTTTCTGCAATTTATTTCACATACTTCAAAGCAACCACATAATGCTATTAATGCACTTACACATGTTTTTTTTTTTTTGTAGTCATACTGGATGCATCATCAAAAAATCAAGTTTGATCTATAAATACATAACAAATAGTTTCATCTACAATACATAACAAATCCTTTATTTAGATATGAGTTTATGCACCTACAAATCCTTCATTACTCAACAAATCTCAAATCTGAAAACCCAAAAACCTATTCCAAAAGAAAAAGAAAAACTATTACCTAGAAAAAATTAAAAATATATATATATATATACATATATATATAAGAAAAAATAACCTTCAACTCTCACAGATAAATCCCAAATAAGAAAACCCAAAAACAGTTTAAAAAAAATAGATTAAAATAAGACAACTTTACTCTTTTTGGTAAAACTAACAAATCCAACGAACCAAACCAAAAAAAAAAAAAAATTGAAATTAAAAATATATAAATGTATATTGTGAAGTGGGTTTTAGAGAGTCATACATGAGACAAGGAAGATCTCTTTCTTGAGTAGAGTCTTAAACAACTTTACTCTTTTTGGTATGGTTTTGCCGTCTATTTTTATACCTTCAAAACCTGTGTAAATTTCCTTTTACACAAAGAGCGACATAAAATTAGAAGATTCAAATCTTGTTCTCTTGAACACTTGCATAAAATTTGAATTTTAGTTCATTGAAAAATAATTCAAGAGGGAATTACACTACTAGTCCCTATAGTTTGGGACTTATGCCACTTTGATCACTGCCCTTCCAATTATACTACATTTGATCCTAAATTTTTAATCTTATTCTAAATAAAAACAATTGAAAATATAATGGCTTTTTTTTAATGAATAATGTTGGAACTTTTTTGGTTATAAAATTCTTTTTAGTTTGGTTTTCAAAATCGATTTTCAAAAAAAATTTCTAATAAACTAAAAATTAAATTGGTGAAAAAAAAAATAAAAACACTTCATTTTTACATAATTTTATCTTTTGGGAGGGTAGAAATAAATTTTTTAAATAATTTTTTTATATTTATTTTCGTTAAATTAATTTTTATTTTTTCAAAAGTCAAACATGATAACAACTTTGATGTCATTATTAAAGCAATCCATTAAATCAAAAAAAAAAAATCCAAAACTAAAAGCATTTCATATATTAAGCATATCGATTATACATTAAAAGCCTAATAGCCATCCATTTCATGATAACCATCAAAAAAATCTTTTAATAATAAATACAATCATCTATTATATGATAACCATTCAAAAATATTAATAAAACAACCACCCATTATATGATCATCATCCAAGCACATACTAAAAATTAATTAGGTAAAAAAATAAAAATAAAAATGTAAAAGATTTATCATTTTTGTATAATTTTATCTTTGATGAGTAGAAATAATTTTTAAAAATTTAAAAATTATTTGTTGACATTTATGTTTATTTGTCAAACTAGTTTATATTTTATCAAATTGAAGATTTTACCCTTGAAATTGAGCAACAATATCTTCAATTGCCCAACAATATCTTCAATTGTCCTTATTTGGAACCAGATTAAAAATTCAGGATCAAATGTATCACAATTGAAAGGTCAGAGACTAAAGTGACACAAGTCCCAAACTACATAGACCGTTAGTGTAATTTGCCCATAATTCAATTTGTGCAACCACACAAGCCCTAAAAACTCAAGTTGTAATTCCTATTCTTCGAATCTTCCGGCATTATTCCAAAAAATAAAGAGAATTCTGATGTAGCAGAACGTCGCGCTCAGTTTTTATTTTTTTTAACATCATATATCGCTGTTTCAATTTATCATTCCTGTTTTCTCAAGTGGGTAATAAAACAAAACCAGTCTCAAATGGGTTTTGGTGTTTTTGATCTCTATTTCGTTTTCTTGATTCATGTCTCCTAACAATAAAACAAAACCAATCTCAAATGGGTTTTGGAGTTTGTGATCTCTTTCATCTTGATTTGGTTCAGACTTCGTCTTGAATTTTTGCATACTTTGAAATTTAATAAGGAATGACAACTTTTGGTACTCTCTCCATCAAATAATAAACAAAATTAGAATTTATGGAAACCCATTAATTTTTTGCTTTTCCAAACCTGGTGGTTATGAGCAAAAGTGGAAGCAAAGAAAGAGCAAGTTATGAATTCAAAGTCAGTAATTAATGTAGGAGCCACTTGTTTGACTCTTATGGACATATTGTCAAGCAAATGGTGTGCAAATTTTGTAAATGCAATAACAAAAACCAAGACAATACAGAAACATACAAATCTAATATCAACATATATCAACATATGTACGTAGAAATAAAGAAAAATTGCAAACTAGAAAATCACATACCAAATCATTTGGTTTGAGAGTTGATATCACTTATTCTTCTATAAAGCATGAGGACCGATATCCAAAGCCCAAACAACAGAGTTCTCATGCCTAATATCATTTTCACAAAGAGCTCATGCCTAATATCTGAAATCAAACCATTTAAAAAATGGCGTGATGGTGAAATTGTTTCATAAACCCATCTCAAGAAATAGAAGTCTTTCAGAAACCCATTTCAAAAAATAGAAGTAGAAACCATTTGAAAACCCACATCAATCATTGAAGAGAAGAGAAGAGATTCTATAGAAATCAAACCATTTCATAACCGAAATCAAATAATTTCAAAACCATTTGACTCGTAGAGAAACAGATTTCAGGAAATAGAGAGTAGAAATGGAAGTTTCCGTTACCTATGATGATGAGATCCAATGGTGTGAAAAAAATGTTCCCCAACAAAAGAGAGAAAACAAATTCAGCAATTTCCAAAGAAGTGAGTTACCTTTTGTAGAGTTATCATCTTCAAGGTCCATTGTGGCTTCACTTGTAACTCCTTCAACTTCTACGACACCATTTACAATTTCACACCTCTACAACATGTCCACTCACATTACAAGTCAACCAAACAAATAGGTAATTCACGTAAATTTTAACTTCTTCTGATTACAAGAAATTATGACATATTTGCGAAAATCATTAAGAAAACAAGCAGTGCTAAACTATACAATCCACATGTCGTACCACTTAATGAATCAAATTCTCCATACCTTATCGTATAATGATCCATAAACCTTCTGGTATTTAGCTTCAAGGGCTGCTATCTCCTAAAAAAACTTTGCCTCCAACTCATTATGTTGGCTCTGCAATGGTACAGTAAAGCATTACACTTCAACACACACAAGAAATCTACGTACATACTTTTTGAAACCATTTATATATCAAATGTTAAAGTCTAAAGAGAAAAAAAGGCTACAATATGACACCCACCGATGACATTCCTATAAATAACCATATAATTAGCAATTCAACATCATTGACACGTTCTTGAATAGAAACTAAGCTACCTAATTTGTGCATAATATCAGTTCAAAATGGAAATAAAGTACAAGCTCATTCCTAAATGTCAACGCTTATTCTCGACAAAGTGTAAACCCTTGCTACTTTTCCTATTTGCTCCTCTTCTAAAAGTTGGTTATGTCATGCTTAATGACTTTTCAATCCCCATGGAAGTGGTTCTTGAAGTACATTATTGGAATTTCAACACAAAAAATGAATAATAAAATGTTTTCAAGATAAAATCCTAACAAGAAAAACAGAAACTCCATTCATTCCATTGTAACATTCTCGTGTACACATCAAATACTACTAAACATTTGGAACCCAGACATAATGAAATAGGAACATATTAAAATTTGTAAATTCTTAGCAATTTTCAATATTGCATTGTGAGTTATAGAGACCTGGATATTGCATTATTTCTTACACGGACCTCCATACTTAAAATGGCAATAATTTTTTGTATTATTTTTTATATTTTAACACTAATTTATGTTTGGAAAAATCACAAAAAAACAAAAAAAACAAAACCCCTAGAGTTTCACCCTTACAATAGCATTTCTATACAATAGCATTTGAATTGAAACTAAAATTCTTGTTGAGTTAAGAGTTAAACCACAACGACCAGAAAAAAAAATAAAAAAATAAAAAAATAAAAAAATATATATATTTTAAACTCAATGTACTGGAAATACTGTCTCCAGTGAAACACACATTTCATAGATCAATATTATGATCCATATCCATGCACTAGCATTTGAATTGCAACTGAAATTCTTGTTGAGTTAAGAATAGTTTCTACATTTTGAGATACAATTATATATATATATATATATATTTTAAGACGGGAAAAAAGAAACTGCAGATTTTCTATTTGTATTTTCATAGGCATATTAGCAAACAAGTTGTGTGCATCATTCACACACCTAGTTGTTCTTGGTTTCAGAACTTCCGAAAGATGATAGAGTTGCATTGCTTCGCCGCTACACCCTTTTAAGACACCTCAGCATTTGCCCAACTCAACAATAATCAATACACCGCCATAGGATTGACATGTAATAGGGCACAGCAACAGTGGCAATTTTGCACTTCCACAAATTCAAGTTGGGGGCTTTTCCGTCAAAGCAGGTGTTAGACTCAACCGTTAGTGTTAGGTTTTTATTCTTGGCAACCCCGTTTGACAAAACTCCTTTGAGTTGTAATTGTTTTTGCACTTTTTATTTCAGTAAGGCTATGAGTTTTTAGATGCGAATCCAACCCGAATTGTGCCTTGTAAAGAAGTTTTGTGATGTTAATTCTTTCAAGATTTCCACATCGCTGATTATCGAGCTGCCCGGTCAACTCGCGGGGGTCGAGGGGGCAGCGCCTCTTGGCGGGTTCGGGGCAGCGCCACGGCGGGGTCGAGAGGCAGCGCCCCGAAGCAAAATGCAAAAATACATTCAAAGTTGCCTGTCCGCTCGAGCGAACATTCCCCCGCTCGAGCGGAGAATGTTGGGTTTCAGAAGTTTGTGCGCCTGCAAAAACACTAGATGTTGTTTTCTCCCGCTCGAGCGTAGGTCCACTTGAGCGACCAATCCGACGCTCGAGCAGAGATCATGGGACAGTTTTCTATAAATATATGTTTCAGTCCAAATCTAGGATAACTTCTCCAGATCTTTTTCTTGGGTTCTAAGGTTTATATCTAGGGATATTTTGCTAGTTTTCTTTGATGTTTTGATTAAGTATTCAACCCATGATTTAAAGAGTATACATCAAAGGATTATTTGTTTGTTCTACACCAAAGAGAGAGTTGTTCTTCGGTGGATTCTGAAGAATTCGAGCCTGAAGCTTTGGTGGATTCTGGAGTGGCTCATTGTCAAGACAATTCCGAGGTGAAGACGGGGTTGGAAGAGGCACATAGAGGTTGGTTCAATTCGGGCGTGGATTCGCTAGGTAATTGAGAGTATACCTGTGTAATTCCTTTATATCTTCTTAGTAGATTGTTTTGTGGCTGTTGCCCGTGGTTTTTTTATCACAATTGGAGGTGTCCAATTGTGATTTTTTCACGTAAAATCGTTGTGTTGATTTGTCTTGATTGTTTGATTGGAATTGTTATATACTGCTTAAAATTGATACATAATCACAAATCAACATCTAGGGGATTTCTAGATTTTTCAGTTAGAATGAGTTCTACACTTTTTATATATGTTATGGAGACGTTTTTTTATATATGTTATAGATTAGATCCACTATGACATAAAAAGAATTGTATGAGATGAAGAGTTTTAATAAAATATTCCATTGATATAGATAGTTGTGGAGTAGGTTATATAAGTTGTAAGGAATGCAATTTAAATAAAAATCCTCTTGTATGCTTTTCTTTGGACATGGTCAAACATATGAATGAATTTATTATCTGTGGGGATGTATTTTCTGAATACCAACACGTGGCATGGTGACGCCGACGTGTCAGCCGAGGTGTCACGTGTCGTGGTAGTTATGTCGAGGTTATCTTTGGCGAGGCCGAGGTGATCTCCGAAGATATCGGAATCCGAGATAAGCGGATAAATGGATAAGGGGCAAGAGTCCTAGAGGAAAGAGAAGACTTTGCTAAAGATAAGGATAAAACTCTTAGGGAGTTTATCTTTATCTCTTGAAGAGTCCAAAGTCAGTATTGAATTGAAGTCCATAGAAGTTAGGCTTCTAGTAGGACTTGGATTGAGTAAACTATAAAAGAGAGGCACCCCCGTGGGTCTAAGGTACGCAATTTTATACTCAAGCTTGTGAGTTTAGCACTTGATTATCTTTGAGAGATTTACTGACTTGATCGTCGGAGTGCCCCCGGGTGGAAGAGCCACCGCCGGAGCCTTTTCTTTCTGTTACAGGTTTGCTAAAGCCATCTATTCTGCCGGTGCTCTCTAGCTGATTACTAGGCGGGCAGTGTGGTCAGAAAATTACCCACACAATTTGGCGCCGTCTGTGGAAAACTTAGAAGAATAGATGGCCAGTGACGGACAGAGGGAAAACATTGGGGGCGACACTCCTACTAGGAGTGGCAGACCAATTGATCTTGACGTTGAAGGAGACAACCACAACACAGAAACTCATGGCCAGGGCCACGGAGAGAAAGACGTCGGCCAGGAGAACGACGCTTCGAAGAGGACAGACCAAAGCAAGTATTATAACGAAGATAACCTTCAGGTATGGAGGGATAGGTGCCTACGAAGGGATGAGGAAGTAAAAGACTTGGCAAACAAGCTGGCAGACCTTCAGTCGGTCGTCAACTTCATGATGCAGAACAATGTTATGCAGCCACCATACCCGCTGCAAGATACGCCGATGCCAGCAATTAATACCCAGAAGGGAGGAAGGAAACCAATCCCCAAAGCCCCTCAGCACACCAGGAGTGGAAGGCACTCTCACCGACCTTCCAAGGAAGTCGAACGAGAGGAGCCGAGACAGGAAGAGTCCCGAAGGACACATCACATGAAGGATCTAGGGCCCAAAGAACATCGACATGTTCAAGGGCAAGCACTCTGCTTCGACACAACCCATGGAGAAAGATCGAAACGGGCCCACCACGAGGCCGAAAGTAGTATGCCAAAAAGATTGAAGTCCAGAGATAGCCGAGCTCCAGGTAGGAGTAAAGAAGACTTGAGGGATTACCTCAAAAGGAGGCAGCAGAATGTTGAAGCCGAGGTGACTTCTCCAGTTAAGCCGAGAACACCATTCTTGGTGGAACTGGACAAATTTGAAGCACCAAAGAGATTCAGTATGCCGAGGTTCCAAATTTATGATGGTAAGTCAGATCCCAATTTTCATGTCGAACTATACCTGAATTCAATGGCATTATATAGTGGGAACGAGCCGTTGCTCTGCAAAGTATTTCCTTCATCCTTTGGGGAAATTGCATCTGATTGATTCCATAAACTACTGAAGGGAAGCGTAAAGACATGGGAAGGCCTGGCCGAGATGTTTGTGGCCAGGTTTGTAACGAACAAACTACAGCCCTTAAGGGTCAACGCCCTGATGGCTTTAAGAATCACCAAGGAGGAAGGCCTTAGGGCCTACGCGAAGAGGTACTACGAGGTGTTCAATCGAATACCCGAATGCAACCAAGAAGTGGCGGTCGTGTCTTTCAAGAACGGCCTGAAAGATAACTACCCACTACGAAAGTCTTTGGCAAAAACATTGCCAAAAAACATGGAGGAACTCATGGCGAGAATCGAGAAGTATGCCAGAGCCGAGGAAGATACGTCGGGAAACAAAGAGATGAAGCAGGAGAAGGGAAACGGCTCGCCGAAGCGAGGCCGAGGTAACAACTGGCCGACCAAACAAGAAACAGAATTGAAAGGTAAACAGGCAGTGACGACGGTGTTCCGAATCCCTATCCATAAAGTCCTGGATCAAATACGAAATCAACCCTATTTCAGGACACCGGCAAGAGCACCAGGAGAATTCATGGGAAGAAACGTTGGTAGGCGCTGTGCTTACCACAATGAAGAAGGACACCCAACTCAGGGTTGCAGAGCCTTAAAAGCACACTTAGAAGACCTAGTAAGGCAAGGCCATCTGAGGGACCTTATTGATGAGGCCAGGACAAGAGAAGAACAGGCAAGATTGCCTCAAGCACCTGCAACTCCGCCTCCCCCAACACAACAACCACAGGCAGGAGGACCACGGGTGGTTAATGTCATTCACTCAAAGGTGAACGAAAACGACATTCGGGGAGAAACCCAAAGAGTAAAACACCTGTAACACGTGAACCAGGTCAGACACAAAAGACCTCGGCCTGAAGAATACCAAGGACCGATGATAACCTTCACTGAAGCTGACCTAGAGATGATCCAGCATCCGCATAATGATGCCTTGGTAGTATCCCTCCAGGTTGGGGAGTGCCAAGTAAAACGCATCCTAATAGATCAAGGCAGCTCTTGTGACATCATGTACGTCAGATGTTACAAGGAGCTGGGCCTTCATCCTGATGACCTGGAACAATCCAGCAACCCGATGGTCGGCTTCAATGGAACGCCGACATGGCCACTGGGCGCAGCAAGCGTAGAAGTACAAGCTGGTACTAAGAAGATCAAGACAGAATTTATGGTGATTGACACACCCTCACCATATAACATCATTTTGGGAAGACCATGGTTGCATGCAATGGGGGCAGTTCCCTCAACATTACATCAACTACTACGGTTCCCAACAGAGCATGGGATTGAAGAAGTCAAAGGAGATTAACTGCAGGCAAAAAGTTGCTCCATGGCAGCAATGAAGTCTACTTGCTGCATTTGAGAGCCAAAAGAGGCAGAGATTAAAGACGAGGACATGGAGGTCCTAGATGATGTCGGCAAGGAGCCAACCGAAAAGAGTGAAGAGACACTAAAGAAAATCCTTGTCCAGGAGGGCGACGAAGAACGCTTCATTCTTCTCGTCTTAGGCTTAGCCGAAGAAGAGGAAAGAGAACTGGAAGATTTTTTGAGAGCCAACATTGAGGTGTTCGCCTAGACATCTTACGAAATGCCTGGCATTGATCCCGAGGTCACTTGCCACAGACTGAATGTCGATAGGTCGGCAAAACCTGTGATTCAACGAGCCAGAAAACCGACGTTGATGCACATCGAAGAAGTAGAAGAAGAAGTAGACAGACTTCTAGAGGCCAGGGCCATCCGAGAAGTTCACTACCCGACATGGCTGTCCAACACAGTAGTAGTGAAGAAGAAGAACGGCAAATGGAGGGTCTGTGTAGACTTTACCAGCCTCAAAAAAGCCTGCCCCAAAGACAGCTTTCCTCTGCCCAAGATTGACCAGCTAGTAGATGCAACTTCAAGGCATGAAAGAATGAGTTTTTTGGATGCATACAGGGGGTACCACCAGATTGCCATGTACCCTCCAGACGAAGAGAAGACCGCGTTCATCACCCCTAAAGGCCTGTACTGTTACAAGGTAATGTCTTTCGGGTTGAAAAACGCAGGAGCAACTTACCAAAGGTTAGTAACAAAGATGTTCAAGCACTTGATTGGCAAAACAGTAGAAGTCTACATCGATGACATGGTCGTGAAGACCAAGGAATCAAAGGGTCATCTTGCCGACCTAAAAAAGGTCTTTGATATACTCAAAACATACCGGCTCCGACTCAACGCATCAAAGTGCGCATTTGGAGTTGGATTAGGTAAGTTTTTAGGGTATCTGGTAACAAGAAAGGGCATTGAGGCCAGCCCAGACCAAATCAAGGCCATTTTAGAGTTGAAGAGCCCGACGTCGGCAAAATAGGTTCAGATGCTTACTGGAAAGGCCGCAGCCCTAAACAGATTCATCAGCAGAAGCTCAGATAAGTGCAGACCCTTCTTCAACCTGGTGAAAAAAGCCACAGACTTTCTGTGGACAGAAGAATGCGAAGCCGCTTTGACCGACCTGAAGAAGTGCTTGACCACAACTCTGGTTCTTTCCAATCCAGAACCAGGGGAAGAACTGTTTTTGTACTTGGCAGTTTCAGAACACGTAGTCAATGCAGTACTAATCCGAAAAGAGAAAGGGGAGCAAAAGGCCGTTTACTATGTAAGTAAAACCTTGGCCAACGTAGAAACAAGGTATCTACCACTGAAGAAATTAATACTAGCCTTAGTAATGGCTTCAAAGAAGTTGAACCATTACTTTCAGGCGCACAAGATCGTGGTTCTAACAGAACACCCACTGATCTGGAGTAAGATGGGCAGTAGCCCTGGGTCAGTATGACCTGGAGTTCAGGCCGAGAACAGCAGTCAAAGGCCAAGTTTTGGCCGACTTCGTGGCAGAATTCACGCCTGAAACCATCGAACATCGGGCTCCGTTGAGCCAGGATGAGCATTGTCCCAGGAAGCAAGGAGAATCCCAGCCAAAGGCAAAAGAGCAAAGGAAGGAAAAACTCAGACCCTGCAGCATCTACATCGGCGACTCATTCAGACTGCTTGTCGATGGAAGTTCGAACCGACAAGGAGCAGGGGCAGGAGTACTGCTGATATCTCCAGATGGAGAAATAATGAACAATCCATCCGTTTAGGGTTCAAGGCCTCAAACAATGAAGCGGAATACGAAGCATTAATTGCAGGGCTAAAACTGGCAGCAGCAGCAGAAGCAGATGAGGTAATAGTTTTTTGTGATTCACAACTTATTGTTAACCAATCAACAGGAGAATTTGCAGCCAGAGACGAAAGGATGTCGGCATATGCAAAAGAGGTCATCAGATTGGCAGCCCTATTCCAGAACTGCCGACTACTCCAAGTTAGCCGAGATGACAACACCCACGCCGACGCATTGGCTAACCTGGCAAGTTCAATGCAGACTGGAAAAACAAGAACAATTATGATCGACTATATGTTGGGCCCGAGCATAGAACCAGAGAGCACAGAGCAGCAAGCAATGTGTATGGACATGGGGCCAAGCTGGATGGATGCAATTGTTGTATTCCTGAAAGAAGGAAAGCTGCCAGAAGATCGTAAGGAGGCACACAAAGTCAGATTGAAATCTGCAAGATTCAGTCTGACAGAAGATGGACACCTCTACAGAAGATCCTTCACTGGACCCCTTTTAAGGTGCGTACATCCTTTGCAGGTTGAAGACTTCCTATATGAAATTCATGAAGGAATTTGTGGAAGCCATGCTGGGGGAAGATCATTAGCCCACAGGGCCATTACCCAGGGGTATTGGTGGCCCTACATGGAAAAGGATGCTGAAGTCTACGTGAAGAAGTGTGAACAATGCCAAAAGTTTGCACCTTTAATACATCAGCCAGCTGCTGACCTGAACCCAATATCCAGCCCTTGGCCGTTTGCCCAATGGGGCATGGATCTTGTTGGGCAACTTCCACAGGCAACTGGGCAGAGAAAATACTTGCTGATAGCAGCAGATTACTTTACGAAGTGGATAGAGGCAGAACCTCTTGCCAAAATCCGAGATGTGGACGTCAAGAACTTTATATGGAGAAACATCATCACCAGATTTGGGATTCCAAGAGCAATAGTTGCCGACAACGGAACACAGTTTGACAGCAAACTCATCAAGAACTTTTATGCGAAATTCAAGATCAAGAACTACTTCTCAACACCAAGTTTTCCCCAAAGCAATGGGCAAGCAGAAGCATCCAACAAAGTAGTTTTGGATGGAAAAAAAAAAAGAGGCTGCAGGCAGCAAAAGAAAAGTAGGTAGACGAGCTGCCCAACGTACTTTGGGCATATCGGACTACACCGAGAAGATCAACAGGGGAATCCCCCTTTGCCATGGCTTATGGCACAGAAGCAGTCATCCCATTGGAGATCGGCATCCCAGGAGTTAGAACCTAGGGAGTAGAGAATGGCATCAATGACATACTCTTAGCCCGAGATCTGGATCTTTTGGAAGAACAAAGAGAGAAAGCTGCAATTCAGCTCACAGTATACCAGCAACAACTTGCCAGAGCTTACAACAAGAAGGTCAATCCAAGAGATTTTCAAGTCGGCGACCTAGTCCTGAGAAAAGTCGTCGGCAACAAGAAGGATCCCAGAGAGGGCAAGCTTGGCCCAAACTGGAAAGGACCCTACAGAATTACTTCGGTATTAGACAATGGAGCTTATCGGCTAGAAGATAACGAGGGCAAAGCACTTCCAAGACCTTGGAACACTTGTAATTTGAAATTCTTCTATCATTAGTTATGCCTTGTTTTTGGCCGATGTCATCAATAAAATCTTTTCCCTTTTTACATATTGGTGTTTTTGAGACATGAATAATGAGAACCCAAGTAGAACTCAGGTTCACATTGGGGGCAGAGAGAAGACAGAGACACTTAATTCACTTGTTGAAATCTGTAGGAATTTACAAGTTGAAGTTAAGCCGAGATTATTCCTTAATTCACTTGTTGAAATTTGTAGCAATTTACAAGTTGGAATTAAGCTGATTCCTTATCTTCGTTTGTTGAAATTTGTAGCGATTTACAAGTCGAAGTTAAGCCAAGATTATTCCTTAATTCACTTGTTGAAATTTGTAGCAATTTACAAGTTGGAATTAAGCTGATTCCTTATCTTCACTTGTTGAAATTTGTAGCAATTTACAAGTTGAAATAAAGCCGAGGTCATAGTTTGCATACTTATTGCAATCTACAGGTTGGTCCAACCAAAGAAGATGCTTAACACTTGTTGAAATTTGTAGCAATTTACAAGATAATGTTAAGCCGACATGTGATCATCTGTTGAAATTTGCAGCAATTTACAGGTTGAGGTAAAAGCTAAGTATGTTGTTTAAACACTTGTTAAAATTTGTAGCAATTTACAAGTAGATCATTGCTTAAACACTTGTTATAACTTGAGAAAAGTTTACAGTACGTGATAACACTTGTTGAAATTTGTAACAATTTACAAGTAGTTTAGACTAAGATCACTGTCTAAACACTTGATTGAAATATTGAGAAACATTCTCAAAGTTGGCATTGAATAAGTATATGTTTTACACTTGTTGAAATTTATGAAAAGTTTGCAGGTCAGTATCTTGCCGAAATAAAACTTGTAGTTATTATGCCCGAGATATGTGACCCTGAGAAGATTGCACAAAGGTGGCAAGATATGAGAGGCATACAAAATATTCTAAGTATAGAACCGTGTAGAAGCAAATCAAGAGAAATTAAAAAATTGAAGCATCCAGAGAAAAACAGTTGCAGTTGTATGCAAAAGAAGGCACTACGGCCTACCAGAAATAAATTGTTTCGAAGTAACAAAGAAAGGCACATCGGCTATGAAAGGAAGCTTACATTGTCCAGAAAACAAAACAAAGTGCAAGGGTGCAAAAGAAAAGACATGAAAGTTAAGACTTCTCAGCATCAGGATCTGGCTGGATTTGAACCTCAGAAGTTTCCTGAGGAGATACCTCGGCTCCCTCACCTGCAGCAATCTCGGCGTTGATCTCAGCAAGGGTTTCATCAACGCTCTTGCCGATTTGAGGAACATCAGATGATGCTTGCTCAGGGGTGGTCTCCTTGATAACCTCCTCATCCTCCTCATGAGTCAAGTCTAGGACTTGATCATCCTGAGGAGGGGACTTGGTCTCACTAGCATCCTTAGGCTTCCTTACCAAAGCCTCATCATCATCTTTATCCTCATCCTCAGATTCATCTTCAGCTTGGCTTGGAGGTGGAGGAAATGGAAGAGGAATAGCATCGGCTTGGCGCAATGGTGGATTCTCAGGGAGATTAAGTTTTTTTGCAAGGGCCATCTAACCAAGGGAGAAGCCCCTGTTGCACGCCTGTCTGACTTGTAGTTTGTATTCTTCTGTAACGTCGGCCATTCCTTGAGCATAGGCCTTTTCATCGGCCGCCTTAATCTCATCATCTTTGGTAACTAAGGCCTGCTGAAGCTCTTTTTTCGCTTGGGCCTTTTTTACCTCAGCCTCTCTCTTCTCGGTCTCAGCAACCTTCTTAATGGCCTCGGCAGACTCCGCTTTTTCTTCGGCCATCTGTTGGGCCTTGGTGGCAGCCTCAGCTTGGTCTTCCAATTTTTCATCTTTGATTCAAGAGGTTTGTTCTCCTTTTTCAGGGCAGAAACCTCCCTCTTCATGTCGGCCAATCTTTGCCGATTTTTAAAAGATTGCATTGAAAACGAATGGGCATGCTGGATGGCCTGAAAGAAAACAGAAGTGTTAGAAAATATTTTAAGTATGAAACAGAAAGAAAATCAAAAGTTCAAAGCAGGAGCACTTACTTGAACGGAGTGCTGGAGCATTAAAGTGTAGTTCTCATACTCACTATACTCAGCATTTCGCTCCAGGTCCCCTGGAAGAAGAAGAGCGGTGCTAAGGGCGACGCTGACGTTAATGTCATCGGTGCTATCGTTGGCGCTTTCACTAGACATGATTGGCCTGTCCTCCAAAGTAATCTTTGGGCCCAGGGGACGCCGGGTTTTTTGGACCCCGAAGCCGTTACAAAGGACGACCTCGCTTTCTTTAACTTTGAAGATTCTGCTGGCTGGGTTTCAGCCGACCTTTTTGTAGAAACAGTCTTCTCACTCCCAGCCAATTGTGAAATTGGCAGAGCATCTTCATTCTTAACTACAGTGGCTTTGGCCTTTGGCTGAGCCTTTTTGGTTCTTTTTGGCTTTGGTGGGGGCATGGATTGGGTTGGTTTAGCATCAGCATCAACTGGGAGGTCGGCTAGGAGATCTTGGGCAACAGGCTTCGGGCGACCCATCTCAGCAGTCTTGACAAGTCGACGCCGACGTCTTCTTTCTGGTATTGGGATTAAGTATGGGGCTGAAGTAGATGGCAGATCTGCTGGGTCAGAAGTGGATCTTTGGTCTGCTCGTAATGTGGAAGTAGTGGGAAGAGTTGTGGCAGAAGGTGGAGAAAGACTCTTCTTCTTCTTCTTCGGGACGTCGGGCAGAGTGGATTTGTACGTAGGAATAAAGTTCAGAAGAAAAGGTGCTTTCCTTTTGTGGACAGGCAAGTCCAGGAGCTTTTTCAGGTCCTTGCTAGGAACGTAAGACTGGCGAAAGTCTTTCGCTGGCTTGCAAACGTCTACAAGAAGAAACAGACATTAGAAACAGATAAAATATTGAAGACTTGAAAAGAAACAACTAAGTAAATAACACTGGGCTCTTACCCTTGCCCTCTTTAACCGTTCGAGGAAGAGGGTATAGATGGACATCTTCGTCTGGGGCAAATTCCCAATTTCCAGAGACAATGAAGTAGTCATCTCCAGCCCCCTTGTTGGAGTCTGGGAGGTCGGCTACAATTTTGAATTCAGTGGACCTCGGCTTAAGGTAGTAGACGTAACCTTTTTCCTTCAGGCTAAGGGGGCACATGGTGTAACAAAACTATATGTCGGCTAGGGTGATTCTAACGTTTTCTTGTCTGGCTAAGGCGATGATACCAAAAATCACTCGATAAGAGTTTATGGCAAGTTGCATAGGGTTCAACTTATAATAATGCAGAATCTTGCGAAAAAGAATGTTAAGTGGAAGCCGAAGTCCACACTCAGTAAAGGCTACAATAGAGAGACGCATGGTGTTTTCAGTAGGCATGATGGAGTCATCATCCCCAACCAGTTTCAGGTGGACATCGGTAGGGACGGGGAACTCCTGCCTAAAGTACTCAAGTTTGGTCGGGGTATTAACCCTATGTCTCCACATACCCATAACGTCGGCCTAAAGACAGAAGGCTAGGTTTCAGAAAGAAGATGCTTTTCAGGGGTTATCGGGACCTCGGCAAAACCCTAGGTATATACTGGTAAGGATTGTTTCAGTTTTCCCTAAAAATTGAAGGTTCTATAGACAAAACCAAAACCTAAATCTATGAAGGCAAAAATTTAAAGGCAGAAATTTGGAAAACAAGAAACAAAGAACGACGTTTCAGAATCAAAGAACAGAGGTATGGTTCTCAGAAGCGAAAGAAATACAGAAGTAAAAGTTCAAGAACAGTGGCAAGAAAAGTGTTGAAACAGTGCAAATGTTCAAAATATGAGTGAAATCATACATCCAGATGAATAGTTCAGCAAATCAAAGGTTTGAACAGAGCAATAATGGCAATAGGTAAACAAAAACACATAGAAGAAATTGGGAATGAGAGGAACAGAGGCTTACCAGAACAAATGAAGCCGGAATGAAATTCGCCGTGGTAAGGCAACGGTTACAGACACGACGGAACGGCGAAAGCTTCGCTGAAATGGAAGAATGAAGACGGTTGCAGAGCTTGAAGCTAGAGTAATGGCGGATTTGGGAAAATTTAAGAGAGAGAGAAAGCCAGAAAATCAAGTGCAAAAGTAAAGAAACGAAAAAAGAAAGTAAAGTTTTATCAAAAACTTGAAACGGCGGCAAAACAGGGCATTTATTGCGCCTGGAGGAACGTATGCGTCAGACAGCGTAGACAGATTAAGACGGCTAATAAGTGCGTCGCAGGCACGGACCAATAAGGTAAAGACGCGTAAGAAAAACGGTTGAGAAGAGGTGCATGACAGCTCATGCGCGTGGGGGAGTTCGTTTGAGTTCTTGTTCTTTGATGAAGGCATGTCGGCCTAAAATGAATGATCTCGGCCGAAGAGTTCTTACGCCGAGGTACTGGAAGAAAATACAGATATAGGTTCCGTCACCTCAGGATGCCGAGGTAATAGAACCTAGGAGGCAGTTGTGGGGATGTATTTTCTGAATACCAACACGTGGCATGGTGACGCACACGTGGCATGGCGACGCCGACGTGTCAGCCGAAGTGCCAAGTGTCGTGGTAGTTACGCCGAGGTGATCTCGGAGTTGCCGAGGTTATCTCCGAAGATATCGGAATCCGAGATAAGCAGATAAGAGACAAGAGTCCTAGGACAACAAGGAGACTTAGCCAAGATAAGGATAAAGCTCTTAGGGAGTTTATCTTTATCTCTTGAAGAATCCAAAGTCAGTATTGAATTGGAGTCTATAGAAGTCAGGCTTCTAATGGGACTAGGATTGAGTAAACTATAAAAGAGAGGCACCCCCATGGGTCTAAGGTACGCAATTTTATACTCAAGCTTGTGAGTTTAGCACTTGATTATCTTTGAGAGATTTACTGACTTGATCGTCGGAGTGCCCCCGGGTGAAAGAGCCACCGCCGGAGCCTTTTCTTTCTGTTACAGGTTTGCTAAAACCATCTATTCTGCCGATGCTCTCCAGTTGATTACTAGGCGGGCAGTGTGGTCAGAAAATTACCCACACATTATCCATATGTCTAATGATAAAAAAAATTCGACAAAATATGTACTCATTAGGGGGGGAGAACAAAAAGAAAAAAAAATCACAAAAGCACACAATCAAACTGCCATCACGAATAGTACCATATCACAACCAGTCAATCTACTTTTACAACAACATTATCAAATATTAGCCCAAACTTTGTACATGGCTACCTTAACCACCATTTCATTATTTCAACATTACCACATGTTACAATAGCAATAATGGTTTTCTAACTTAACCTCCAACAACGATTTAGAGAGAAAAACATGTGAGTTCAAGTGTTTTATTTATAAGAATTTGGGAAAATGATGAGGCAATTGAAATCAAGAATAAAATGCATGGAATCATTCAAATTATACATATTAAAAAAATGCATGAAATTTAAGAAATTATTGATAATGGGCAAAAAATTCAAGTTTTATGTAAAAATAAATAAATAAAAAATAAAGAATAAAGAATAAATAGGCACTATTAAAAAAGGAGGCTTTAGACATAGAACTGCAAAACTTTTGCGACAGTTTGAAAATCGTCGCAAAACTTTTGCAATGGTAAAAAAAACTGTCGCCAAATTAATTTTTTTGCGATGACATTTGACTATCGCAAAAAAGGCACTGACTAAGAACATCCACAGTAGCTCCCTTATAATTATAAGGGGTTCTTCAGAAATCCTTTCCCAGCAGATCCCTTATCCAACCCCGCAAATATGTCACTGTAGCTCCCTTATAACTCATAAATTCTTATTTTATTTTGTTGAATGCACACAGGGGATGTCCTCCCGGATGTCCCGTGAGTGCCCTGTAGCTGAAGAAGGAAAACGCCCAAAATTGGCCTGATCGGTTGACTACCTGCTCATCCGCCCGGTCGACCGCCATTCTTTATTTTCCTCTACTGCTTTGCTGTTGCTTGCTGGTGTTTGGTTGGCGTGCGCTTTCATTATTTTATTATTAAAAAAAACTTAAATTTAAAAGTAATTAAAAAGATTATTTTTATAGAATAGAGAAAGAATATGAAGTTTGTTGTGAGAAGTAGATAAAAAAGTGATTCCTAATATAGGAAATGAATGTTTTAATAATATTTTAGGGTAAAATTTAGGTAGGCTGGTAAGGATGCTCTAAATACCATTATTACAGATGGAAAATCCAAGATCGCAGCAAAAAGTAATATTATACACGACAGTATGTTACCCGACAATATTACACGACAATAATATTATACAAGAGCGTGGCAAAAAGGATGCCCTTTGTTAGTCCGTCGCAAAAGATTTTATTTTTGCTCATTAGCGACGGTCCTTAAACTCTTCATAAAAACTTAATCCCTAATCACCTTCACGCCCTCCTCCCACCGCCCTCCGTCTTTCCTGCTCATCCCTAAACTTTCAGACTTCTCTTCAAATTAAAAAAAAAAAAGAAAAAAAGAAAGAAAAAGAACCACAACAAAACTAATTATTTACGACTTCATGTTTATGACATGCATCAAATGCATGTCATCATTAGTACATTCTACGATTTTTTTTTTTTACAAGTCGTTAATACTTTTTTAATAACAATATACATATCATGTAAGTCATTAATTCATATATTTATTATATGCAAAAGTATACCGTAAAAAATTTTCATGGCTTACAAAAATATGTCATAAAATATTTACACTTAAGATGACATACATTTCAAGTCGTAAAATATTATAACTTTACACGGCATGTATTAGCATGTTGCGAAAACTTCAACTAAAAAAACTTCAATCCGATTTTTTTTACGGCATGCAAAAGTATTCTGTAAAAAATATATATTTTCACGGCTTACAAAGATATGTCATAAAATATTTACACTTGAGACGACATACATAAAATATTATAACTTTACACAACATCCATTAACATGTCATGAAATTTTCTACTAAAAAAATTTTCAGTTTGAAGTTTTTTTAATTTAAAAAAAAAAAACAATTAAGACAATTTCCAACCAAGCTTCTTACCTTAAATTTTCTTAATTGAGGACAACATAAAAAGTAATTATAGAGTATTGCTATGTAAAAATAATTTTTATTATATATATATATATATATATTTATCACTATACAAAAATAATGGATATACATTAATAAATAAATATAAAATCAATTTTTTTTATAATATTAAAAAAATACCTATTGATTAACCAACCTAACAGCAAATTTGGGGTCCACTAAACTACTGGACTTTACTAATATAAGCCGACTGGTAAAATCCCCTTAAAAGAAACGCTTGATTTTCAATTTTATGTTTTTTAAAAATCCAATTTTTCTTGTATTCCTATCGTTCGCGTTTCTCTCTTTCTCACTTTCCTTTCAGCGGTCATTTGAAACACCGAAAAAAAGGATTTCTTTGGCGTCTAGGATTTCTTTCGTGTCTCCGTGATTTATCACCACTACCACCAACTCTCTCTCTCTCTCGTGGAACCAAAATTAATCCCAAACCTCTCTCACTCTATACAAACTCTACTCACTCACTCACGAAGCCCTAGTAGAACTCGCTTTCTTCAATCGAAAATGCAAGACATGTTCGGTTCCGTCCGCTGATCGCTAGTGTTTCTTTCACCGGACGGTGGCGGCGGCGACGACAAAGGCACCACTGTCAGAACCCTACTCGTTAAACAGGTCGATTCTTGTGTGCTTATTATGTTCTCTACACTTTCTTTCAATTTGATTTTCAGTTTAGATCTGATTTGCTTTTGCATTTGATTTTCGTTTTTGGTCTGATTGTATTTGATTTTAATTTTTGGTAAAGTTTGAATTTGAAGGGTTCATGCCCTAGCTCTACAGAATTGCCTCTACTTTGATTAAGCTCTTGATTGTATTGCTTTGATTGAGATATTGATTAAATTTTGGCTTTGGTCAGCAGATTTCTGGCTTTAATAACCCTACAATGTTAGTGAAATTTTTTATCCTCTTTGTTAAAGTAGCATTATTTAGTGTAAAATTGTATGAATCGATATAGAAGTCAAGTGTTCTTTATCCACTATTAAAATTGTGTTTAAAATTCTTGTTATATTTTTTCATCAAATCTCTAGTCAAAATGTATAGGTTCATAGATGTGGGAGGTAAGTTGATATTCTAATAGTTGAGATGTCTTGATGTAATTAACCTTATTTTTTATATTGTGCTGCTAACAGTAATCTGAGAAAATGAGATTATGGAATAGCTATTGGCCAACAAGGGTCTTTTAAGAAACAATGTCCTTTAAGGTTTGGCTACAAGAAAGCGACAGTTTGTAACTGTCGCAAATACTTTTTGTTACGCCCCCTTCTGCCATCCTCCATTTGCCGTCGCTACTCTGTCTCTAAAAGTCTTTTGCGACAACATGTGGACCTTTTGCGACGTTTGAGACCGTCACAAAATGTCGGTTTTTAGTAGTGATATATTCAATTTCGACATGTGTGACACTCCAATCCCATATTAGATATTAGATAGATATTGATAGTCTGATCAACCATATATGGAATAGCCCATCCTCAACAATGTGAGGTCTTTTCACTACAACCAAAAGTATTTTTGGCAACTAAACAGAAATTAGCCGCCAATTTTACATAATCAGAGACAATATGCTTGTTGGTTGCCAAAAACTAAACTATTGGCGACAAGTTGAGATTGTGACAGTTTGTTTCAGGTGACCGCTTGAGCGGTGAAAAGATCGCTCGAACGAAGATCATGTTCTCTTAGTTGTTTGTTTTGCAGGCCTAGGGACTGCTTGAGCAAACAAGTGGTCGTTCGAGCAAAGATCGTGAGCTCCCAGTATCTCATTTTGCAAACAGAGATACTAAGAGATATCGTTCACTGCTCGAGCAACCACTCGAGCAGTCTGCGCAAATTCGGCATTTTAAAAAGGCGCTTTTTAGATCATTTCTTTTACTTTTCTTTTCTCTCTTCCTTCCTCTCTCTCTCTCTCTCTCTCTATGTCCGAAACCCTACATTTCTCTCTCTTCGTATCTCTCATTTCACTAAGTTTCAAGCCAAAATCACTTGTCTACCGAAGGATCTTCCTTTCTACTGATTGGAATTGGATTCTGCGAAGGATTTTTCAAAAATAGTCTAGTTTTCTTGCTCTTCCTTGAGGTAGGATAACTTTTAACTTAGTATCTGTTTATTTTGAGGATGATTATGTGGTGTTGTTGTGATTATAATACTTTATTTGACGAGTGAGCAAAAATCAAGTTTTATGTTTAACACAAAGAGGAGCGTACCCAACATTTCTTAAAATTTCAAATAAATACTTATGAATTAGGAGTATTGATGTTTAGAACTATCACATATATGAAGAGGGAGTAAAGCCCCAAATTTGTTAAAACCCTAATTTTGATTTGGGAAATAGGATGCTAGGATGGAATTAAATTTCAAATCTTGGATTGTGTGGATAATTAGAGTTTGGAATATATTAGTAAGGTGTTTTGAGTTGAGATTATGGACTTGGAAATTGATAATCCATGCATTCTATTTTCATTATTCATCTCATGTCTTATTGACCAATGTTTTTAAAGGCTCAAGGCGCACTGAGGCGCTAAAGGTCTCTCAGGGCCTAGGCGCAAGGCGAGGCGCGGGCTTTATTGAAGCGAGGCGCGGGCTTTATTGAAGCAAGGCGCACAGTCTAAGTAAAAACAAAAAAATTAACGTAGACTAATCATTCATAGTACTAAAACAATTTTTTTAAAAATAAAAAGTAATCAAGATTCAAGATAATATAAAATAATTTTCAAAACCATGAAAGTGCATATTACATAACATTTCAATTTTCAAAGATAAAATAATTCACATTCAATAAAATTAAAACAAAAACAAAATAAAAATCCAATTTTCAAAGATGAATTAATTATTTGTAGTTTTTTTTCCCTAACAGATAAAGGGAAAAAAAAGACCAATAGCACATTGTATTAATTAATTATTTGTAACTTTTTTTTCAGTGTATTTTTTTTAGTTAATTAATCAGAATCATAATCTATTTTTTTCCCCTAACAAATAAAGGAAAAAAAAAGACTAGTAGCACATTGTATTAATTAATTATTTGTGAATAATTATTTATTTGTATTTTTTTTTTCAGTGTATTTTTTTTAGTTAATTAATTAGAATCAAAATCTATTTTTTTCCCCCCTAACAGATAAAGGAAAAAAAAAATTGAAAACAAAAAAGGCAGAATTGAAAGGCATAATCTATTTCAATCAGAATCAGAATTTATTTTTTTTAGTTAATTATTTTGTATTTGTATTTGTATTTTTTTTTTTTCTAACAGACTCAGGCATAATTGAGAAAAAAAAAAAAAAAAAAAAAAAAAAAAAAAAAAAAAAGGGGAAAAGGAAAAAAAAAAAAAAAAAAAAAAAAAAAAAAAAAAACAGAACCGAAGAAGAAGTCGAAGAAGACGAAGTCGAGCAGCAGCCCAGAAGACCAGAAGAGGAGAAGAAGAACAAGAAGAAGAACAAGCAGAAGAAGATGGCGAACATACCTGCGAAGTTGAAGAAGTTGAGCAGCCCAGTCGAAGTCCAAGGCGAGGCGAGAGAGGAAGAGACGACACAGATTAGGTTCATTTGAGTCGTATTTGCATCGTATTGTACATGAGTTATAATCCTCTGTGGTTAAGAGCCGTTCGAACACACCCCCGCAGCTGTTAGATCAGATCTGTGGTTAAGAGCCATTTAAAAAATCAAGCGGGCCTAGTCGTGCGCCTTGCGCCTCTGTCGCCTGGTTCGAGTCGCGTCTAAGGCGCGCGCCTAACTCAAATCGCCTCGCCTGGGACCTGTCCAGGCACAAACACTGCGCTTCGCCTCGCCTTGCACCTAGGCGCACGCCTAGGCGCGCTTTTCACAACACTGTTATTGACCACTTGATTACTTGGAATGTGGTAGAAAGGGGAAGGTAAGTAGAGTATGAGTCTAGGTAGGGAGTCGGTTTTTGGGAACAATGTGTCATGTTGGTACTCGCGCAGGAAGTTAAGGTGCTCAATTGTCCTGTCTTGAGCTTATTGCCGAACGAATGTGGGAAAACATTTTTGAGTGTCCAGTAGTCCTGCTGTATTATAGTTGGCAAAATTGAAAAAGCAGATGGTTTTGAGTGCCCACCACTTGCCATATTAATAGTCGGTAAATGTGGGGAATAGTTTTGGTTATAAACCTATTTACATATGTAGTACGGAGGCTCCTACGAGGGATTCATGACATGTTTACCTCCTGTAATGAGAATGGTCTTCTATTGCTATGGAATAAAGACTGCAATTATTTTTCTTAACCATGTGATTTGTGAACATGAACTTTAAAATTGTATTTGAGTTATGATGATGCCACTTGGATGTTCAAATGATTAGCTATTTTGTTAAATGTACCTCTACTGGGCATGTACCTCTTCAGGAATTGGTGATGTGCCACCACCTTAGTGAGATGAGATATACTCTTTTTGTTTTGGATTGGAACGTCGAGGCTTAGGGATGTGTAAATATGGAAGATCCAAGCTTATTTGTTAGGACCGTGAGTCCATATTTGGTTGTAACAAGGCAATGCTTTGAATTGTTATAAGCCTTTAGGGCTATTCATGTTGTCCTCTAGCTTATTGAACTATTTTATACATGGATGTGTAATTACCATGTTGAACATGGAACTGTAAAGGGAAAATCTTAGTTCATGGACGAAAAGGATCTTCTGAAGTTAATTGTGTTTGATTGATGTATTTATATTATGTCTTTTGGGGGCATTACAAATCGGTATCAGAGCCAACCTAGTTTGAATACCTTGAGTTCATGGGACATGGCCTTGCCACAATGGGTTTATTATGGTAGGAAAGGACGTTAGGCTCTCTTGTATGGTATATGTGTTTGCATGATTATATGGGTATGGGATCAAACTTCTAGGATACAACTTGGATCCACTGCACTCATTGAAGTCCTTTTGAAAAGTGTGATGATCGGTACGTAATTCGCCTCGTCCCTCTTTATGTTGTGCTCGGTACCAAAAGTCTTTAAGGAATTTTCTTGAATCTTGATAACAACTTTTATATCACTTCGATGATTCTTGAAAACCAGAAGAGCTGACTAATTAAAATGTCTTATCATTTTTATAGATTATCACTTGATGCTCCTTCATTACTAGGTTGGGTATAAAAAATTTGAATGTAATATCATTGAGAATAAATGAATTAATGTGTCAACGTCCTGAGGAGGTTAGGGAGCAATAAGGTCGTCCCAATTGGTGGTTGGGACATTGAATGACCTAGCTCACGAGCAGGGTTTGAACCTTGTTACCCATTCCCTTCCTCTTCGGCTCTATTTGTTTCCTCCATAGCCTATGAGATTGGATTACCAATTATATAAGCCTCACAAGAAACATGTTTGGTTTAAGAAATGACCCTGATGAGACTAGGAGTCCCATGGGATTAGGAATTCCCTTCAATGAGGGGAGTAGCAATCCCATGGCAGAGGTGATATTGCAAATTCAATCCTATGGGATTGGGGGTGAAATGACTATTTTGCCCCTTACTTTACAAAAACAATAGTCACTTTCTACATAATGAGGGCTTTTATGTAATTTCATAGATTTAATCTCAATCAATTAATATCACTATAATAGTACACAAACAAACATAATTTACCTTACACCTCCAACCTAATGGCACCACAGTAGTAATCCCCACTCACTCAATGCCACCGTACTCATTATCTCATCCAACTTAATTTGGAAAACAAACGTTACCTTAAAGTGTAATTTCTATATGTTGTTTTTTTTTGTATAAAAAAGAGGGGAGGGGGAGGGGGGTCTTGAGGAGGTTATAAAAGAGCAAGAAGGAGAATTAGTGATCATAGACATTTCTAAATGTGTGTGGTGGCCAATGAGTTAGTAGAGGCCAAGGAGGAGAGAATTAAGGTGTCTTTAGTGAGAAAGCGGATGGTAGGATAGGAGATGGACCATTGCTGGAACAGTAGGGTAAGTAAGGGATGAACTTGCTTCAACAATTGCATTGGAGTCCCCTTATATAGGATGATGGACTGTTAGAGGCTAGCTTATCCAGGACCAAGTGGCTGACTCTCCTTGCTTTGACAAAATGGAGGTATCTCGCCTACTCTTATGTCATAGGATATAGATCTTGGGGTCTATGCTATGGGCAACAATAGAGGTAGTTATGATATATTGGAGAAGGTATCATAGAATGAGGTTGGTGGTAGGTATGATACACCTTACGTGGAGGGTATCACTTGTTGGTTCAACACCTTTGTTTCTTGAGAAAGGAGCAAGTCAGGCGACCTCGATAAACCCTTAACTATAGCCTCTAAACCACAATCCTCTATTGATTCTGAGCAACATGTGCCTAGGCCTTGCTCCTAGCCTATGAAAACAAAGTGATAGCAATGGTTGTATTGATCATGAATTATATAAGACTCCCTAATAGAGGGTATAAGGCATAGGGGAGTCATGACCCAACAGAGGGTCTTTTTGGTCAAGCCAAGAGGCGGTGTCAAACTACTCAAGCCATGTTGCTATTGGGTTGGGGCGGCTGAGCAGAGATACCTTGACTTGAACGAGTGGAATTCATGGCCACGCCATGTGGCAAAGGAGCACTTGGCCGAACTAACGGATTGTTGGGCCATGTCGCTAGTAGGGTAGCTGAGCGAAAGTGCCTTGGCTCAGCTGAGTATTGCTTTGGACCATGACTTGGGATTCCCAATCTTTGACTCGTCTACTATGTGCATTGGCATGTGACTAAGGCATCGAGCTTGTTAATGGGCTAAGGTACCATACTCGGTGATTCATGTCCCATGCTTAGGCTTGGGCACGACCTAATAGTTTATCCAGGAGATATCGTGGCATTGCTGAGGGCTTGTCACATGGTCATATTTGTTAGACTGGGCTGACATGGAGCCCCCACATAATGGGATAATCCAAATACCCACACTAAGAAGGTGTCATCTTGAGCACTTGTCAGATATATGTCCAAATGTATCATATTATTACTTAAAATTTCTTTTGTAAACTTTCATACACTTGGGGAACACTCGTTTCCATCACTTAAAACAAATGAAATACATTGCAAGTTCGAAAAAAGTAACTTAGGATCCTATTTATACCTATTAATCTCTCGTGCTCTAGGCTCTTTAATTTTAGGAATTCTAAAGTCCAATTCTAATATAGATATTTGGATATTTCTTTACAGTTCTTTTTCAATATGTAGAATGAGAAAAATGATTTCTTTACTATTTTGATAATAATAAAATGTATATATATTTTGTCATGCAAAAATGAAGAATAGTTATTTTTTTAATGTATACATATGAAAATTTTACCGTGTCGTGTCATATCTTGAATTTCTATCTTGTAGTATCTTGTTTTTTTTTAAATAAATTGTCGCGTTGTCTTATCTATATTGTTGTACCCATGTTTTGTGTCCAAATCTAGGCTTAATAAATAATTTTAAGAAGGTTTGCATTGTATTTATTGAGGATTCTTTGGTAATGTCCTTTGCAAAAAGGGTTTTGGTCTTAAATGGGCGTGTTAAATTGGGCAATTAATTATGGCATAAGGTTGGACCTGGAAGTTCTGACCTTTTGGAGGGAATTTGAAGTGTTAGGAGGGGATTTTGAGAAATGTGGTGAGTGGTGCTCTCATGCTTTTGGATTTTGAGAAAAGAGTGGAACAAATGTTCCTTTGAAGAAAGTAGAGATCCATATTTTGGCTCAAGGGGAGCTCTAAGTTTTGATATAGTCTTTTGCTCATCTTTTGGGAGCTATTGCACTATGCATAGTTTCTGAGATCCAGCTTTTGGGTTTTTGTACAGGGTTGGTGTTTGTTTATATGTCATCAGTAAGTTCATGCTGAAGTGCTGTCCAAAGTGGGACAGGGCAGTTGGCCCAGTGGTGGATTTAACTGTCCCTTGGAACAGTGAGAAAGTTAAAGGTTCGGGGTTCGAGTCGATGTAGAATCTTTCGTTATATTCTAACTCACTAACTCCTAAACATCCTATCATATGGCCCGAAAAAAAAAAGAAAAAAAAAAGAAAAGTGCTCTCCAAGGTGTACGGACTCATCTTATGTTCCATAGTAGACTACGTGTCATTATTTTGTAGATGGACTAAATGTACAGTATTTGTGCAATAAAATATTGTATATACAAGATTGTTCAAAAAAAATTAAAAAAAAATCCTGTGCTTGCAAGATCAAGGATGTGGTGGTGTTTGGGAAGCAAGTTCCCAAATTTTTTTCTCATTTTTTCCACTAAAAGACAAAAGTTTTACAAAACCAAAAAAAACACATCCAAACAAAATATCACATCCAACCCCATAATCATTTCACTTTTTCTCTCACAAACATCACATCCAACCACATAAAAACCCAACTATCTTCCCAAACACTAAAAATTTTTTATCTCATAAAAACCTACATCTAATAAAATCTACATAAAAACTCACTTCCCAAACACCCACGTTAACTCTCTCTGCTGCATCTAAATATTTAAAAATGGTTCATATACTCTTGTATTTGATTGTCCACATAATATACTGTAATTTCCGTGATGTACATGTTCAGATCAGATCTCTACGATATTGAGAGCAAATGAACCTGCAGATGGTGGCTTGAGAAAACCATGGCTTACAGCTATTCTGAAACATCTTCCAGTTTGCAGATATCATATGCGGCTTGATACTCCGGCTACAACTTGAAACATTAAAGACATTTTTGAGGGTTATAGTTTTCTCATTCCTTTTCTTGTGGGCCAATAACTATGCTTTATATTACATAGAAATGAAATAATTACCCTATCATTAAGCTGCTTTTGCTAATTTGTTAAGCTGTTAAGCTTTATTTTGGTCCTATCTATAAAAAAATAGAGCTTTATTTTGGAAAACTTATCTCTGTTTGAATTGCTGGATCAAGTAGCCACAGATTATCGATATGCTATATCATTGCCGTGTGTTCAGATATGGGGTCCAGGAGAACACACTCGTTAAAATACTTGTTTGAGGTCAACTTGATTAGAGGAATCCATCCACCACTAACCTACACAGCCTACCTTAACCGTTGTCAAAAGTCATCGTAAATTCCTCAAAGCTAAATTTTCATTGCTGGATGGATGAACCTAGGAGTTTTTGTTGATACGGCAACATAAAGTTCTTGTGCACACATGTTTGTGTACACTTTTTCTTTTCGTGAAGTTCTTGTTCCAGACCCCATTCTTAGTCAATGGACTGACTGATAGTTGAGGGGACAGGATCATGATTTTGACTTCTAGGAAAGCCTGTAAGTGAAGGAAGGAATTGCTGTAAGTTAAGATTTCAGAGAACTTGAGCCTGCACCCGAACCAGGTAAGGAACCGAAGTAAAGCCAGTAGTTCAGCTTTGGTACTCCAGTTCCAGCGCTCGTAGAAAGAGGTAGGTTTGTCAGTTTAGTCGCATTTTTTAAGGCTTAGGGAGAGCGTGGTGTGGTTACAAATCTCTGACTACACCATCCCAAACACCTCTTCCCCACTTATTTTCCCCTATTTTGTTCATCAAAGCTAATGGTACAGGTTTATCCATCTATTTTGTAACTTCTGAGGCCTTTGTTAGCTATTCCTTGAGCATATTTCTTCAGATAATTTTGGCTAAGCGTGAGATTTGTTCAGTAGTTTTATTTTCTTGTGAGTTTTCTCTACTATGCTGCTGCATGTCTTGTTGTACATTGATTATCCACACAAGGTAACTTTAGAAAACATGTCATTGATATTAAAGGACTGGATAAACATTTATTTTCTTGTTTAGTTATTAAAATGAACATAGTGCTGCATCTGTTTGAGGAATTTGTTGGTTAAACTAATGTCATTTTGTTTGTGAAGTGGGACCTTTTCTTTTAGTCACATGGTAAGATGTTAGATTATTACAACAGGCTGATGTCATTCTATTGACTTGATTTGAGATTTAACCTCAATGCACTTAAGCACCCTCTTATGACCACTTTGACCTTGTGTACCCCATTTTGTTTATTCAAGGATCTTGAACAATGGCTGTTAAGAGTAGTGGTGTTAGGGATTTGATTGCTGAACTTAATTGATATGCAGGTAACAGGGACTGTCCCTATCACCACAAGAGCACAAGATCTATTTCAAAATTATTTTAAGTCACATGCAATCACAATTACATAATTTAATTTTTAATTTTAAAAATCAGATCATGGGACAGGATTTCACTTGGCCTACCCTTCTACGCACGTAATGTTTTCAAAAATTTTAATTATTGGATCATGTTTGGAAATTTATGTTTTAAAATTCTCGCATATTTTGATGGGTGATAATATTGAGATAGGAAGATATGTTCTTTGATCTTCAAGTGGCCAGTGGGGTTACTTGAATAATATATATATGTATATATATTTTGAGCATTTGAACAAACTATATGTATCCCATTTTGTTTATTCAAAGATCTTGAACAATGGCTGTTAAGAGTAGTGGTGTTAGGGACTCTATTTGATTGCTGAACTTAATTGATCTGTAGGTAACAGGGACTGTCCCTATCACCACAAAAGCACGAAGTCTTCTATTTCAAAATTATTTGTCGAAGTCTCATGCAATCACAATCACATAATTTAATTATTAATTTTAAAAATCAGATCATGGGACAGGATTCCACTTGGCCTACCCTTGTAGGCATGTAATGTTTTCAAAAAATTTAATTATTGGATCATGTTTCGAAATTTGTGTTTTAAAATTCTTGCATAATTTGATGGTTGATAATATTGAGATAGGAAGATATGTTCTTTGATCTTCAAGTGGCCGGTGGGATTACTTGAATAATATATATATATATATATATTGAGCATTTGAACAAACTATTATGTCAAGGAAGAAGAGCCTTCCTTATCTGATGTTAGACTTTGAAAGGAGTGACAGGAAGTCTTGGTGCCTAATAGTAATTGAAGTATATAAAACTCAACATAAAAAGAGAGTTGATGGAAAGTCACTTTCTAATGAATAAATCAAATATTTTTTTCAAGGGTTGTCCTTTTAGTGATCTTACTGCTTGTTTACCAACAGTATTAAAGAATGCAAGTCTTTTATTTAATTATATTTTGTTAGGATAAGAATATGTATGTCTTTTATTGATAGTCCAAATATGCTAAACCAAAACTTTGTAATCTCATTGCTTCTACTTTAATTTTCTTTCCGTTTCAAAACCCTTAACCCATTAGTTTAAAAATAAATAAATAAAAATAAAAAACCATAACTTTGTCTTCAATCATATAGATACCATTTATGCATCGATGTGTTACAATAACAATGTAGCCTATGAATGGATAAAGACTTATCTCTATTATATATATATACTAGTGTATGCCTGTGCCTAAAGGCACGGTGCAAATAATGTTGTGATCAAAATACAATTGTAATTCATACGTATCACATAAAAATTTATAGAGTCTGTAATATGCTTTGACAAAAATATTGAAAAAATATAAAGAAATACTATTCTTTTTAAAAAACTTAAAACAATTTTATTTATACCACACGTTTTATAGAACTCGAATAAAATAACAATGAAATTACCCAGAACTCTGGTGATGCAGCCCACGAAAAAGCAGCAAAATACTCCCACTGCCAATAAACAAATAATTATTTTGTTGTTTAAAAATTTCAATAAAAACTAACAATTATTCCAATTGATATATATAATACTATCAAATAAATAATTATTATGTTGTTTAAGAATTTCAATTTAATAGTTTGTCCAACAAACAATAAAAGCTAAATAAATTAAGATTCTAAAAATAAAAATAATAATAAATACAGTATTGTGATTTTCCAGAAGTTGTGAAATTTTTGGACCCCCTTCCCGGGTTGGTGGTGGGTCACCCAAAGCTTCCTTTTTTTTTTTTTTTTTTTAAGACTATACTTTCTATCGCTTTTCTTGCTTCTTTTTCCATCTAGCGAATCACATTCCGCCCGCATATCCTTGGCAACAACTATAATTTATCTAGCAAGAGATTTTAACACCTTCTGATTTTAACACCTTCAAACTACTGATTTATGGGCTGATAAATAGTACAAATCTAATTTATGGTGAGTTTGATAAGTATAAAATTTTGATTTATCATAAAGTATGGGTTTCTAATCAGGTAAGTCCCTGGGGTTGGTCTGGAGGTTTAAAAATGTATCACCCATAAAAATTAAAAAATGTATCACCCGTGAAAGTAATGTGTCACCCTAGTGTATACCCGTGTCTAAAAGAAATAATATAATTAATTATAAGATTAAAATATAATTAAATTTAAAAGTATTGATTTAAAATGTAATTTATCAAATTTATTGACTTTAACATGAATTTTGTGTATGCCTAGGCATGGGCATACGAAAAATATTTATATTATCAAGCAAAAACACCACAACAAAGGCCCGTCACAAATTTGCATCAAGGAAAAGAAAAAAAAAATGAATTAATCTATAAGAAAAACCTCAAGTAGTCCCCATCTAGCCCAGCAACTATTACAGTTTTCCCATCATGGTCAGCAACCTTGCAGCAAAAATCATAAAGGTCGCCAAAAAATTGAGCTTCATCAATGCCAATCCACATCCAGCTGCCAACATGTAACCAACATTTAGAAGATAATAGAAAAGGCATTAAAAAAAAAAAAAAAAACTCCAAACTTAAATATAGGACTGCAATGGTGTTAATCATGAATAGCATTTGGTTTCACATTTTTTAAAAAAATAAAAAAGAGAGCCTAAACAGTTAAGATTACTTGTCTACCAGTTAAATTAGCTCACATATGGTTTGCCAACACCAATAATTAGAAAAGTGACTTGTACAATGTCAAGCCACAAGAAACAATCAAATTCTTCTTACATAAAACCATGAAGATTATAGTAACATCACTTCAATATCACTTACAATATATCAAACACATCCAACTTATGAAGCTACCAAGCCCATAGAACGACTGGGACACCATAAACTGAACCAAAAAAAAAAAAAATTTATAAAAAAAAAAAACACAAATCAAATGGTTCAAGTTTGAAATACCTTGGCATAAGCCTCATCTCCAAATTTTTGCCCAAATGACAACAGATCCGGCAACGCCCAAAAGGGAAACTTTGTCCCATCATGTGTCACCACCGAGTCAACCGCATATCTCGTATCCTTGCTTGACTTTATTATTGCAACATTTCTACATTTACATGGTTGGCCCCAAAATAATAGTTAAAATAAAATAAAATTCTTTATGCATCCAACATAAACTTAACACATTGTTATCATCTACAATTAATTAACATTCAGAATTTCTTAACTACATAACACCATAAAAGTGTTGAGAATAAAATGCACAAATCTGGGTAAAGCTTATATCTCTAGCTACTTCTCAGAATATCCGAATTAAACTCAAATTCACGAAATTAACAAAGTCAACAAAGTACCTGCCATTGTTGCCCTCAGATTTGACCCGACAAAGGAGAGCTGTTGTTTTTCCAGCGAACATTGGCCCAACAATGTCGTGAATCTCACAAAAATTCAAAAACCTTCTTCTCATATTATATAGATTTCTTATCGTATTTTCTCATCTCTAAACACAGTAATTGGGTCTCAAGTGAGAAAATAAGATAACAAATGAGATTACATGTAACATTACTTCTTCTTTTTTTTTTTTTTTTTTCTGAATATATAGCATTGTTGATTCTAATACAGCCAAGGGGGGGTTTCAATTCAATTGAAGTGTTGTTGTTCCAACCATGGCCAAAACCCAGATTGATCATCAATGGCACAAAACATGTTGGAAAAGCTTTCTTCTTTGATAGCATTTTGATGATCAATGATCTTGTGGTCAGGTTGTCTTGATGAAGAAGAAGAGTTTAGGAAGAGGTGGGCCATGGCAGCAGAAGTGGGCCTGGTGATGATGGAGGGTGGAAAGAGGGGTGTACTGCTGCTTGTTGGAATAATTGGATGGCCATGATGATGGTTTGATGAAGGGCTGTCCATGGCTGGTGGGGTCCTTGTTGAGATGTCTAGCTTGATCTCTGAGCTGTTTTCACTTCTGTTGCTTCTTGAACCCTCTATCTCTTTGTTTAGGTTTATTGATTTTGTTGGCTCTCTATTTTTAAGTGCTATTATCTTCATTCATTCGATTCAAAATCAGGAAGTTCGTTTTTTAGATAGGAAAAATCAAGAAGTTTTGGATACATAAAAACTGATTATAGCATCGGACATAAAATATATATGGAATAAAATGCAATGGTTCATGAAAATTTATCTTGAATATTATTCTAAAAGTGAGTGTGATGTAAATTTAAAGTTGATGGAATGTAGATCATACACACTCAAAACAGATGTAGACTATTGATTTATTTTATTTTATTTTATTTTTTTTCTATGTGATTTTCTAAAGTAAATCTTCTGGATTTGTAGCATTACTATATATGAAAGACAAATTTTTTTTTTTTAAAGTGGGCCTCATCAGCGAATTTTATAAAATTTTATTTCATTAATGCGTCTTTTATGCTCTTTTCTGTGTTTGCAACAGAATGGAATGAAAATCAACAACTCTATGGGTGAGTTTAGTATAGTCTCTTACTTTGGAAAACAAAAAATAGAAGTTGACTCAGAAAATTTGCTTGCCAACTGTTTTTGAAAATTGAAGTTTTTTGAAAAAAGCTTATTTGAATTGTTTTTTAAATTTTCAAAGTTACTTTCACAAAAAAATGAAAACAATTGGTGTTTTTGAACTGCTCATTGTTTTTGTTTCTGAAAACTTGAAAAACAGAAACAACACCCAAAATGACGACCATAATTATGGCTATCTAAAGTGATTCAAATTGATTTTCTTTTCTTCTTCTTAATCAATCCACCCAAAAAAAAAAAAAAAAAAACAAAAATACAAAAACAAAAACAAAAACAAAAACAAAAGAAAAGAAAAGTTGCTTACTCAATTGGCAATAAAGAAGGAGAATTTTGTCCAAACTAAAATCTAACAGTTATCAACACATGCATCTTCCCAAAGCATCAAAATAATTTTGGAATTAATTTCCTTTGGTTTTGTTTTCAAATTTTGTTTTAAAAAAAATGATCTGAAAACTTTGTTTGGCAATTTCTAAAAACACCCGTCTTTTAGAAAAACACTTTCAAAAACTTTTCCAAATTTTCAACAGCTGTTTTCAAATAAAAACGAAAACGATGAGTGTTTCTGAACTCCTCATTATTTTTGTTTTCGAAAAAACTAAAATTTCGAAAACCATACCTCAGCTTGAAGTTTCTGGTTCTGAGATTGGAGAGCATCATTATTAGCCTTGATAGCATCAAACTGTCTCTTATGAACATCATAGTCTTTCTCTAACTGCTTTGTCTTCCACCTAGCCCTCATGTTCTGAAACCATATAGCTATTTGTCTTCGTTGCAGCCCAAGAGCCCTTGCCAGCTGTAGACGCGCCCTTGGGCCTCGCTACTGTTCGGACTCAATTTGTGTCACGGTCCTGTACCTAATATCGCGGAGTGCAATGCAAGACCGATGAAATCATCAAAGAGTCCAAATCCGGCAAATCGTTTTTGAAAACAGATTTTTTGAAAGAAGTGCCAAACATGGACTGCTTTGCCAGATACAGAGTCGCCATCTAAATATTTTATTTTGGGGAAATTTAGGAAACCCTGACTCATTGCCTAAGGCCACGTGTCCGCCATCACCAAAGTTGCCTCGGTTCGGGAACTTGGATACGATTGGGGAAGGTCACTTCGTGAGCACCCCCGCTCGCCCGATCAAAGATCGGCCTCTACTAACCATGATATCTAGTTTTGAAAACATTATGCGTTCTTATTCCGGTTATTAGCCTAGATTTAAGCAACCATGATGAAATAATGGAAATGCTGAATCAAATGGCGGTCCAGCTGCAACAAGAACAGAACTGCACATTTCTACAAGCATGCCACTTGGCGACAGAATGGTACCAAAAACACATGCATAAAACGCCATGTCGCACTTCTATACTAACCGGGAATACATGGATATGCGAACTATATGCGGGGCATATGGGTCGCTTTGAGGAAAATGTTTGCATGCCGAAGGAAGTTTTTGCCGCATTGTGTGAGACATTAGTAAATGATTTTGGGTTACAAGTCCCGCAACGTCCACATGGCTTAGCTGTTGAAGAAAGCGTTGCGATGTTTATCCATGTCTTGAAAGGGAAGCAAAATCGGGAAATCCAGGAACGGTTCCAACATTCTGGGGAGACTGTGTCGAGGCACGTGCATAACGTATTAAATTCCATGAAAGAGTTCACTGTTGTCCATTGCCGGCCCACATACAGTCAGCATCGTATACATCCATACGTGAGGTCTAGACGGAAATACCTACCGTTCAAGGTACTTCAGCAAAACATGATTGACATATAAATCAAGACAATATATATGGTTTTTGTTATTAACTGCACGTGACAAATTTGAAACACTTGTTACAAAGTTACGACT
>NW_021025186.1:1328196-1351052 GCF_004153795.1 Camellia sinensis
ATGCATGTCCATTTTCTAGTTGTAGTTCATGAATTCATCATGATTTTGGAGGGATTGACTCATTTGATCATGTGTTAGAAGCTTTGAACTCAATTGAATACATGCATGTTAAATGTACATCTTGTTCTTGAAGTTTATTTGAAATTTGTGTTTAATTGACTTACCTTTGGACTTTGATTTTTCAAATTGATCTTCAAAACATATTATATTATGGGTTTTAAAGTGTTTTCCAAAAAATTGGCCCAAAATGATCGAATTTTGAGGCTTTTAAGTTGAGTTTTGTGCTTGGGGATGAATCTGGAAATTTCAGGTTTTGGACCCACGCTCGAGCGTAGGACTACACGCTCAAGCGTACACTCTGAGTCATGCACCTCCACTCGAGCGTAGAAAGTCATGCTCGAGCGTGAAATGCATATGCCCAGAAGTTCATGTGTTTTACAGTCCGCTCGAGCGAAAAAGTTCACTCCTTTGTTTTGTTTTATTTTATTTTATTTTATCTCTCCATTAATTTAAATAAAATACAACTACTATTAGATCAAAATATGCTTACTAATTTGACACTTAATTTTATTTTATTTATTTATTTATTAAAATAATAAATCTTGCCTTTAAATTGAAGACTTTCACCATAAATTTATTTTAGGTTTTAAAATTAATTAAAAGACCCTCCAAATATTTAATTTGCACTTTAAGATTCACCATCAAAATATTTGAGATTGTAATATTATTATTGTTATTATTTAATTATTTACTTAATTTTTATATTCGGGTTCTCACATCTATGATTTTGGAGCTCAAAGATACATCAAGGTCACTGAAAATCCACTAAATTTCAGTGTCTAAGAGGCCAAAACAAGGCCAATGCAAATGCTTACATGCATGGCTCAAAGCATGGGGAAATGAAGCATGCAAGGAAGAAAATGACTCCAAACAGAAAAGTGACCTCAATCAAACTTAAAGAGGAGGTCAAAACAAAACTTTCTTCAGTTTACAATAAATCTCGAAAATGTTCACAAGTAAGGCTAAAATAGGATGCAAAAATAGCCCTAAAAGAGAGATTGGGCATACAAGAAAGTAGATAACCTCAAACAGTAAAGTGCCCTTAAACAAAGTTTAAGAGAGGCTCAAAATAAGACACTTCACAGTTTAGGTTGAAGCCCAGAAATGCTTGAAAATAAGGCTAATATATCATGCAAAATAAGCCCTAAAAGAGAGATAAAGCATACAAGGGGGTAGGATACCTCAAACAGAAAAGTACTCTTAAACAAACATGAAGAGGAGCTCAAAATAAGACTATTTTAAGTTTACACCAAGGCTCAAAAATGCTTGCAAATGGAGCTAAGGTATAGAGCAAAATAATGCAAAAATAGGGGAAATGAGGACTTACCCTTGTAGAGAAGACCTCCAGCAACTTCTGGACCAAGATGGTGAGCCTTCAACCTCTGCAAATCAGCTCCAAGGTGGTTGAATGGATGGTGGAGGTGGTAGGCCATGAAGTGTAGTGTAAATGGCCAAGAATATTAGGGTTTTGGAACTTGGAAGAGAGAGATATGGAGGGAGAGGTGTGTAAGCCTTGGCTGGTTTTTCCAACCCTTCAACATGAAGCCAAGCCTCTCCTTTATAGAGGAGAGGCTTCAAAATATCTCCAAGAGACCCCAAGTATCCTCCATACACGTGTATGGAGGATGAACCAAATGGCCTCCAGCTGGCACAGCTGGATTACACTCAGAGAGAGCAAAAGCAAGAAGCAGGCCAACCAGTTCAAGTGGCTGGCCGGCCACTCCCCCTGGTCGGCCGACCAGGGGTCAAAAAGGTCAACAAAAATTTCTGGCCGGCCAACCCCAAAAGGTGGCCTCCCAGATGAGTGCAACACAACTGTATAGTGAAAAACCAGAAAAAAAATGACCCAGGAGAGAGGAAAACCAGCTTTTAAACAAGGTTCAAAAAGGACAAGGTGAATTTCTAGCCGGCCTACCCATATTGGTGGCCTCCCAGATGAGCACAACACAATAGTGGTATGAAAAGCCAGAAATTGTGGCTCAAAAGTGAGAAAAACCAACTTTCTGTCAGAAAAATTGACTTTTGGAGAGAGAAAATGAGAAAACTAGTTTTTCAGGGGAAAAGGTGGCTGACCACCATACCACCCCCTCCCTAATAGTGAAAATAGGGTCCCTACCAAAAATGGAGCAAGATGGATGCAAAACGAAGGTTCGGGGGCCAAAACGCGTAGTCTGGGGCCCCTAAAACAGGCTGTTAGGCACCAGAAGTGGCGTATGACCACAAAGGTGGTCTCTCGGGCCATAGTGTCCCTCAAAAGGGAGGAAATAAGGTGTGTGCCAAAAACCGGAGCAAAGGTAGGTAGTTAAGCAGTCCCGAACCGAGGCACATGGCTGACGGCTCCGAAAATCGAAAATCGAAAACCGGGCTCCAAATGGAAAAAATGGCCTACAACTGCGACACGTAGCCTATGGCCACTGAGAGATGGTCTACGAGACCTCTCCCTCCCTTTGGGAAGAGAAAATAGAGAAAGCAGGACCTGATTCGCAAACCGAGGCAAAGCACAAAAGAGCCCCGAAGTTCGGAGGCAAGGCTTGCAGCCGAGACTCTGAAACCTCAGAACGAGCACAATACGCAACATCACCGAGCGGTCAACTGGTGACGTCTGAGTCTTAAGGTCAGTCAAAAATGGGGTGTCTACACCAGCTGCATTTTCCTCTCAGATTCAAGCTTGTTTCCCAACTCAAAGTTCTTCTCAAGTGTTTTCACTTGTTCCAAGTTCAGTCTCCTCTTCTTTTCGCCAGCTTGTGACCCATCATCTAATAAGTCATCTTCAACCCCATTGGTTTCATGATCACACACTTCAATGGCTGAAAATGACATAGATCTCTTCCCTAGAAGTGATGCAAGACCTGCAAATTGCCACCACCATTCAAAAATTCTAATCCTATATATATCAATTGTATTGGGATACATATCAGTATTTATCAGCTCATATGTATCAACTGATATATCGATGAGTAACATTTTTGGAAGTTCAAAATCTCAATATTCATTCCTCTCCCAGTTGGTTGAGTGTTTTTATTCCCCTTGGCCTTATTGGAAAGTTGAGGGTTCACCTCCTAACATCCCTGTGAATACGGCAGGCATGCCGGAGAACAGCTTTTCCAGATCCTCCCTGCCACGAAGAAATCATTCTACATGAACAAATTTTGCCCATGGTTCTTACTGGAAAATAAATTCAGGCGATCATCATGGCCCAATTTGTGTATCATTGGATGTAAGCAAAAATATAAAAATAAATAATTCATTTCGTTAGACAGCGGTTTGTGGTTTTTAATACAAAAACTAAACAGCCAATAAGTCCTTAGAGAAATACATGTATGGTCCATCTCCAATAAAAGCAATTCGTGCCTCCGGTATCTGGTCCATGACACTGTTCAATCATACATCCCAAATTGCAAAAGCAGAAAATAATTATGAAAAAAGCATAATTCCGTCAATATTTTGCAAGTAATATTTCCTAAATTGCAAAAGCATAAAATACTTATCATTTGAAGTAAAAGAGCAGTACCTTTTGAGTAAATCCAAACTCTTCTCAACTCCTAGTCGTCCAACATGGACTATCAATGGTCTCTCGGGCTCCCCATTGCTGATTAAAAAAAGAACAATATATTAACATTTGGAGGAAACTCATATTACATGGCAATGAAATTTTAAGGATTGAAAGAAAGCCATACCTTAGTCTTATTCGCATTTCTTGAGAGTGATATTTGGGATAGAAGCTTTCGGAATCAACACCCTTATTCCAAAGACGAATCTTGTTACCTGAAAATAAACAAAGAATTAACATGGATATGAGCTGCTATTTTCAAAGAAACATTTGAAAAAAATAAAATAAAAATTCAAGCAGAAGCATAAATGTCAAATTCTGTTATGTGATCAATGTGAAATTTCAGAGAGTTATCTATTGGGCGATGTTCATTTACCTGCTGTTACCCTAGCTGCTTCAAGCTCCTTTGCAAGGGCAGCTGATGGAACCAGTGTAAGATCAGCGGCCCTATGAAGAAACTCTGTTAAGAAAAGAACAAAACTTTCATTTATCAG
This sequence comes from Camellia sinensis, assembly GCF_004153795.1. Taxonomy (NCBI): domain Eukaryota; kingdom Viridiplantae; phylum Streptophyta; class Magnoliopsida; order Ericales; family Theaceae; genus Camellia; species Camellia sinensis. The sequence goes on from NW_021025186.1 coordinate 1,332,301, forward strand.
TTCACAAGCACGAAAAGTCAGAATCCATGTGAAATTGACAAAAGTTCACATCCTTATGACCCACCACATAGGTTTGACCAGCCAACTAAAGGTGTATCTTGGTATGTATCTGCAAGTCAAAATAGGAATTGGGCTCAACCCTTGTGGGGTGGCAAGCACACTGTGCAATTCCCAAAGATGATATGAAAAAAATTTATTGATACAAAGAAATTTTGTTTGATAAAATTTGATATGTATCAGCAGATTTTATTTTATAACAAATCAAATGTTGATCAGAAAGAAAAACTACATAGAGATTAAAAAGTGAACTTCGAAAGATGACTAATTTTACAAACATAGTGTACATGAATTTACAGAGATACTGTGTTACTTTGCATCACAATCAAGATCAATATTCCCATAGAGAAAGCTCAAGCAATTCATCAGAAACCGTTAAAACCACAAACAATTAACTAAATTTTCAGCAATTAAAGCAACAATAGGATGATCCACTTGACTGACACATGCCTCACATGCAATGGAGAATTCAAAAATGTTGAGTCCCATAAATAACCACCTAGATTTTTCAGAACGGGCAACGTTTATCTTCATTCTAACAACACGGATGCAAAAGAAAATGCATGCATAGATATATACACACACACAGAGGGGAATTTACCTGAGGGAGGAAAGAAGCGAATTGGGGTGTGGGGATAAGAGAAAAGCAAATCTGTGTAACTTGTTCTGGATCTCTCCCAACTTTGTCTCAAACTCTCTCTCTCTCTCCCTCCCTTCTCAGAATGGCAATGGGTCTGTCCTTCACTCCAAACCTCAACTCGACAAACAACAACGGTGGAGGAAAAATGCGTGTTTCGTTGTATTATTTAAGTTGTTCAAGTTCTTAGCTAACTTTTTTATTTCATCAAATTGAGCTTCTACAGTTACTGATTTGTGTAATCGTTTTCAATTGGACCACATCAACTGAAATCAGAACCTTTAGGAACTAAATACATGAAAATGATAGTTTAGGGATGAAAAAAATAAATAAATAAACAAAAATTGGTGATAAAAGTTTGAAATTAGCCCTTTGGTAAAAGAAAAGAACTGTAGTAGGTTTTTCAAAAATCAAAATAGTGCATTGTTTATAGCAAGTGAGTTGTGTGCATTATATAATAATATAAAAGTATAGATACATAATATATGTATATGTATCAACAAACTGAAAGTTGACCTAGGGTTTTTACAGCTGTAATTCCATTAAATGCCTACAATGAACCAAAAAAAAAAAATCAGAAAAAACTCCACCGTTGTGATACAATACGCATACACCAACACCAAGTGATAAAATCGTACATTGCCAAGTGATATAATACGCATACACCAACACCAAGTGATAAAATCGTACCTCGCATTTTTCGTGCAACAACAACGGTGTCTGATACAATACACCAATTTATTAGTAACCCTCTTTGCCTCCAAATTCAGAAAAATCGAAGTCAAAACAAACAAAAATCGTACCTTGCCAAGCATCGGTAGCAAAGAGGCAAAGAGGGTTTCGGCGAGATCTGTTGCGAGGAGGAGAGGACTAAAGTGATAAAGGGGGATGAGGAAGAGGCTGTCGTGATGGCGGTGGTCGAGGGATCTGTTGAAGAAGGAGAAACAGACAGGGTCCTGCGAAGGAGAAGAGAGGTGGTCGCGATGGCGGTGGTCGAGAGGGTTTTGTCGAAGAATAAACAGAGAGGGAGAGAGAGATAACGAAGGAAGGAAGAGACGTGGGTGAGAGCAGAGAGGGAGAGAGAGACGCGGGTAGGTGAGAAGGTTAAGGAAGAGAAGTGTTTGGACAGGAAATAAATAATTCAGAGCCGTTGATATATACTGAAGATTGATCTCAGCCGTCCAAATTAAATGTATCTCTGAGATATTTTTATACATTTTCAAAAAACCTCTTGCCTTATTATATAGATATATGTTGAGCTTTTTTTTTTTAATATTCTAAAAAAATAATTTAGAAAATTAACTCACTTTTTAAATTATTTGGAAAGCTAGCTTACTTTTTCAAGTCGCATTTTGAAAATGTGTTTTTAAAATTGAAATTGCATTTTCAACATGCAATTCCACTTTGAAATCGCATGTTGAAAATGCAATATATCTTAGTGAAGTCCATGCCATTATAAATTACATTTTCAATATGCGATATATATTGCATTTTCAACATGCGATTCAAGGTGAAATTGCATGTTGAAAATGCAATTTTGATTTAAAATTGTATTTTCAAAATGTGATTTTAAAAAGTAAGTTAATTTTCCAAATAATTTGAAAAGTGTGTCAATTATCTAAATTGTTTTTTTTTTTTGAATATTTAAAAAAAAAAAACTAAAAAAAAAAAAAAAAAACACTCTATGTCCATACAAAAAAGTACAAATTTGAAAGAAGTTAATGTGCTAAATAGGAATCTTAATTACTAAAATGATTCCGTACTTCGTAAGTAGTAACTCAGTCTGTGATTTTCTTAAATCAATAAAATCAATAATTACAAAATAAGAGAAGCTTAACTTGACCCAATTCGATTAGCTTGATGGACTAACCTTGTACAGCGTTAACTCAAAAATTTAATTCGTTAACTTTTATGATATTTTTTTTATAATTATAAATGTTAGTCGCGAAAGGCTACTATTCATTCACACCTTTAAAAATATGTATGATGTTTTTTATAATACGCTATGAAAATTTGTAATATAAATTACAAAATGACATAATTTTTTTATCATAAAAAATAATACGTCTCACTATCTCTAAAAAGTAACAAAAATAATAATAATATAAAAATGTTGGAGGTTTAAATTTTTTACCAAATACTTGCATAGGTGTAAATCTTATACTTACGTGAGTGCTTGATAAAAAAATTTGGCCTTGTTTGGTTTGATTTTGAAAGAGTAATTTGAAGAAAATTTTTCAAAATTTTGTTTGGTTTAGTGGTTTTGGAAAAAAAATTCAAAATCACTTTATTTCTCCTATACATCAATCAATCACTTTTTCTCTCTTCTCTCTCATTTTCAATTACTTTTTCTCTTACACACATCTAATCAACTATAACAAAATATCAAATCATTTCAAACTCCCATATTCTAAAACTATTTTCAAAATATATAACTAAACAAATAAAAAAAAAATTCTAAACTCTCCCCCCCAATTTTTTTTTTTAAAATTTATTTCCAAAAATCAAACCAAACACACCCAAAGAACATTACTCATAATAATATTTGTAACCATAAACTATAAATAGTGGTAACTTAGGCTGTGCTTAGATGTTAGAATTATATAAGAATTTGTGAAAAACAAATTAACAAAAAAAAAAAAAAAAGGAATGAAATATGATTTAAATATTTGCCAGTTACTCTTCTCTCTTTTTCTTCTTCTTCTTCTCCTTCTTCAATTTTTTTTTTAAATACTTAAAATTTCTCTTACAGTGCAACTTTTGTATACTATTTCGTATGGGGAGTGGGTTGTCTTTTTAACTTTTTGGCTTTTTAATTTTTTTTATTATTTTAGCCTGAGGCTAAAAAGCCTGGTTTGGGAAGGACTTTTAGTTTTTTTGACTTTTTTTTAGCTTTTTTGTGAAAGAAAAAATGTAATATTTATGGATTGGATGTGATGTTTTGTCTTATTGAACTAAAAAATCTATTTGGTATTTTGTGACTATTTTAACCAAAAAAGCCACAAAACCACTTCCCAAACATAGGCAAAAATTTGTTACTTTCGCAGGATAAAGTGTATATAATAGGTTGAAATATACAAACAGTTATTATAGTTTGGGATTTGTGTCACTTTGGTTCTTGACTTTTCAATTGTGACATATTTGACTATGAATTTTGATTTTTATTTCAAATAAGGATAATTAAAGACGCTATTGGATTTTTCAAGAGAAAAATCATCAATTTGATAAAATATAAACTAATTTGACAAAAATGTCAAAAAAATATTTTAAATTTTTAAAAATTATTTTTACCCACTAAAGATAAAATTATGTAAAATTGATCAATCTTTTAGACATTTATTTATTTTACCAAATTAATTTTTATTATGTGTTTTGATGATCATCATGTAAAATTAATCATGTAATTTTTATTAATTTTTTCCAATTTTATATAATTTTATCTTTGGTGAGTAGAAATAATTTTTAAAAATTTAAAAATATTTTTTTGACATTTATTTTTATCAATTAGTTTATATTTTATCAAATTGACGATTTTGCCTTTGAAATTAAGCAATAGTTTTTTCAATTGTCTTTATTTGGAATAAAATTCAAAATTTATAGTCAAATGTATCACAATTGAAAAGTTATGGACTAAAGTGACACAGGTCCCAAACTATAGGGATTGTGTAATTTGCCCTATATAATAACATTTTCCAGCTTTCTAAGGCTTCGCTTGTTTTTAAACAAAATATTTTATACAAAAAAAAATATATTTTTCTAGTAAATTAATTTTACGCATAAAAAAAATGTGGTTAGTTTTATTTTTTGGCATTTAATTGACACTTGAAACAAAAACATTTTATAAAAGAGAATTTTGATTCAATAAAAATGTCCTTTATGATTTTTTAATGAGTTAAGATATTTATTTAAAAATGTTAAATGTGTTAAAAATATAATGAGTGAGAGTCAATTTTATAAAAATTAACTTACAGAATTTTTAAAGATAAGTCATTTTTAGAAAAATAATGCAAAAATATATTTTAAAAAAATGTTTTACGTTTTTTTTTTTTGTTTAACCAAATAACGAAAAATGAGTAAATTACAATACGAAACCTAATACCAAATTATTTTAAACTCATAAGTAGGGAGGTAAGAAAAACTAAAAAAAAATTGACCAAACCGATTGAATCTGAACCAATAGACTATATTTGATTTGTTTTTTTTAACAAAAATTGGTTTGTACAATTTTTTTAATTTAATGTTTTTTAATTTTTGATTCGATATCGGTTCAAGTACCTTATACACCGAACTAAACCGAACTGACTGCTTCAACCTATATTACATTTATAATATATACATATATATATATATATATATATATATAATCTAATAATATAATGATATTAATAAGTATATTAAATTATTAATCTCAATTAACTTTATTATTTCTATAACCTAAGTTATAAATTCTTATTATATATAATTGTAACTTTGACTCATTATTTTTAAAGCCTCAATATTTTTGTATTTTTTTGTTTGTTTGTATTTTTGTTAATTTAGGAATTAAATTTTTTTTATTAAATAGATAGATTGAATATAATTGAAGTGGTGAACAAATAACTAATTCAATATTTTTATGTAGATTAATGACAAGAGTAATGTTAAAAATCTCAAAAATTTTACCAAAATTTTTATTAAATGTCTCACATTGTAAGCCTCACACCCATGTCAAACATTTGTTAGAATTTTAGTAAAATTTTTAAAATTTTTAACATTTTTGTAATCACAATACTATAAAATAACTCAAATTTGAAAAATTCTAAACCGATTAAATTGTATCGAACCAAACTATTTTAAATGTTACGATTTAAGAAGAGAAGCGATCTGTATCGGTACTCAAAATAATAAAATCAATATCATTAGTCGAGTGATAATTTTTACCTAAATAATGATCATACTAAATCAATTATATCCCTAATAAAGGTATTTACGGAAATAACAATTTATGATTAAAAAAATAAATAAAAACAAATTTCATTAAATAATACAAGGCATATTCCTAATTAGATACTGAGGTGCCGTTTGATAACACTTACGTTTTTTGTTTTCTGTTTATATTTACAAAAAATTTTAAAAACTCAAATAAAAACTTGTTTGGTAAAATTTTTGATTTATAAATCAGTGGTCTCAGTTTATAAATTTGGCCAAAAAATGAAAACACAAAAAATGTGTTTCCATTTTGATTTTTTAAGTTTTTTTTTTTAACCACCCAACACTAGCCACCGCCTGCCACAATTTTCCACCACCATCTCCGCCAACCACCCAATCCTAGCACCCCACCACCCACCCCACCACACTACACCTGCCGGACACTCACCACCACCTAACCCCACCTGCCACCTACTCACTAACTGACCATCAACCCCTCGCCACCACCACCCACCGCCACCCCCCCACTCACCTGCCATCCCACGCCGCCACCCGCCCCACCAATCCACGCCCGCGCACACTACTTGCCACCACCACTCACACACCTACCACGCCACCTCCACTACTGCCACCCCTGCCACCTCCACCACTACTACCACCACCACCTCACTGCTACCACCTACCACCCGCCTCGTTAACCCCACCCACCATCACCACACACCACACCACCACCACCACCACCACTCGCGCACCACCCGTCACCTAACCAACCACGCACCTACCACCCGTCGCCGCCGCCACCACCACCACCAACCACCACTTGCCTACCACCCATGCACTCGCCATCGTCACCCCACCCACGCACCATTACACATCCCACCCACCACCACCCACTGCTACCGACCCCCACCGCCACGCACCACCCACCCACCCACCACCGCACCCTCCCGCTACCACCAACCGCCACCTGCACCCCGCCAACCAAACACCACCGCACTCGCTACCACCTATCACCGCACACCCGTCACCCACCCACCCACCACCACACCACATACCCACCCGCCACCACCAGCTACCCACCACCCATCATCATCACTTTCCACCACCGTCTTCCGCCGCCACTTGCCACCACTCGCTATTTCTCACTCTTTTTATATTTTAATTTTTTTTTATACATTTTATCAATTACCAAACGCGTTTGCAGTTTATGTTTTTTTAAAAATAAACAAAAACCAATTTATAAAATTTTTATAAATATAAATTGAAAACGTAAACGTTACCAAACACACCCTGAATAATTGCTTAAAGAATTCCCAGATCCAGCTCAGAAGCCAAATATATACCCCCGTTTAATACGTGTGTGGGTCTTTCTCCTAATGCCCACCATTGACTCTCAGACAGTTTACCATACATTAGCACTTTAAGACCACGTTCCTCGGTCACAATCAATTGATTTACAATTAACTCATAACCGTCGATTTACATCCTGACCCTCCAAAAGATCCCCATGGAGTCGGATCGAGATGATCACACAACTTCATGCTTGATTATTAACCCCTTGATCTTTGCATTATGACTAATCATAATCATAATTATAATTATTAATTAAACAAAACTTAGGCCATTAGAGCCTCTCTAACGGTGAATCAAAATTTTTATCAAATTTAAATAAAAAAAAAATCAATTTTCTCAATCTGATATGACTTGCTCCAACCGTGCATCAAAAGGGAAGTGGTCGACCGGTTGGTTAACCGGCTAATCGACCGGTAAGGTCAATTTTTTTTTTTTTATAAATTTTTTTTGAACCGTTTGAACCAGTAATTTGAACCATTTGAACCACTTCGCAGGCTAATTTTTGCATGAGCCGGTCGACTGGTTGGTCAACCTGGTGATCGACCAGGGGGTCAATCAGTAGTCGACCACTTAATGTAAAATTTTCAAAAATTTCTACTTTAACAATTATGCACAGTGAATTAGTAAAAAGAACAAACCGTCCTCAGTTTGGTGAAACGTTTGATAATTTCTCAATTTGATACCAATTTATTGAAATCATTGAAACTTCAAAAAGTAACTTTTTTACCAAATTTTAAATCAAATACAAAATTTAATGAACCGTTAAAGATGACTTTAGAAAAATCGATGATAAGCATTAGTACCTAAATTAACATAATTACATTCATAATACCATGCCTCTGTTTGAGAAATGAGTTGGCTTTTTGACTTTTTGGTTTTTTAGTTATTTTAGCCTGGTTTGAGAAGGACTTTTTGGCTTTTTAACTTTTTTAACTTTTTTTTTGAGAGAGGATTGTAATGATTATGGGTTGGATTTGATGTTTTGTTTTTTATGACTAAAATAGCCTATTTTATTTTTGTGGCTATTTTAACCAAAAAAATCTGACTTTTTTCTTCCCTTCCCAAACGGTGCCTAAAGGTATTGTTCAACATGTGATAAATAAAATAACACATCCCATATACTTTCAAGTCACATTACTTCTTTATTTATATCGCGTTATTTCCTCACTACATAACTTCAATTCCATTTTATATTTTATATTTTTTTAAAAAAAATTAAAAATTTAGCACATCTCGAACGACCTAGAAGATAGTGTATATACATCTATAAATACATGATTTTTACCGTATATTCTACGCAACCCTTACATCATACAAAAATTCAAACGGAAGACCAAAAAAAGGGAGAGAGAGAGAGAGAGGATCGCCGGCGAGTCGGAAATCAAATCACCGATCGGACGAGTTTGGTAAGTCGGAAAGCTACGAGACTTGCAGCCATTTCTTTGTGTGTATGTACAGGGATATAGATACATAGAGAGAGAAAGAGAGAGAGAGACGTGGGTTGGAGCACTGAGCGGAGTTAGTAGATTTGGGGGTTTAAAAGGAGGGAGGTGGGGGTAGAGAGAAGGGGAACTGGATAAGATTGTACACGTGGCGGTTACATGGTGACGCGTTGTGTGGGTCTACTTTCGCTTTTTTGGTCTCTTTTTAGAGCATCCCAACAGATGCCTTAAATCTTTTCCTTATCTATTTTAAGGGGTAAGTGGCTCTCTATATATATGTATCAAGGGTAATGTTTAGGTGTACAATTCCTTAAGGTTGCACACCATATACAAGGTATAAATGTAAAAAAATATCGTAAATACAAGGCATGCAAGGTGTAAATGCAAGGTCGTAAGTGCCTTGCATACCATATGCAAGGTACGCTTAAGAAAAGTCCATGTATCAATTCTTTTAAATTAGTATTTGTTATAGTGATTCTTTATTTTTAAGGAGTCATTGTAACTCCCTTATATTTATTTTATTTTATTTTTATTTTGCTTTGTTTAAAGACTGTAATATATATTTATGATTTTTATTTTTTTAAAATTTATAATTAAAAATTATATTTTAATAAAATAAAGAAAAACATAAGAAATTTGTTAATAGAATAGAGAAAAAATAAAAAATTGAAAGTAAATAAAAAAGTAATTTTTAAAATAAAAAATAATTTTTTTAATAATATTTTAAGGTAAAATTTAAATAAACTGGTGGGGATTTACCGTCTAATGCGGTGCTTTTTGTGTACCTTTTTTGTATTGTTTTTATTTGATTGCACGTCTGTGATTTTGTTGGTAATACCCTTAATCATTGGAATTAAATTTCATAAAATGGACAACACTTAGAGCATCTCCAACGGTGACTCAAATTTTTTATCAAATTTGAGTAAAAAATGACCCATTTCACTAAATTTGATACCACTCACTCCAACGGTTCACCTTGCACCAAATCTATCCCGGGACAACCGGGTGGTCGACCGGCCGGTTGACCGGTTAGGCAAAAAAATTTTGTTTTTTTTTTTTTTTTTTTGTCGAATTGTCTGAACTTTTTTTTGAACTTTTTGAACTTTTTCGGGACAACCGGGGTGGTCGACCGGCGGTTGACCGGTTAGGCAAATTTTTTTTTTTTTTTTTTTAACGGTTTGAACTTTTTTTCCTGAACTGTTTGAATCTTTTACTGGTTGACTGGTTGGTCAACGCGGGCAACGGCTGGCTTGACCGGTGTACTTCTTTCAACGGTCAAGTAACAGTGATTTGGTAAAATCTGGTGTCTCGTTCTCAGTTTGAATACTTTTTTTGCTTGAAATCTCATTTTGATATCAATCTGGTGCAACGGTTGGAGCTTGAAAAAGTAAGTTTTTTCATCAAAATTTGAATTTGATGCTGGGTTTGGTTCACCGTTGGAGATGGTTTACAAGTATGCATCTAATTTTCTGGCACCCCGCCACTTAATTAATCTCAAATCTAATTAATAAAGGGCATGTTGAGTAACGTTTACGTTTTCAATTTATATTTATAAAAAATTTATAAATTAATTTTTATTTATTTTTTGTTTATTTTTAGAAAAACATTAAACTATTAATGCGTTTGGTTTTAGATAAAATGTTTTAAAAAAATTTAAAATTATAAAAAAGAGAGAAGAATGACAAGTGGTTGCGGTGGTGGTGATGACGATTGTGGCGGCCGAAGCGGTGGTGGAAAATGGTGACGGTTGTGGGTGATGGTGGCAGAAGATGGTGCGTGAAAGTGGTAGTAAGTCGGCGGCTGTGGGGCGCGGAATAGGTGGTGAAAGTTGGTGATGTTGGTGATGTGGTAGCAGGTGTGGTGTTGGATGGCGGTGGTGGCGGTGGTAGGCGGGTGGGTGGTCGGTGGTGGTGGTGATGGTTGGTTGTGAGGTGGCGGGTGGGTGGCAGGTCGCTGGTGACGGTGGTGGATGTTGGTAGCATGTGGGTGTGGTGTGGGTAGGTGGCGGACGGTGGATGGATGGTAGTGGCGGGGTGGTGGTTAGTGGTGGTGTAAGGGTGGTGTGTGGTGGGTGGTATGTGGAAATGGTGGTGGCAGGTGGGTTGGTGAGTGGTGGTGGCGAGCGAATTGATGGTAGTGGCTGGCTTGGTGGCGGTGTGAGTGGCAGGTGGATAGTTGGTGGTGCAGGCGGCGGCGAGTGGGTGTGGGAGTGGGTGGGTTGGCGGAAAGTGCTGTGGCAGGTGGGTGGTGGTGGGTGCGTGGTGGTGGCGAGTGGTGGATGGTGGTGGTGGCAAGTGGGTGGTGAGTGGTGGTGGGGGTGGTGGCGGAAGACGGTGGTGGAAAATGATGATGGGTGGTGGCTAGTGTTGGGTGGTAAAAAAAAAAAAAATCGAAAACTCAAAATGAAAACACATTTTTTAAGTTTACATTTTTTGGCCAAATTTATAAACTGAGACCAATGATTTATAAATCAAATATTTACCAAACAAGTTTTTATTTGAGTTTTTAAAATTTTTGTAAATATAAACTAAAAATTGAAAACGTTAGTGTTACCAAATGACACCTAAGCTAAACGGTCTTTACAAAGCTTTATTTGTTTTTTTGGCAAAACATATTTCATTGTACTTGAATGTTTGATGAAAGAATATGAAACTTGAATCATTGAATAGGGAACAATCATACTGGGTTTTTTTTGGCCACGCCGGAAGCACCGTTTTTTGAACTCTACTAAACTCATGGAAACTATCTGTAATAACCCCGACCTCGGATTAATGCTAATCCATGATTAGTTATGCCTAACAGTAATTTAGAAGGAATCCGGAATTAATTTGCATATGTGTTGCATTATCTTTGCGTTTCTATCTGTTTGCCATAGAATGATCTGTTCATGTTTAGACTTTGAACTGCGAATTGAAAGCTTTATCGGCGCCCGATTTCGAAATTGATTAGTGTTTCATACTAGTTGGAATATAGGTGATTTTATGGTGGATTTAATTAAAATTTGATTTGGTATGATTAAATTAGATTAAATAATGTTAATTTACACTTGTTTAAGTTATTACAAGTTTGCCACTTAGTGGCTTAATTTGAGATCAACTATATTACACCTCATTACACTTAGAAGCATCTCTCCTCAACCTTATTCCTTGCCTAAATCGTGAGAAAGAGGGAGAGTGCACTACAAGAATTTACACATTTTGCGACTGCTTTTGCCGACCAAAAAAATTTTGGTCGTAAAAAAATGACATTTGGCCACCAAATATTAATTAGTCGTGAATGATCTTTATTTTTGGCGACCAAATATTATTGGTGGCAGAAGGTTATATTTTGGCGACCAAAAAATGAGTTGGTCGCAGAAAGTGGTATGCTTTTGCCGACCAACTACAAATTTGGTTGCGGAAGGTCACATATTTTTTGGCGACCAAAAATTTGGTCGCCAAAAACTTATTTTTAACAACCAAAAAAAATTAGTCGCAAAATTTGTACTTTTAGCAACTAATATTTTAGTCGCCGTTGATTGAGATTTGGCGACTAAAAAAATTAGTCGGCGAAGGTACCTTTTCTGAGACTAATATGATCTTTTGGTTGCCAAAAGTTTGGGAGGCAAATTTGATTTTTATAGAGGCGGGAATTGAATTTTTTTTGCGACAAACAAAATTGGTCGCCATTTTTAAAACGACGTCGTTTTGTTCCACGCATTCACCTTCACATGCTCTCTCTCTCTCTCTCATTTCCTTTTGTTTGCATCGCTCTCCTATTACTGATTACCCCAACCCACTCCATCCACCAGCTCCAGCTATGAAAAAGCATATACATACACTTTCAAAACCCATATCATAAATTTCTAGGGTTTGAATTTTCAAATGCAAATCCATTCTTCTTCGTAGATCAGAAAGAGAGAGAGAGTGTGTGTGATAAATTGAAATTGATAATGCCAAGGTAGAATCGGGTTGTGGAGGGTTTGATTTTCGAATCCTGCAAGATCCGAAAGAGGGGTTGCTGTTCGTCTTCGTCTTCGTCCTCTGTGTTGCAGAATTACCGATTCAAGCGGGCCATTTTGGTGGGTAAGCCTTGGGGATCCATATCGAGCACTCTGGTTCCATCTTGGAGGACGACGGCGGCGGCTTTGGATTCTCCCAAGTACGCGCCGTCGCAGAGCGGTGGTGGGAGGTCGAGGCCGGTGTCTGCGAGGAACTTGGCGGCGATGCTGTGGGAGATGAATGAGGTTCCGTCGACTAGGCCGGTGTCTGCCAAGCCCTCAATGCCCAAGGTGTGGGAAACAGAGTTTTGATGTTTCAGGGGGTGTAGCCATTCAATAAATCTAGGTTCATTTATGTTTTTTGTTTCCTTTTTATGATTTTTTTTTGCCAAGTAAAATAACACCTTTGCTTTGTTTTGCAGGCATACGATATGCATAATGCTGGTGCTGTTATTCACAGTCATGGAATGGAATCTTGTCTCGTGACAATGATAAATCCTTTAGCAAAGGAGTTTCGAGTAAATTTTTGAACTTTAGCTCTTGTACTTGAGTATAAACAATTCCGATAACTTTTCCACAATCTATTTTTTCATATGTAATCCCCAATCTAACTTGATTATTGCTCTTAATCAAGGAATCCAGGTTCTAGAGTAGAAATGTCAACCCCTGTAGGGGATTCCTGCACCTAAGATGGGATTTATGTGCCACTAAAAAAAGAAAAAAATTCAATTTGTACCACTCCTGGGAACATTTCTCCCCCAAAATTTAGAGCATCTACAAGAGTTTTATGGAAAATGGAAAAGAAATTTCTCCCTGTAAGATATATTAATTTTTGGGTTTTAGAAATGGGCATCTTCTTTCATTGCAAGAGAGTTATTCTGATAACTGTGGTTGGGGAATTATCTCATTACCAAATAATAATCGAGGCTATTTTGACAACAGCCAGCATTAACAGATGGTTCCATCAACTTGTTGAAAATTGACTTTTGTTTGGTCTTGATTGGGTCTTCCATCTCATTATTGTGCATTTTTTGATTGATTACAGATTACTCATATGGAAATGATAAAAGGAATTCAAGGGCATGGTTATTATGATGAGCTTGTTGTCCCAATAATAGAAAACACCGCTCATGAGTGGGAGCTAACAAATTCTCTTGCTGAAGCTGTATGTTCTGTTTATTCATTTAACTTAGCAAATGCATTACTTTTTGAGTTGAAATGCGGATTTTGCATGATGTTGAGTAAAGAAAAAGAAAAGAAAAGAAAAAGATATCTGCATGGGTTTCAATTTGATTGATGGACTTAGATCTGAACAAGAATGACATGTGATTGCATGGGTTTGTAACTTTGTATCTCAGAATACTATCAGCTTCTTTAAAAAGCTCGCTTTGCTTACTTAGCTTTGTTGAATTTTTGATATATGTGCAGACTAGAAACTATGAACAATAACAAACGATTGTGTAAATGTGCATGTATCTGACAATTATATCAGCTTCTTTTCAAGTGTTGGTTTGTTTACATAATTTTTAAGAATTTTATTGCTTTGGTAGTTTATTGCGAAATATTAAACAATTCTACATATTGAAAATTGAAGTGCAAACAATTGATAATAAGAATCATTTTTTAGAATTGTTTAACATAGGCCTTGGCCATATGCATATAAGCCTCTTGGGCACCCTCCCTTTGCAAGACAATTTTCAAGGGTGAGTTCTGCCCAAGGGGTACGCATCATTTGGTATCAGGGCCAGCCACCATGTCAAGTATGGGATCGGACGCACCTATGTGAGTGTGGGATCGAATGGGTGCGGCTTTGCGGTTCAAACCGTGGAGGGGGCGACCTATAGGCTGGATTAAGACACCTAAAAAGGTGTCGAATGCTGATAGTTGAGTGAAGCTACCAGAAGGGAAAAGGCTACCACTAGGTTAGTATTGATAGAGTGGGCTGCCGTGGACGTTGACTGTGGAGTGTTGTGGTATGCTACGATCCCATATCGGCAAGGGCTGCAAAATGAGCCGAGCTGAGCTGAGCCAAGCTTTAGTATGTTTGGGCTTGTTTATTAAGATTTTAACGAGTTTGAGCATGAGTTTAATAAAAACTTAACGTACCGAGCTCAAGCCGAGTTGGCTTAGGCTGGACTCGAGCTTGAGCTCGAGCCTGTTCACGAGCCTTAATGAACCAAAAAATTTATAAATTCATACTTGCGTATGAGACTAAAGTTACAATTAAAACTTTGATTATACAATTATATATACAATATATATAAACATACTAAAAAAGTCAATATTTTACCAAAATAATATATACTACCACTATTATATAAATGTACTATTTATAATTAACTATTATTTACATTTATATTTTTTCAAGGGTGAGTTCTACCCAAGGGGTTTGTATCAAACTATTGCTTCTATGATCCCTTTATGTTATGCTTTTAATTCATGTTGCCAATTCTTGTTGTTTCCTTCTTACCAAAACTGTTCTGTTGCAGTGAAGAAACTTCAAAATGTCATGATTGCTCTTTCCTGTGTTCATTTGCTAGTGTCCAGAAAACATTGTATGTTTTTATGCAGTGAAATCTTCTTTTGCCAAGTAAAATAACACCTTTGCTTTGTTTTGCAGGCATACGATATGCGTAATGCTGGTGCTGTTATTCACAGTCATGGAATGGAATCTTGTCTCGTGACAATGATAAATCCTTTAGCAAAGGAGTTTCGAGTAAATTTTTGAACTTTAGCTCTTGTACTTGAGTATAAACAATTCCAATAACTTTTCCACAATCTATTTTTTCATATGTAATCCCCAATCTAACTTGATTATTGCTCAAACTCGATTTTCTCTGTTTCTTTTCCTGAGGGGAGGGAGAGGTTCTGTAGACCATCTCTCAGTGGCCGTGGGCTACATTTTGTGGCTATAGGCCATTTTTCCCATTTCGGAGCCCGGTTCCCGGTTTTCGGAACCGTTGGCCGTGTGCCTCGGTTCGGGATCGCTTAACCGTCTCCATTTGCTCTGATTTTTGGCATACTTCCTATTTGCTCCCTTTTGAGGGACACTGGGGTCAGAGAAACCCACTTCGTGGTCGAACACCACTCCCGGTGCCTAACAGTCAGTTTTCGGGGCCTCGGGCTGCGCGTTTCGGCCCCCGAACCTTCATTTTGCATCAGTTTGGGCTCATTTTTGGTGGAGACCTTATTTTCACTGCTGAGAAGGTCGTAGAAGGGTGGGAGGCCAGTAATTGTTTTGACAACCAGTTTTATTCCTCCATCGCCCTTCGTCGACCGTTTTTCTCACTTGAAAGCCAATGTTGACCACCCTAAGGCCACTTTTTCTTGTCCCAAACCACATATTTGTGTTGTACACACCAGGGAGGCCACCAATATCATATGGCTGGCCAGTAATTGTGTGTGACCCTTTTAAACCCCTCCTAAAAGTGGGCTTTTCTCTCTCCTGGTTTACTTTCTCCAGTTTTTGACCACATGGTTGTGTTGTGCACACATGGGAGGCCACCAATCTGGGGTGGCCGGCCACTAATACTTCTTGAGCCTTTTGACCCTTGGCCGGCCGGCCATGGGGAGGGCCGGCCAGCCACCTGCAACTTAGATACCAGGCCGGCCTTGCTCCCCTCCTCTGGTACATTACAAATATGTATTCTGTTTCCCTCCAGATTGTGTATCCGGGGGGCTGCACTTTTGGGGGGAAATTTGAAATCCATTTTCCCCCCTTTTTTTCCACACTCTTGCCTATATATCTAGGCCCCCCAACTGTGTTTGAGAGGTTACAAAATTTACTTTGAAACTCCCACATTGTATCTCTCTCTCTCTACACTCCAACCCTTAAAATCTCCAAAACCCTACACCATTTCTACACCACCACCTAGCACCATACCACCACCATCCATTCTAGCCACTTGGAACTGTTTTCCAGGGGCAAGGAGCACCTTTTCTCAAGCCAAGAGGCTGTTGAAGTTTGGTCTACAAGGGTGAGCCATACTTTTCCTCTTTTTGAGCTTCTTTTGCATGCTCTCTAAGCCATACTTGCTTCCATTTTTGGGCTCCGACCCTAACTAAAAATAGCATTATTTTAAAGTCTTTTTCATGTTTGTTTTAGGGTCCTTCTATGTTTAAGGTCTCTAGCTACCACTTGCTTCTTTACCTCTCTTGTATGACTCTTTCTTGCATAGTATTTTAGGCCTATTTTTAAATTGTTTTGAGCTTGGTTATAAACTGTAAATTGGCTTATTTTGAGCCCTTATTCTACATTTTTCAAGGGATCTTCACTGTTTGAGGCTTCCTTTTGTCACTTACCTCTTTATCCCTCTTTTGGCCTTATTTTTGCATGTTTTGTTAGCCCCTTGTGCTTGTATTTTTAGGCTCTGGTCCGAACTGTAAATAGCCTTATTTTGACCCCCTCTTCATGTTTTATAAAGGGACTTTTGCTTTTTGAAGCTCCCTTTTTACTCTTTGTGTTTAAACCTCTTTTTAGGCCTTATTTTGCATAGTATTTTAAGCTTGCATGTGCACTGTTTTGGGTTTGGTCACTAACTTTAAAATACCATATTTTGGGCCCCTCTTCAACTTTGTTGAAGGGACCTCCTCTGTTTGAGGCCAGCAACCATCACTTGCTTCTTTGTCTCCCTTTTGGCCCATTTCTTGCACAATGTTTTAGGCCTATTTTTGTTTAGATCCGTGGCTTGTTGTAAACTGTAAAGTGCTTCATTTTTAGCCCCTCTTCAACTTTGTTGAAGGGCCCTTGGCCATTTAGGGCCAGAAGCTGCTACTTGCTTCATTACCTCTCTTACGGGGCCATTTTTGCAAGCTAGCTTAGTCCTATTTGTGTCCATTGTTTGGCCTTGCTTAAAACTGTAAATATGTTTGTTTTGGGACTTTCTTGATTCTATATTCACACTTTATGTTCAAATAATGCATGCTTTGCATAGCCATAGGTCATTTCATGTACCTAATTTCATGTTTCGGGTCTCATTCCATGTATTGGGTGCCATGTTTCCATGTTCTGGGACTGTTTTGCATCATATTTTGCTACTGAAATTTGCATTCTAGTATGCCATATTCCATGCCTTGCCATGTCTTGTTAGAGTGGCATTTGTGCCTTAGGATCGGTCCTCGGTTTGCGTGCATGTGTGCACGCATTTCGAGTGTCTCATTTTCATCTCATGGCCTCCTATGTGAGTGTGGCTGAGGTCCACTCATGTTGGTGTAAGTCCATTGTGCATTGTGTATGCCATTTCATTTCATAGCATTGCGTATGCTAGGCTGTATGTTAGAGCATTGTGTATGCCATGTTACCTCGTGCATCGTGTATGCCATTGCATAGCATTGCGCATGTTAGGCTGTATCTTAGTTGCATTCATGCATGTCATGCATATTGCATTGTGCTTGGAATAGGGGTTAGCCCGAGCACGGGAAACGAGGGACGTTTCGTACTTCGAGTGACGGAACGTGTCTCAATTCCCAGTCACCGACACTTCGGATTATCCATGATGGAGTTTAGGTTTTGTTGTGTTTATATGTGCATTCATTTCATATTGAGTCGTGCAATTCGACTCCTCGGCCATCATGCATCGATATGCGTGATTGGTGGCACGAGGATTGAGGTCTACACTCCCTGAAGGGTAGTCATGCATACATATGTGAAAATACTTTGCCATGCCCCTTTCTTGCTCTCTGTTATAGCAAATCAAGAGCCAGCAGCCTTCCGGAGCTTGGCACGCATCCCAAGAACAATTGCAAACAGGGGCTAATTGGGGCATCGCAATGGATTTCCGCGCAAGGTAACCCGAACATGCATCATTCATCATCCGGATCAGAGTTGAGGCAGTCCCTGGCTTGCATGCCAATTTATTACTTTCCTAGTTAAATTTGTAAATTAATTAGGGTTTTGTACTTATTCAGACTGTATTATTCATTTGGGACTGTATATTATTTATTCGGACCCTCTGCGCGAGGGCAATATTGTAATAAGCGTGAGTGTGTGTGATGTATGTCTTCCAACCCCACGTCTTTCTCCCTTTTATTTACCCGCTTATGATGGTTAGATTAGGGCATGTTTCAATTAGCATACAGTATGATAGCATGTTTGCATCCATTCATCTGTTTTGCATGCACCGGGCTCGGCGCATCATACTAACTGCATTGTATTTTCAATTCCAAGTTGAATACATGTTAGCTGTAGCATTTCATATGCCATGTCTAGAATAGCCGAGCCTGCTATAGTTGCACTTTTCCATGTGTCTTTTCATGTTTGTTTAAGGGCCTCTCACTGTTTGAGGCTTCCTTTTTGCACTTGCTTCATTACCTCCTTTGTATGCCATTTTCTTGCATATTATTTTAGGCCTATATGTAAACTGTTTTGAGCTCTAGT
>NW_021025186.1:1356927-1375634 GCF_004153795.1 Camellia sinensis
TTGTAAGATGTGGTACGCAGTGTGAAAAGAGGGAAAATCGAAGCATCTGAGTGTGTTTCACCTTCAGCAAATTCCGTGATTGTACTCCGGATGTATCTCCTCAGGCCTTGTCACTGCTTTGAAGCATGAGTGTATCTCGGCCCCAAGCTTAAGCCTATTCCAAGTCAGAATGGCAATTAAAGCAGCAGCAGATGTTATCTCTCTCTGGTATGAACAGGGTGTGCCCCTTTTGAGATGAGTGTGTTGCAAACCCGTTTGAAAGGTAAATCAGAGGTCGCGTTTGAATTTGGTCTCGTTAAGGCTTGTATTCCCTTATTCGGCATTTTGTTTTAAATATGTGTTGTCACGCACGTTCCATTTGCATCGTGATGCATGTCCCAATTGCACTGTTACGCACCCACTTCACTTGCATCGTGATGCACGTTCCAATTGCATTGTTATGCACCCACTTCACTAGCATTGTTATACCTATTCATTGTTATGCTCATTCATTGCATTGTTATGCACCAATTCACTTGCAATTATCATTCTTTCTCCTCGCGCGTGCGACGACTTAGACCTCCTTTGGTTTAGAGCATTTGGAACACGTTCCAATGCCCGCATCTTCTATTCTGAAACACCGGGATACGTCCCTACGTTTCTCTCCCTTTCCGAAACACCGGGATACGTCCCTACATTTCTCCTTCCTTCCGAAACAATGAGATACGTCCCTATGTTTCTCTCTTCTTTCTGAAACAACGGGATACGTCCCTACGTTTCTCTCTCTTTCCGAAACACCGGGATACGTCCCTATGTTTCTCATTCCTTGCAGACCAATGGGATACATCCCTATGTTTCTCCCTTTATTCTGAAACCCCGGGATACGTCCCTATGTTTCTCCCTCTTCGGTTAAAAGTGTTCAGAATACGTTCTAATACTCACACCATTCTGAAACACCGGGATACGTCCCTATGTTTCTCCCCCTTCGGCTAAAAGTGTTCGGAATACGTTCCAATACTCACACCATTCTGAAACACCGGGATACGTCCCTATGTTTCTCCCTCTTCGGTTAAAAGTGTTCGGAATACGTTCCAATGCTCACACCATTCTGAAACACCGGGATACGTCCCTATGTTTCTCCCCCTTCGGTTAAAAGCGTTCGGAATACGTTCCAATGCTTATACCATTCCGAAACACTGGGATAAGTCCCTATGTTTCTCTCTTTGTCCCCTTCCTCACATGATTTCAGCGTGTCTGGAATTTATCTTAGGATGCATGGAGCGCGCTCCTGATTAATTTTCTTTATTCTTCCTCCACTCACGAGTCCAACGTGGTTGGAGTATATCACCATTTTGCATCTATTGTACTCTCTGTTGCATCGCACCTATTATCTATTGCATCACATCTATTACATCCATTGCACCATATCTGTTTTATCATTCGGTCTAAGGAGACCTTAAATCTTGCATCATCATTCGCGTTGTTTTGTGCATCGTACTTGCATTTATTCGCGCCATCTTGTGCACTTTCTGGTCTAGGAGACCTTAAATCCTCTAAAGGTGCAATTCCTTTGGTGTTTGTCGTGCCCGAACGACTTCCAGTGGTCTGGTATAGCCACCTGCCTGTGTTAGCAGTGAGTTCCTAAGAGATCAACTGTGACGGTGGAAACTAGAGTTCGAATGGCTTTTGCCTAGAACGCAAAGGTTCGGGATTTCCGAGACTAAAGTCTGGTTTAAATACCCAGGGGTATATCCTCGGCTTGAAATCTGTATGGCAGCCCCATAGATTGAGGTAGCATGTGTATGCCCCTCAATTCTGGATACTGAACCAACCTATTCTGTCACCCTGTTGGAGAATAGGGAAAGCTGCGACCATAGTCAGGGAGAAAAGTAGTACCTGCGGTTCAACCAAGAAGAAGCGAGAGATCCCCAGCAGCATGAGGTAAGTCATTACCAATTGCCCCTGTAAGGTACCTTTACCTCTTAGTTATTACATTGCATTTTAGCCACTGCATCACAGTGCATTACACGAATCCTCAATTTTCAACCCGGCCTCGCGTAGCGTATAAGTCCAATTATCAAACCGGCTTCGCGTAGTGTATAAGTCCAATTTTCAAACCGGCTTCGCGTAGCGTATAAGTCCAATTATCAAAATCTTCCTACATATCATTTTGCATCTTGCCCCCTGCCTGCGGGCACATCTTTGTTATCTTGCCTGTTTGTCTAAGTTTTCGGCCTTGTCAAAAATGGGTCGTCTCTGGGCTTTAACATTCACACCCGTCACGTGTGACTTTCGAGTTCTGTCAAAGAGGGGCAACTGTAGACACCCCATTTTTGACTGACCTTGAGACTCAGATGTCACCGATTGAGCGCTCGGTGATGGTGCATATTGTGCTCGTTCAGAAGTTTCAAAGTCTCGGCTGCGAGCCTTGCCTCCGGACTTCTGGACTCTTTCATGCTTTGCCTCGGTTTGCGAACCAGGCTCTGTTTTCTCTATTTTCTCTTCCCGAAGGGAGGGAGAGGTCTTGTACATCATTTCTCAGTGGCCGTAGGCTACGTTTCGTGGTCGTAGGCCATTTTGCCCGTTTGGAGTCTGGTTTTCAGTTTTTCGGAGCCGTTGGCCGTGTGCCTCGGTTCGGGACCGCTTAACCACCTCCGTTTGCTCCGGTTTTTGGCATGCATCTTATTTTCTCCCTTTCGAGGGACATTGTGGCTCGAGAGACCAACTTCGTGGTCGAACACCACTTCCGGTGCCTAACAGTCAGTTTTCGGGGCCTCGGGCTGCGCGTTTCGGCCCCCGAACCTTCATTTTGCATCGGTTTGGGCTCATTTTTGGTGGAGACCTTATTTTCACTGCTGAGAAGGTCGTAGAAGGGTGGGAGGCTAGTAATTGTTCTGACAACCAGTTTTATTCCTCCGTCGCCCACCGTCACCCGTTTTTCTCACTTGAAAGCCAATGTTGACCACCCTAAGGGCACTTTTTCTTGTCCCAAACCACATATTTGTGTTGTACACACCAGGGAGGCCACCAATATCATATGGCCGGCCAGTAATTGTGTGTGACCCTTTTGAACCCCTCCTAAAAGTGTACTTTTCTCTCTCCTGGTTTACTTTCTCCAGTTTTTGACCACATGGTTGTGTTGTGCACACATGGGAGACCACCAATCTGGGGTGGCCGGCCACTAATACTTCTTGAGCCTTTTGACCCTTGGCCGGCCGGCCGGCCACCTGCAACTTAGATACCAGGCCGGCCTTGCTCCCCTCCTCTGGTACATTACAAATATGTATTCTGTTTCCCCCTAGATTGTGTATCCGGGGGGCTGCACTTTTGGGGGGAAATTTGAAATCCATTTTCCCCCATTTTTTCCCACACTCTTGCCTATATATCCAGGCCCCCCAGCTGTGTTTTGAGAGGTTACAAAATTTGCTTTGAGGCTCCCACATTGTATCTCTCTCTCTCTCTACACTCCAACCCTCAAAATCTCACAAACCCTACACCATTTCTACACCACCACCTAGCACCATACCACCACCATCCATTCCAGCCACTTGGAGCTATTTTCTAGGGGCAAGGAGCACCTTTTCTCATGCCAAGAGGCTATTGAAGTTTGGTCTACAAGGGTGAGCCATACTTTCCCTCTTTTTGAGCTTCTTTTGCATGCTTTCTAAGCCATACTTGCTTCCATTTTCGGGCTCTAAACCTAACTAAAAATAGCATTATTTTGAAGTCTTTTTCATGTTTGTTTTAGGGTCCTTCTATGTTTAAGGTCTCTAGCTACCACTTGCTTCTTTACCTCTCTTGTATGCCTCTTTCTTGCATAGTATTTTAGGCCTATTTTTAAACTGTTTTGAGCTTGGTTATAAACTGTAAAGTGGCTTATTTTGAGCCCTTGTTCAACATTTTTGAAGGGCTCTTCACTGTTTGAGGCTTCCTTTTGTCACTTACCTCTTTATTCCTCTTTTGGCCTTATTTTTGCATGTTTTGTTAGCCCCTTGTGCTTGTATTTTTAGGCTCTGGTCAGAACTGTAAATAGCCTTATTTTGACCCCCTCTTCATGTTTTATCAAGGGACTTTTGCTTTTTGAAGCTCCCTTTTTGCTCTTTGTGTTTAAACCTCTTTTTAGGCCTTATTTTCCATAGTATTTTAAGCTTGCATGTGCACTGTTTTGGGTTTGGTCACTAACTATAAAACACCATTTTTTGGGCCCCTCTTCAACTTTGTTGAAGGGACCTCCTCTATTTGAGGCCAGAAACCATCACTTGCTTCTTTGTCTCCCTTTTGGCCCATTTCTTGCACAATGTTTTAGGCCTGTTTGTGTTTAGATCCGTGGCTTGTTATAAAATGTAAAGTGCTTCATTTTGAGCCCCTCTTCAACTTTGTCGAAGGGATCTTAGCCATTTAGGGCCAGCAGCCGCTACTTGCTTCATTACCTCTCTTACGGGGCCATTTTTGCATGCTAGCTTAGTCCTATTTGTGTCCATTGTTTGGCCTTGCTTAAAACTGTAAATAAGTTTGTTTTGGGACTATCTTGATTCTGTATTCACACTTCATGTTCAAATAATGCATGCTTTGCATAGCCATAGGTCATTTCATGTACCTAATTTCATGTTTCGGGTCTCATTCCGTGTATCGGGTGCCATGTTTCCATGTTCTGGGGTTGTTTTGCATCATATTTTGCTACTGAAATTTTCATGCTAGTATGCCATATTCCATGCCTTGCCATGTCTTGTTAGAGTAGCATTTGTGCCTTAGAATCGGTCCTCGGTTTGCGTACATGTGTGCACGCATTTCGAGTGTCTCATTTTCATCTCATGGCCTCCTATGTGAGTGTGGCTAAGGTCCACTCATGTTGGTGTAAGTCCATTGTGCATTGTGTATGCCATTTCATTTCATAGCATTGCGTATGCTAGGCTGTATGCTAGAGCATTGTGTATGCCATGTTACCTCGTGCATCGTGTATGCCATTTCATAGCATTGCGCATGTTAGGTTGTATCTTAGTTGCATTCATGCATGTCATGCATATTGCATTGTGCTTGGGATAGGGGTTAGCCCGAGCACGGGAAACGAGGGATGTTTCGTACTTCGAGTGACGGAACGTATCTCAATTCCCAGTCACCGACACTCCGGATTATCCATGATGGAGTTTAGGTTTTGTTGTGTTTATATGTGCATTCATTTCATATTGAGTCGTGCAATTTGACTCCTCGGCCATCATGCATCGATATGCGTGATTGGTGGCACGAGGATCGAGGACTACACTCCCTGAAGGGTAGTCATGCATACATATGTGAAAATACTTTGCCATGTCCCTTTCTTGCTCTCTGTTACAGCACATCAAGAGCCAGCAGCCTTCCGGAGCTTGGCATGCATCCCAATAACAATTGCAAACAGAGGCTAATTGGGGCATCGCAATGGATTTTCGCGCAAGGCAACCCGAACATGCATCATTCATCATCCGGATTAGAGTTGAGGCAGTCCCTGGCTTGCATGCCAATTTATTACTTTCCTAGTTAAATTTGTAAATTAATTAGGGTTTTGTACTTATTTGGACTGTAATTATTTGGGACTGTATATTATTTATTCGGACCCTCTGCGTGAGGGCAATGTTGTAATAAGTCTGCGTGCGTGTGATGTATGTCTTCCAACCCCACGTCTTTCTTCCTTTTATTTACCCGCTTATGATGGTTAGATTAGGGCATGTTTCAATTAGCATACAGTATGATAGCATGTTTGCATTCATTCATCTGTTTTGCATGCACCGGGCTTGGCGCATCATACTAACTGCATTGTATTTTCAATTCCTAGTTGAATACATGTTAGCTGTAGCATTTCATATGCCATGTTTTGAATAGCCGAGCCTGCTACAGCTGGATTTTTGCATGTGTTGCATTAGGCATTTCTGCATAGTTAGGATCATACATGGATTTCTAATCAGCTTTTGTTTTGGCTTGGAGTACTCGGGAAGTTTTATGCCTTAGCATCCTTGCATGCGTGTGAGTGACTGCCATGACAGCATGCTTACCATGAGGCTAATTGCTTATGTGATATAACTGGCTGAATGCCTGTGGGTGAAGGTTGGGTTATTTGAATTGGAACAATTCATCAAATGTGTGTTTTAAAGCCCACTAGATAGTGGCAAAATCATGTTTTCTAAGCCCACCCGAGGGTGGCAAAATCCACGTCTTAGCCTACTTGCGGGTAGCACCATCAAACCATTTTCAAAATAAACAAACATGAAATGTTTTGTTCCAATCCAGACGATCCAGTCTATACTTGTATGCTGTGTGCGTCACATAGTAAATCTAGGCTAATAACCGGAATAAGAACGCATAATGTTTTCAAAAATAGATATCATGGTTAGTAGAGGCCGATCTTTGATCGGGCGAGCGAGGGTGCTCACGAAGTGACCTTCCCCAATCGTACCCAAGTTCCCGAGCCGAGGCAACTTTGGTGATGACGGACACGTGGCCTTAGGCAAACGAGTTAGGGTTTCCTAAATTTCCCCAAAATAAAATATTTAGGTGGCGACTCTGTATCTGGCAAAGCAATCCATGTTTGGCACTTCTTTCAAAATCTGTTTTCTCAAAACGATTTGCCGGATTTGGACTCTTTGGTTCAGGTTTAAAATCATGACAAATTGAGAGTCCGAACTGTAGTGAGCCCAATATCGAACGGAACGAGGGACTCGTTCCTCCCGGGGGCATTCGGGGACGTCTACAGACTGTTTTGTAGCATTAGATATTGCTATTTAGAAAGCAAATGGTCTTTTGGTGGATGGTAAGGTTCTCGAAGTCAACATAGCTTCTTATGATAGGAGTAATAGGGATGTGCAAAGTAGGAGGCAAGTCCAGAACTACAGAGATGCATTTGAAACAACCACAAGCAGGGTCAAACACATTTGTTGGTAACAAATGGTTCGCAGAGGTCCTAAAAGAGGGCAAAATCACTGGAAAAGCAAGCACGACCATCAAAGTAAATGAAGATAGCCATGGTTGGCTCTATGACAGTGTCATAATCAGACTTAATATGGATTACTCCACTAACAGCATCAAAGAGGTCCTAAAGGAGAATGGGATACCGCAAGTTGTGGTCCAAAAGGGGGGAGGTCATGATATAGTAGTGACTTTTAAATCCCAAGCGGAGTTACAATCAAACATCCACAATATTAAAGAATGGTTTAAAGATTGGAGTCAGTTTGTTCTAGAATGGCAGCCAGGAGTCGAAATTCAGCAAGAGAGATGTGTGTGGTTAAGGTGTTATGGCATACCTCTCAACCTCTAGAATAGGAACACACTAAACAACATTGGAAGCTTGTGGGGGTCAGTTCTTAACTTGGAGGGTGATATCAGTCAACCTAAGTCCTTCTCCTATACCAGAATCAAAGTGGTTACATCTTGCATAGAGTTCATCTCCTCAACAATAAATCTGGATTGCAAGGGCAAACTCCTCCCTATACTTGTGTATGAGAACCATCTTGGCAACCCAATAGAGTCTTTTAACAGCTCACACATTGAGCACGATGACTGCAACTCCATTGATGATGCTGGAGAAGTTGATGATGCTGCGGTGGCACAAGGGTATGATCACTTTGGTGATAAGAGGTTCACACAGTGCAATAGTGGTGAGAAGGAGGATACAGTGGTTGAGGAGACCTGGTGTGATAGGCGGCTTAGCAATACTACTGTTGTGATAGGTGTGAAAGAAGTTGGTATAATGGTTGCTTGTTCCAATGAGGTAGCTCACGGGAAGGGACTCAATCAGTGTTATAATGGCGAGATGGTAGACACAGTGGTTAAGGAGACTTTGTGTGATGGGAGGCTCAGTCATGCTAGTGCAGTAGGAATGAAAGAAACAATGATAAAGGAGCTAGCACCCTACCCAAAAAGCTATGTTGACCCCCTGAGGAGTACTGAGGAAGTTTTATCAACTAGCTTTACCAAAAGTCTTAGTGGACCACAAGAAGATCTTGGGCCTGGCATTAATCTTGAGGTGGACTCAGCCTAATCACATGGTAAGCATCTACTTCAAGGCCCTATGTAGACGTCCCCGAACGTCCCGGGAAGGAGATCCCGTTTTGTTCATTTGGGGCTCACTACAGTTCAGGACTTAATGTCACGCTCCTGTATCTAATCTCGCAGAGTATAATGCAAGACCGATGAATCGTCAAAGAGTCCAAATCCGGCAAATCATTTTTGAAAATAGATTTTTTTGAAAGAAGTGCCAAACATGGACTGCTTTGCCAGATACAGAGTCGCCACCTAAATATTTATTTTGGGGAAATTTAGGAAATCCTGACTTGTTGCCTAAGGCCACGTGTCCATCATCACCAAAGTTGCCTCGGCTCCGGAACTTGGGTATGATTGGGGAAGGTCACTTCGTGAGCACCCCCGCTCGCCCGATCAAAGATCGGCCTCTACTAACCATGATATCTTGTTTTGAAAACATTATGCGTTCTTATTCCGGTTATTAGCCTAGATTTACTATGTGATGCACACAGCATACAAGTATAGATTGGATCGCCCGAATTGGAACAAAACATTTCATGTTTGTTTTTGAAAGCGGTTTTCTACTCGCAAGTAGGCTAAAATGTGGATTTTGCCACCCTCGGGTGGGCTTAGAAAACATGGTGTTGCCACTCTCAAGTGGGCTTAGAACTCACAGTCAATGCATTATTCCAATTCAGATAATCTAACCTTCACCCATAGGCATTTAGGCAGTTATATCACATAAGCAGCTAGCCTCATGGTAAGCATGCTATCATGGCAGTCACTCACACGCATGCAAGGATGCTAAAGCATAAACACTTACGAGTACTCCGAGCCAAGACAGAAGCTCATTAGAAATTCATGCATGAATCCTAAGTATACAGAAATGCCTAATGCAACACATGCAAAAATGCAAACTAGATGGCATGTGATGATGCTACAACTAACACGTATTCAATTTGGAATTGAAATACAAATGCAGTTAGTATGATGCACCGAGCCCGGTGCATACAAGACAGATGAATGATGCAAACATGCAAGTGCCCTAATCTAACCATCATAAGCTGGTAAATAAAAGAGAGAAAGACGTGGGGTTGGAGAACATACATCACACACACGCACACTTATTACAACATTGTGCCCTCGCTCGGAGGGCCCGAATAAATAATACAGTCCGAATAATAATTATAGTCAGAATAAGTACAAAACCCTAATTAATTAACAATTTAACTAGGAAAGCAAGTAAATTAGCATGCAAATCCATAGACCGCCTCAGCTCTGTTCCGAATGACGAAAGATGCATGCTCAAGTTGCCTTGCGCGGAAATCCATTGCGATGTCCCGATTCGCCTCTGTTTGCAATTAATGCCGGAATGCTGTGCAAGGCTTTAGAAAGCTGCTGATTTCTGATTTGCTGCAACAGAGAGCAAGAAAGGGGCATAACAAAGTATTTTCACATATGTATGTATGACTAATCTTCAGGGAGCGTAGCCCTCGATCCTCGTGCCACCAATCACGCATCTTGATGCATGATGGCTGAGGAGTCAAATTGCATGACTCGATGTGAAAGGAATGCACATGAAAACGCAACAAGACCTAAACTCCATCATGGATAATCTAAAGTGTCAACGACCGGGATTTGAGACACGTTCCGTCACTTGGAGTACGAAACGTCCCTCGTTTCCCGTGCTTGGGCTAACTCCTATCCCAAACACAATGCAAATGAGATGGCATACACAATGCGACTAACATGTAACCTAGCATACGCAATGCTATGGGCTAAAATGGCATACACAATACACGTGATGTAACATGACATACACAATACTCTAAAATGCAGCATAGCATACACAATGCTATGAAATGGTATACACAATGCATGATGGACTTACACCAACATGAGTGGACTTCAGCCACACTCACATCAGTGGCCATTAGATGAAAACGAGACAACCGAAATGCGTGCACACATGCACGAATACCAAGGACCGAACCTAAGGCATGACATGCAACTCTAACAAGGCATAGCAAAGGATGAAACATGACATGGAATAGCATAAATTATAGCTCTGAAACAACATGAAATATGGTCCCGAAACATGCAAATATGGCACACAATGCAAGCTAGGGGGTCTGGGTACCGAAACTAGTGAAGTGCGTTACTCTAGAGGTATCCAAAGCAATGCACCAATGGCAAAACCAACCCCAAATAGACCCTAGGCAGGTCTGAAACAGTAGAGAA
This sequence comes from Camellia sinensis, assembly GCF_004153795.1. Lineage (NCBI taxonomy): Eukaryota > Viridiplantae > Streptophyta > Magnoliopsida > Ericales > Theaceae > Camellia > Camellia sinensis. Next base: position 1,367,134 of record NW_021025186.1, read on the forward strand.
ATGGCCTAAAATGATGGCTCGGAATGCAAAGAAATGGAGCTCATTCAATGGCCCGAAAAACAAGGCATTCATGGACAACTCTCAAGCACACTTAAGGAGTATAAAACATGGCAATATGGCATTGATGCAAGCTCTAAAATATGATATATAATGGACCCAAAACATGAACACACCTCAGTATATGCATGGAATGAACCTCAAAACTCAAAGTTAAGCATGGGTATTGAACTACAAGCATGCAAAACCAACATCATTCAACCATGAGACCCAAAAACAGAGCTAGGGCAGTCCAAAATAAGCACAATATCAGTTTAAGGCATGGCCAAAAAGTGTTAAAATCAAGGGTCAACAAAGCATGCAAAGAAAGCTAGTGAACCATGAGTTGTTCTACAACTATATGAAGCATATGAGGGCTCACCCAACCAGAAAAAAATAGAAGTATTTCATGCCAAAATATGCCCAAATAACCACTGAAACTTAGTCAACGCATGCAAGAATGATGAGCCCCTTTGGAAAGCCATGCAAGGGGTTGTTCTACACATACATGATAGACAAACAAAAGGGCAAAACCACCTCTGGAAATGAGTTATGACAGCCCTAAAACCCACCAAAAAGAGCCTGAAATTGGTCTAGGAAACATGTAATGAAAGGTCCCTTTGAAAGGCCTTGAATGGGATTGTTCTACACATGCATCGTAGACATAAAATACGGCCAAATGGGCTCTAGGCAGAGTCAAGGCAGACCTTAAAACTCACAAAATAGGGCTTGAAATAAGACTTCAAAGCATGTAAGATGGAGCCCCTTTGGAAGGCCAACAATGCTAGTAAAGAGAACAAGGGGTGAGAGGGTCACCCCTCTCTGATTTTAAAGTTCAAAAGCACATTTTCAATGGCTAAAAGGCCAAACCAAGGCCAATGCAAATGCTCAAATACAAGGCTCAAAACATGAGGAAATGAAGCATGGAAGGGGGAAGATGACCCCAAACAGAAAAGAGTCCTTAAACAAACATGTTTATAAGATAAAAAAAAAAGACTTTTTCTAGTTTATGGAAAATCTTTAAAATGCTTGCAGGTAAGGCTAAGATATCATGCAAAATAAGCCCTAAAAGAGAGATGAAACATACAAGGATGTAGGAGACCTCAAACAGAAAAGTATCCTTAATCAAACTTCAAGAGGAGCTCAAAATAAGACACTTTACATTTTATAATAAAACCCAAAAATGCTTGCAAATAGGGCTAAGCTATGGAGCAAAATAATGCAAGAAAAGGGAAAATAGAGACTTACCCTTGTAGCACAGCAATGTAGCAACTTCTGGACCAAGTTGGTGAACCTTCAACCCCTGAAAATCAGTCCCAAAGTGCTGGAATGGATGGTGGAGGTGGTAGGCTATAAGGTGTAGTGTAAATGACCAAGAACAAGGGTGTTTTGAGCTTGGATGAGAGAGATATGGAGAGTTGTATGTATATGCCTCAGCTGGTTTTTTTCTAACCCTTGCAAATGAAGACAAGCCAACTTCTCTTGGAAGCTTCAAATATCCTACATACACGTGTATGGAGGATGGTCTAAATGCCTCCCAACTGGCACAACTGTGATGCATTTAGAGAGAGCAAAAAGCAAGAAGCAGGCCGACCAGTTCAAGTGGTCGGCTGGCCACTCCCCTTGGTCGGCTGACCAGGGGTCAAAAGGTTCAAGGAGAAATGCTGGCCGGCCACCCCAGAAGGGTGGCCTCCCAGATGAGTGTAACACAGTTGTATGGTGGAAAGCCAGAAAAAGTGACCTAGGAGAGAGAAAAACCAGCTTCTTAGCAAGGTTCAAAAGGGTCAAGAAGAATTACTGGTCGGCCTACCCATATTGGTGGCCTCCCAGATGAGCACAACACAATGGTGGTATGAAAAATCAGAAATTGTGGCTCAAAAGTGAGAAAAACCAGCTTTCTGTCAGAAAAACCGGCTGGAGGAGAGAGAAAAAGAGAAAGCTGGTTTCCAAGGGAAAAAGGTGGCCTCCCACCATACTACCACCTCCCTAGCAATGAAAATAGGGTCCCTACCAAAAATGGACCAAGACGGATGCAAAACGAAGGTTCGGGGGCCAAAACGCGCAGTCTGGGGCCCCGAAAACAAGCTGTTAGGCACCGAAAGTGGCGTATGACCACGAAGGTGGTCTCCCGGACCACAGTGTCCCTCTAAAGGGAGGAAACAAGGTGTATGCCAAAAACCGGAGCAAACAGAGGTAGTTAAGCGGTCCTCAACTGAGGCACACGACCGACGGCTTTGAAAACCGGAAACGGGGCTCCAAACGGGAAAAATGGCCTACGACCACGAAATGTAGCCTACGGCCACTGAGAGATGGTCTACGAGACCTCTCCCTCCCTTTGAGAGGAAAAAATAGAGAAAATAGGACCTGGTTCGCAAATCGAGGCAAAGCACAAAAGAGTCCCGAAGTCTGGAGGCAAAGCTCGCAGCCGAGACTCCGCAACCTCAGAACGAGCACAATATGCAACATCACCGAGCGCTCAGTTGGTGATGTCTGAGTCTTAAGGTCGGTCAAAAATGGGGTGTCTACAGTTGTCCCTCTTTGACAGAACTCGAAAGTCGTAATTGACGGGAGTGAATGTCAAAGCCCAGAGACGACCCATTTTTGACAAGGTCGAAGACTTAGACAAACAGGCAAGATAACAAAGATGTGCCCGCAGGCATGCCCGCAGGCAGGGGGCAAGATGCAAAATGATATGCACAAAGCCGGACGTAACTCATGATCATGCAAAGCAGCAAGCTGTAATGAAGCGCACACGCAATAGTTTTAAGCAAGAATGCAAAGCAACAACTACATTTCATGCAGTTTAAGAATACGGAGAATTATTCTATTCTCGCCACGTCTCATACGGAGAAGATACAATACCTGCGCGATTTGTCTGGTTGCACCAGCTTCAAATGAACCATACATACAATATCGTGCCTGCAAAAGAGAGAAACTTAACAAGCACAACATAGTTAGCAACACATGTTCAACGCTATATCGAACGTAGACAAACAGGGTGCCGATGGGAAAGTGCATCGCAATGCGAGAGACACGCGCATGTCAACGCAAGTTAAGCGTGAGGGTATGATAATACCCATGAAACGTGCACAACAATGCAAGTGGTATGCATGAGAATGCAAGTGACGTGCATAACAATGCAGGATAAGTGCAAACTCGAATGCATGTTTGACATGAAACAACGAGCAAAGAAATGCAAGTTTTGACGAGTGCGACTCAATCACGACCTCCGGTTTACATCCCGAAAGGGTCACAACGTGCTCAAAAAGGATGCATTTTGCTCTTGATGAGTGATGATGAAACGCGCATCGAAAGTTGGAGTTGAAGTTCCCACGGAGGGATTTTGCGATGAAAAGTGCACTTTTCTTGCACTTTCTCGGGTGCCGGGGACTCCGATCACTACCAAAATTTGCAGCGACCTTGGAGACCATCTTGGGAACACCACCGACCAGGTTTGAGTGCAGGGGGTGGTCGACCTACCAGAAAAGGTGGCCAGCTAATCACCTAGCCCAAATTCGGGGCAGTTTGGTACTTTCACCCTCAATTCTTTAAATACATTCGGCCAAAGCTTTATTCCTCACAACTTCAGATTCGAAATCACCTTCTCCTCCTTCCTAGAGCATTTTCCCTCTCAGATCTGCGCTCTATACACGTTTTCCAATGCCCCACGCAAAGTTGTTTCGCGAAAACTTTCAGTTCTCTTCACTTTGAACCGATTAAATTTTGATTTCGGTGCTTCTTTTCTCATTTTCACCACTTGAGGTAAGTTTGTCTCAACATTTGGCAGATTTTCTCAGGAGTTGACTTTTGTTGACTTTTTCATTTCCCGACAGTTGACTTTTGTTGACTTTTTTCAATTTTGGCTCATTTTGCTCATTTTTGCAGATTTCTTGAGATAGCGGGTCATTTTCCCCATGACGAAGGTTCTCCAGGTGCTGGAGGCGATCCAGATATCATGTCTCTGTCGCTGAGGATTCGCCCCTTTATTCCCGAGAGGTACGACCTCTCGACGCACATCCTCCCACGGGCAGTTTTCTATCATTTTACGGACTTCGACGATCGAGCCCCCGTGGATTTGCTATTGCGGGAGCCGGAGTCCCATCTCTCCTATCAGGCACGGGAGGTATGTACTTCACTTTTTTACATTTCCTGCCTTAATTCTGCATTTTTTGTGTATTTAATGCTACGCATACTTATTTGCTCGCTCTGAACACATTCGCATGCCATACTTCTGCTCATTCTAGCACACAGCTTGTTCTGAATGCTTAGTCTATAACACAGTACTCTGTTTGCATCTTGAACATACAGCTCAATCACTTGAATTTCTGAACATTCAGCTCATATTTGATGGTAAAAACGTAGCACACACTATCTCTGAAATCTGAACACACAGCTCATATTTGTTTGTGAACACGCAGCACACATTTCAATTCTGAACACACAACCCATATTTGATTGTGAACACGCAGCACACATTTGTTGAAAGTTGAACACATAGCCCAAACTTTGAATTTCTGAACATACAGCCCATATCTTGATTGTGAACACGCAACACACACTTGTTGAGAGTTGAACACGCAGCCCAAACTTTGAATTTCTGAACACGCAGCCCATATTTGTTGAAAGTTGAACACTCAGCCCAAACTTTGAATTTCTGAACACGCAGCCCATATTAGTTGAAAGTTGAACACTCAGCCCAAACTTTGTTTGTGAACACGCAGCACACATTTGTTGAAAGTTGAACACGCAACCCAAACTTTGAATTTCTGAACACGCAGCTCATATTTTGAAAGTGAACACGCAGCACACACTTGTTGAGAGTTGAACACGCAGCCCAAACTGTTGCATTTCGGAACACGTAGCCCAAATTTTGTTGGAAGTTGAACACGCAGCCCAAACTTTGAATTTCTGAACACGCAGCTCATATTTTGAAGGTGAACACGCAGCACACACTTGTTAAGAGTTGAATACGCAGCCCATATTTGATTGTGAACACGCAGCACACACTTGTTGAGAGTTGAACACGCAGTCCAAACCTTGAATTGTGAACACGCAGCACACACTATTTCTGAAATCTGAACACACAGCCCAAATTTGTTTGTGAACACGCAGCACACATTTGTTCTGAACACACAGCCCATATTTGAACACGCAGTTCACAGCATTGTATTTGATTTGATTTGCACACAGCTCATACATTTCACTTGCACGCAGCTTATTCATTTCATTCTGAAACTGAATACATGTGTTCATTGTGAATGCAGGTGTCCTCCCATGTTACACGGGGATATGGCTCCATTGCTACGAGGGAGTGGTATGCAGAGCTTCCAGAGGCCGTCCGTGATTGGGTTGATCAGGCAGGGTTCGGGCCCTTCTGTACTGGGATATCTCGCTATCCCACTAGCAGGACGTTGATGGCCGCCCTTGTGGAGAGGTGGTGGGATACCACCAATTCCTTTCATTTCTCAGCTGCCGGGGACATAACTATGACCCCATTCGACTTTGTTGTGTTGACAGGCCTCGACGTGGGAGGCTGGGCGATCCCTTATGATGAGGACATGGGCGAGTGGGAGGCCGCCTGGATTTATCTATTGGGAGCTCGCCCACCGGTCGACTGATCCTCGGGCCGAGTCCGGTACACCTGGTTTTCTTCATATTTCAAACAGAGGGAGCCCGAGACTCCCGAGGAGATAGCACAGTACACCCAAGGGTTTTTGATGTTCCTCTTCGGGACCACTCTGTTCGTCGATAGGGGGGAACACCGTTGGGCTATATCTGCTGAGTGCCCTGGTAGACCTCTTGCAGGTCAGTCAGTATGACTGGTGTGGCCCCGGCTTGGCTACCCTCTATTGCTACATGAGCGCGACCTCCTGCGGACGGGAGAACATAGTTGGCGGCTACTGGAGAGCCTGGGAGGTACCTTCTGCCCTCTTGATTTACATTTTCGCTTTTTATTATCTGTACATTACACGCACGGCACACTTTACATTCTGTACTCACATTCTGCACTCAGCATTCTGTATTCGGATTCTGCACTCAGCATTCTGTATTCTGATGGCTTTTGCCCTGTTTTCCATAGTTATGGGTTTTTGCGTACTTCCCGACGCTAGCCCCAGAGCTTGAGGTGGAGGCGCCCCTCATGACCCCCTACTCGCTCATTTTCGATGGCCAGTACCGGCCGCAGGCCTGGGAGACTCTCCCTTACCTACGACAGTTTTTCGACACAGTGCGGCCGATAGAGGTAATTCAAAACTCTCAGTCCTCCCTGTTTTCATCTTTGATTTATTTTGCACATCTACGATTTCTAATCGGCTTATGTATTGGTTATCTGCAGATCACATGGCAGCCCTGGGTGCCTTTGGATGGGGACCTCCGATTTTAGCTTGCCAGAGGATGGGCCGCCTCTCGGTACAGGATCCTGTTTGAAGGGCCGGTTGGTAGGGCCTGGTTCCTGGGGAAACGCTTCATGCGCCAGGCGATGGGCTACCCTCATCAGGATATCCCGTCAGCACCTCCGGTCAATATGCGGACTACCGGGAGGCTCACTCCCCAAGAGGTTACTAGTGCCATGCTGGGTACTGACGTATTGCTACATTTGGAGGAGGGAGAGTACGCGACCTACCGTCACACATACTTGATGCCCCTATTGACAGGTGTTCGTACTCCCACGAGGAGGTCCGCTGACATGCCATCTCCGAGTCGAGCCTAGGCTGCAGGTGCCTCTTCTACTAGCAGAGCCGGTATGTCGAGAGGTGGGGATGGACTGGTCCCCCCGATTCCTTCGACTTATCATCATGCCGGATGGCCAGACATTCCGATCGAGTTGATAGGATGGCGATACGGGACTTCCTACCCAATTCCGATAGAGCCTCCTATGCCTGATCATCGATACGTTAGTGATCCTAACTCACCACCGGTATGCTCCACTGCTTTTCATTTATCACTCAGATACTTAGACACTCATTTATTCATTGATGATCACTGATGATCTGAGCTTGTATTTGTAGCCACCCAGAGAGTACATTGACGGGATGCTCGGATTGGTGGCCTCGCTCGAGGGCATGGTCTTGCGGAGAGAGGCGCAACTGTCCATCCTCGGTTTGCAGGTACTCTTTAATTTTCTCGCATTTATTATACTTCTGATGACATGTTGAACTTGAACATCTTACTGCATTGATTAATTGTATGTGTAGAGCACATCTGACACACACCACGTTCATATACTGTATCTGCTTGCACCTGCTTCATGTAGTTTTCTTGCATCTGCATCTGATATACATACTTTGGATAATGTATTGCACTCTTTCTTTTCAGATGCCTCTGCTACATACCGGACCACAGGCTGGGCCATCTAGGCCTTCCCGAGGAGTTGGGCGAGGGGAGTCGTCTCGCAGACGAGCCGGGCACAGAGCGTATGTCATAGAGGAGGAGTCCAGCGAGGAGGAGGAGCCTGCGCATCCCCAGTCAGAGACATCAGCTGATAGAGAGGGTGGCTCCGGTTCCGGTTCCAGTTCCGGTAGTGGAGATGAGGCCGAGGAGGATCCCAAGGATGACAGCTCTGACTCAGATGACGATGATGGTGCTGAGGCTGTTCCGCCGAAGAGGACGAAGAGGGCCTCTTACTCCTGTGCTTGATAGCATTGATATAGCTGTTCCCTGCTTTATTTGCCTTTTTTACTAGTAGTTGTAGCACATTGTACATTTATTAGGTAGTTTTATTTTCTGTAAAACTTGTACCCTTGTTGTAAAATGTTGTAACAAAGGAAACATGACGGAATGAAACAGCTTTTGTTCAAAAAGTGTTGCATTTTATGTTCTTGCATCGCATCGCATCATTTTGCACAAAATGAGATTGAATGGAATTGTGCATTTGAAATTTGCCAAGTCAGGTAGTGAACCGACGCAACAAACAAAGCAACTTAACTTACTAAGAAAGAACAAAACCTTAGCAAGTTTACAACTTGATAAGCAAAACACAACAATGTTGATTAAACAAAGAGTAACAACTCAATATACAAGACTCAACGGCTCGACAAAACTTAACAACTCGATAAACAAAACAACAACTCAATAAGAAAAGTAACAACTCGATAAGCAGGATTTAACAACAACTCGATAAACAAATTCATTTCGGACGATCTGGGTGACGGAACGCATCCGAAACAGAGGAAAACTCGCACCTTCAACACCCCCAATGCATGGAAATGCTACGAACTTTCTTCTAAAAGCTAGAACAAGACCAAAGCCACCTTCCTCTCTATGGCCGACCACCTAAGGGAGCTGGCCGACCAGATTTTTGCATTGGAGGGGAGAGGGGTGGTTGGCCTGCCAGAAAAGGTGGCCGGCTGACCACCTAGCTTGGCAGCCACCAAATTTTCGACACGTGTCCCCAGAACAGTGTCTTATCCTCTTTAAAAGCTCCAGCCTCGTGGCTCTTTCATTTCATCTTAGTTTTGCATCAAAAT
>NW_021025186.1:1398964-1411199 GCF_004153795.1 Camellia sinensis
CCCGGTAAAATCGGGGTTTGTGCTCCCATACTGGCAGAGCCCGTAGCCGGTCAGCCTTATGGCACGCTTCTCGAAGCGAGCCTCTGGCAAACCGTTCAGGAATAGCAGATGGCAAACACGGTGTCCTAGGCGCACCAATGCAAATGCAATGCAAAGAAACACACAAGTGTAATCAAAACAAGACATCATGAGTATGAGTCAAGTTCACTAAACTCCCCAGCAGAGTCGCCAGAAACTGTAGACGTCCCCGAACGTCCCGGGAGAGAATCCCCCCCGTTTTGTTCATTGGGCTCACTACAGTTCAGGACTCAATGTCACGGTCCGGTATCTAATCTCGCAGAGTGCAATGCAAGACCGATGAAATCATCAAAGAGTCCAAATCTGGCAAATCGTTTTTGAAAATAGATTTTTTGAAAGAAGTGCCAAATATGGACTGCTTTGCCAGATACAGATTCGCCACCTAAATATTTATTTTGGGGGAATTTAGGAAACCCTGACTTGTTGCCTAAGGCCATGTGTCCGTCCTCACCAAAGTTGCCTCGGCTCAGGAACTTGGGTACAATTGGGGAAGGTCACTTCGTGAGCACCCCCGCTCACCCAATCAAAGATCGGCCTCTACTAACCATGATATCTAATTTTGAAAACATTATATGTTCTTATTCCGGTTATTAGCCTAGATTTACTATGTGATGTGCACAACATACAAATATAGACTGGATCGCCTGAATTGTAACAAAACATTTCGTGTTTGTTTATTTGAAAATGGTTTGATGGTGCTACCCACAAGTAGGCTAAAATGTGGATTTGCCACCCTCGGGTGAGATTAGAAAACATGATTTTGCCACTATCTAGTGGGCTTAAAACTCACAATTAATGAATTGTTCCAATTCAAATAACCCAATCTTCACCCATAGGCATTCAGGCAGTTATATCATATAAGCACATAGCCTCATGGTAAGCATGCTATCATGGCAGTCACTCACACACATGCAAGGATGCTAAAGCATAAAAGCTTACCTAGTACTCCAAGCCAAAACAGAAATTATGTTAGAAATCAATGCATGATCCTAACTATGCTGAAATGCCTAATGCAACACATGCAAAATGCAACTAAGATAGGCTCGGCTATTCTAAACATGGCATATGATGATGCTACAGCTAGCATATATTCAATTTGGAATTTGAAATACAAATGCAGTTAGTATGATGCGCCGAGCCCAGTGCATGCAAGATAGATGAATGATGCAAACATGCTATCATACTGTATGCTAATTAAAACATGCCCTAATCTAACCATCATAAGCTGGTAAATAAAAGGGAGAAAGACGTGGGGTTAGAAGACATACATCACACACACTCACACTTATTACAACATTGCCCTCGCTCGGAGGGTCCGAAAGAATAATACAGTCCGAAATGAATAATTAAATATTATAAAACCCTAATTAATTAACAAATTAACTAGGAAAGTGATAAATCGGCACGTAAATCCATGGACCGCCTCAGCTCTGTTCCAAATGACGAATGATGCATGCTCAAGTTGCCTTGGTCGGGAAATTACTTGCGATGCCCCGATTCGCCTCTGTTTACAATTAATGCCGGAATGCTGTGCAAGGCTTTAGAAAGCTGCTGATTTCTAATTTGCTGCAACATAGAGCAACAAAGGGGCATGGCAAAGTATTTTCACATATGTATGCATGACTACTCTTCAGGGAGTGTAGTCCTCGATCCTCGTGCCACCAATCACGCATATCGATGCATGATGGCCGAGGAGTCAAATTGCACGACTCAATATGAAATGAATGCACATGAAAACACAACAAGACCTAAACTCCATCATGGGTAATCCGGAGTGTCGGCGACAAGGAATTGCGACACATTCCGTCACTCGGAGTACGAAACGTCCCTCGTTTCCCGTGCTCGGCTAACTCCTATCCCAAACACAATGCAAATGAGATGGCATACACAATGCGACTAACATACAACCTAGCATACGCAATGCTATGAAATGGCATACACAATGCTCGATGTAACATGGCATACACAATGCACTAACACGCAACCTAACATACGCAATGCTATGAATTGAAAAGGCATACACAATGCATAATGGACTTACAACAACATGAGTGGACCTCAGCAACACTCACATCAATAGCCGTAAGATGAAAAAGAGACAACCGAAATGCGTGCACACATGCACACAAACCGAGGACCGAACCTAAGGCATTGAATGCCACTCTACCAAAACATGGCAAGATGAAGCATGGCATTCAAACATGTAATTTTCAGCACTGAAACATAATGTTAAATGGTTCCGAAACATGGAAATATGGCACTCGATGCATGGAATAAGCCCCGAAACTCAATACTAGGCACATGCATTGAACCACAAGTATACAAAGCAAGCATTATTTGATCATGAAGTCTAAAGACAGAACCAAGGCCATCCCAAAACATGCACATTTCTAGTTTAGAGCATGGCCAAAAGATACTAAAATGATAGACTAAAATAGCATGCAACATTGACTAACAAACATGGTTTATATGGCATGTATATGAAGAAAATGAGAACTCACCAAACCAGCACAAAACAGTAAATAAAACATGCCGAAATATGCCCAAATAATCACTGAAATGCAGCCAATACATGTAAAAAAGAGGGGCTTCTTTGGAAGGCCATTCAAGGGGTTGTTAAGCACATATAAGATAGATACTTAGCATGACCAAACCAACTCTAGAAATGAGTTATGACAGCTCTAAAACTCACAAAATTGGCCCTAAAATCAGTCTAGGAAACATGCCAAGAAAGGCCTCCTCAAAAGGTCTTGAATGGAATTGTTCTACACATGCATTGTAGGTATAAAAAATGGCCAAAAAGGCCCTGGACAGACCTAAGGCAGACCCCAAAACTCACAAAATTGGACCCAAAAAGTGACTTCAATGCATACAAAATAGGGTCCCTTTGGAAGGCCCAAAAGATCCCCAAACAAGACAAGGAGAGAGGGGGTCACCCCCCTCTAATTTTGGCTCTCAAAAATGTATCCAAGCCACTGAAAATCCACTAGATTTCAGTGGTTAAGAGGCCAAACCATGGGCAATGCAAGTGCTCTAATGCATAGCCTTAATCATGAAGAGATGAAGCATGCATAGGGGGAAGATGACCCCAAACAGAAATAAGACCTTAACAAAACTTGAAGAGGAGCTCAAAAAAAGACTTTTTCCAGTTCATAACAAATCTAAAAAATGTTCACAAGTAAGGCTAAAGTATGATGCAAAAATAGCCCTAAAAGAGAGATTGAACAAACAAGGAAGTAAATGACCTCAAACAGTAAAGTGCCCTTAAACAAAGTTGAAGAAGGGTTGAAAATAAGTCACTTAATAGTTTATAGCAAATCTTGAAAGTGCTCACAAGTAGGACCAAGATATGATGCAAAATAGGCCTACAAAGAGGAGTAAAGCATGCAAGGATGTAGGAGGCCTCAAACAGAAAAATATTCTTAAACAAACATGAAGAAGAGCTCAAAATCAGCCTATCTTCAATTTACACCAAGGCTCGAAAATTCTTGCAAATGGAGCTAAGGTATAGGGCAAAATAATGCAAAAATGGGGGAAATGAGGACTTACCCTTGAAAATCCGACCTTCAGCAGCTTTTGGACCAATTTGATGAGCTTTTAACCTCTGCAAATGGCTTCCAAGGTGCTGGAATGGATGATGGAGGTGTGGTGCTAAGGGTTGTAGTGTAAATGGACCAAGAAAGTTAGGATTTTGGAGCTTGGAATAGTAGTAATGGAGGTGGGAGGTCATGTGCCTTGGCCAAAAATGTCTAACCAGCTGAGATGAAGAGGAGGGCCTCTCTTATAGAGAAGAGAGGCCAAAGCTTCTCTTGGAAGCTTCAAAGATCCTCCATACACGATGCACCAAATGGTCTCCAGCTGGCAAAGCTGGATTACACTCAGAAAGGGTAAAAGCAATAAGCAGGCCGGCCAGTTCAAGTGGCTGGCCGGCCACTCCCCCTGGTCGGCCGACCAGGGGTCAAAAGGTTCAAGCAAAATTGCTGGTCGGCCTACCCAGAATGGTGGCCTCCCAGATGAGTAGAATACAGCTGTGTGGAGAAAAACCAGAAAATGTGACCCAAGAGAGAGAAAAGCTAGCTTTTAAGCAAGGTTCAAAAGGGTTAAGGTGAATTTCTAGCCGGCCTACCCACATTGGTGGCCTCCCAGATGAGTAGATCACAATGGTGGTATGAAAAGCCAGAAAATGTGGCTCAAAAGTGAGAAAAACCAGCTTTCTGTCAGAAAAACCGACTTTTGGAGAGAGAAAATGAGAAAACTGGCTTTTCAGGGGAAAAGGTGGCCGGCCACCATCCTACCACCTTCCTAACAATGAAAATAGGGTCTCAACTAAAAATGGACCAAAACAGATGCAAAACGAAGGTTCAGGGGCCAAAACGCGCGGTTTGGGGCCCCAAAAACAGGCTGTTAGGCACCGGAAGTGGCGTATGACCACGATGGTGGTCTCCCGGGCCACAGTGTCCCTCTAAAGGGAGGAAATAAGGTGTGTGCCAAAAACTGGAGCAATCGGAGGTAGCTAAGCGATCCCGAACCGAGGCACACGGCTGACGGCTCCGAAAATCGAAAACCGGGCTCCAAACGGGAAAAATGGCCTACGACCACGAAACGTAGCCTACGACCACTGAGAGATGGTCTACGAGACCTCTCCCTCCCTTCGGGAAGAGAAAATAGAGAAAATAGGACCTGATTCGCAAACCGAGGCAAAGCACAATAGAGCTCCGAAGTCCGGAGGCAAGGCTCTCAGTCGAGACTCCGTAACTTCAGAACGAGCACAATATGCAACATCACCGAGCGCTCAACTGGTGACGTCTGAGTCTAAAGGTTGGTCAAAAATGGGGTGTCTACAAACACACAGTCGGGTATAATTAACACGCAATTGATACACTGTTCTCAAAGGCTGATCATTATTCCCAAATCACTGTCTCTGAAGCTGAATCTGATACCCGCAGATAACTGATTCCGAAAATACTGAATTGGTGCCCACAGGCCTGATACCCAAAATACTGAACTGGCACTCGCAGGCCTGATGCCCAAACTTGTAAACTGATACATGCATTCGTATAGAGACGCACTCTAAAAGCACATAACAAACAAGTGAGAGCCAAAAAAAAACACCCCTATGTTGGGGTAAGGTTTCCCTGTCCTATTTTGTCAGGAGCTAGGGTTTCATTACGCACGTAGCGGTTTCAAACAACCTATAAACGGGTAAGCAACCTGTCCTAGTTTGGAATGGTCACTATGGATTCCGAATATGCACTAGGTCGAATGGTCAAAAAGGATGCCCCGATAAAACCGAGGTTTGTGTTCCCGTCGTGGCAGAGCCCGCAACCGGTCAGCCTTATGGCACGCTTCGCAAAGCGAGCCTCCGGCAAACCATTCAAGAATAGCATACAGCAAACACGATGTCCTAGGCGCACCAATGCAAATGCAATGCAAAGAAACATGTAAGTGTAGTCAAAACCAGATATCATGAGTTCGAGTCAAATTCTCCAAACTCCCCAGTAGAGTCGCCAGAAACTGTAGACGTCCCCGAACATCGCGGGAGGGAGATTTCGTTTTGTTTATTTGGGGCTCACTACAGTTCAAGACTCAATGTCACGGTCCTATATCTAATCTCGCAGAGTACAATGCAAGATCGATGAATCGTCAAAGAGTCCAAATCTGGCAAATCGTTTTTGAAAACAGATTTTTTTGAAAGAAGTGCCAAACATAGACTGCTTTGCCAGATACAGAGTCACCACCTAAATATTTATTTTGGGAGAATTTAGGAAACCCTGACTCGTTGCCTAAGGCCACGTGTCCGTCATCACCAAAGTTGCCTCGACTCGGGAACTTGGGTACGATTGGGGAAGGTCACTTCGTGAGCACCCCCGCTCGCCCGATCAAAAATCGGCCTCTACTAACTATGATATCTTGTTTTGAAAACATTATGCGTTCTTATTCCGGTTATTATCCTAGATTTACTATGTGATGCACACAGCATACAAGTATAGACTGGATCGCCCGAATTGGAACAAAACATTTCATGTTTATTTTTTAAAGCGGTTTGCTACTCGCAAGTTGGCTAAAATGTGGATTTTGCCACCCTCGGGTGGGCTTAGAAAACATGGTGTTGCCACTCTCAAGTGGGCTTAGAACTCACAGTCAATGCATTATTCCAATTCAGATAATCCAGCCTTCACCCACAGGCATTTAGGCAGTTATATCACATAAGCAGCTAGCCTCATGGTAAGCATGCTATCATGGCAGTCACTCACACGCATGCAAGGATGCTAAAGCATAAACACTTACTAAGTACTCTAAGCCAAAACAGAAGCTGTGTTAAAAATCCATGCATGATCCTAACTGTACAGAAATACAAATAACACGGCTATTCTAAAGATGGCATGTGATGATGCTACAACTAACACGTATTCAATTTGGAATTGAAATACAAATGCAGTTAGTATGATGCGCCGAGCCCGGTGCATGCAAGACAGATGAATGATACAAACATGCAAGCATAAGTATGCTAATTGAAACATGCCCTAATCTAACCATCATAAGGTGGTAAATAAAAGGGAGAAAGACGTGGGGTTGGAGGACATACATCACACACACGCACACTTATTACAACATTGTGCCCTCGCTTGGAGGGTCCGAATAAATAATACAGTCCGAATAATAATTATAGTCCGAATAAGTACAAAACCCTAATTAATTAACAATTTAACTAGGAAAGCAAGTAAATTAGCATGCAAATCCATGGACCGTCTCAGCTCTGTTCCGAATGATGAAAGATGCATGCTCGAGTTGCCTTGCGCGGAAATCCATTGCGATGCCCCGATTTGCCTCTGTTTGCAATTAATGCCAGAATGCTGTGCAAGGCTTTAGAAAGCTGCTAATTTCTAATTTGCTACAATGGAGAGCAAGAAAGGGGCACAGCAAAGTATTTTCACATATGTATGCATGACTACTCTTCAGGGAGCGCAGTCCTCGATCCTCGTGCCACCAATCACTCATCTCGATGCATGATGGTCGAGGAGTCGAATTGCATGACTCGATGTGAAATGAACGCACATGAAAATGCAACAAGACCTAAACTCCATCATGGATAATCCAGAGTGTCGGCGACCGGGATTTGAGACACGTTCCGTCACTTGGAGTAGGAAACATCCCTCATTTCCCGTGCTTGGGCTAACTCCTATCCAAACACAATGCAAATGAGATGGCATACACAATGCGACTAACATGTAACCTAGCATATGCAATGCTATGGGCTAAAATGGCATACACAATACACGTGATGTAACATGGCATACATAATACTCTAAAATGCAACCTAGCATACAGAATGCTATGAAATGGTATACACAATGTATGATGGACTTACACCAACATGAGTGGACCTCAGCCACACTCACATCAGTGGCCACTAGATGAAAATGAGACAATCGAAATGCGTGCACACATGCACGAATACCAAGGACCGAACCTAAGGCATGACATGCAACTCTAACAAGGCATAGCAAAGGATGAAACATGACATGGAATAGCATAAATTACAGCTCTGAAACAGCATGAAATATGGTCCCGAAACATGCAAATATGGCACACAATGCAAGCTAGGGGGCCTGGGTACCGAACTAGTGAAGTGCGTTACTCTAGAGGTACCCAAAACAATGCACCAATGGCAATACCAACTCCAAACAGACCCTAGGCAGGTTTGAAACAGTGGGGAAATGGCCTAAAATGATGGCTCGGAATGCAAAGAAATGGAGCTCATTCAATGGCCCGAAAACAAGGCATTCATGGACAACTCTCAAGAACACTTAAGGAGTATAAAACATGGCAATATGGCATTGATGCAAGCTCTGAAATATGATATATAATGGACCCAAAACATGAACACACCTCAGTATGTGCATGGAATGAACCTCAAAACTCAAAGTTAAGCATGGGTATTGAACTACAAGCATGAAAAACCAACATCATTCAACCATGGGACCCAAAAATAGAGCTAGGGAAGTCCAAAATAAGCACAATATCAGTTTAAGGCATGGCCAAAAAGTGTTAAAATCAAGGGTCAACAAAGCATGCAAAGAAAGCTAGTGAACCATGAGTTGTTCTACAACTATATGAAGCATATGAGGGCTCAACCAACCAGAAAAAAACAGAAGTATTTCATGCCAAAATATGCTCAAATAACCACTGAAACTTAGTCAACACATGCAAGAATGATGAGCCCCTTTAGAAAGCCATGCAAGGGGTTGTTCTACACATACATGATAGACAAACAAAAGGGCAAAACCACCTCTGGAAATGAGTTATGACAGCCCTAAAACCCACTAAAATGAGCCTAAAATTGGTCTAGGAAACATGCAATGAAAGGACCCTTTGAAAGGCCTTGAATGGGATTGTTCTACACATGCATCGTAGACATAAAATACGGCCAAAGGGGCTCCAGGTAGAGTCAAGGCAGACCTTAAAACTCACAAAATAGGGCCTGAAATAAGATTTCAAAGCATGTAAGATGGAGCCCCTTTGGAAGGCCAACAATGCTAGTAAAGAGAACAAGGGGTGAGAGGGTCACCCCTCTCTAATTTTAAAGCTCAAAAGCACATTTAAGCCACTGAAAATCCACTGGATCTCAGTGGCTAAAAGGCCAAACCAAGGCCAATGCAAATGCTCAAATACAAGGCTTAAAACATGAGGAAATGAAGCATAGAAGGGGGAAGATGACCCCAAATAAAAAAGAGTCCTTAAACAAACATGTTTATAAGATCAAAACAAGACTTTTCCAATTTTATGAAAAATCTCAAAAATGCATGTAGGTAAGGCTAAGATATCATGCAAAATAAGCCCTAAAAGAGATATGAAACATACAAGGATGTAGGAGACCTCAAACCGAAAAGTATCCGTAATAAAATTTCAAGAGGAGCTCAAAATAAGACACTTTACAGTTTATAACAAAACCCAGAAATGGTTGCAAATAGGGCTAAGATATGGAGCAAAATAATGCAAGAAAAGGGGAAATGGAGACTTACCCTTGTAGCACAGCAATGCAGCAACTTCTGGACCAAGTTGGTGAACCTTCAACCCTTGAAAATCAGTCCCAAAGTGCTGGAATTGATGGTAGAGGTGGTAGGCTATAAGGTGTAGTGTAAATGACCAAGAACAAGGGTGTTTTGAGCTTGGATGAGAGAGATATGGAGAGTTGTATGTATATGCCTCAGCTGGTTTTTTTCTAACCCTTGCAAATGAAGACAAGCCTCTCCTTTATAGAGGAGAGGCTCTAAAGCTTCTCTTGAAAGCTTCAAATATCCTCCATACACGTGTATGGAGGATGGTCCAAATGCCTCCTAGCTGGCACAGCTGTGATGCATTCAGAGAGAGCAAAAAGCAAGAAGCAGGCCGACCAGTTCAAGTGGTCGGCCGGCCAGCCACTCCCCCTAGTCGGCCAACCAGGGGTCAAAAGGTTCAAGGAGAAATGCTGGCCGGCCACCCCAGAAAGGTAGCCTCCCAGATTAGTGTAACACAGCTGTATAGTGGAAAGCCAAAAAAAGTGACCCAAGAGAGAGAAAAATCAGTTTTTTAGCAAGGTTCAAAAGGGTCAAGAAGAATTACTGGTCGGCCTACCCATATTGGTGGCCTCCCAAATGAGCACAACACAATGGTGGTATGAAAAACCAGAAATTGTGGCTCAAAAGTGAGAAAAACCAGCTTTCTGTCAGAAAAATCGGCTGGAGGAGAGAGAAAAAGAGAAAGCTGGTTTCCAAGGAGAAAATGTGGCCTCCCACCATACTACCACCTCCCTAGCAATGAAAATAGGGTCCCTACCAAAAATGGACCAAGACGGATGCAAAACGAAGGTTCGGGGGCCAAAACGCGCAGTTTGAGGCCCCGAAAATAGGCTGTTAGGCACCGGAAGTGGCGTATGACCACGAAGGTGGTCTCCCGGAACACAGTGTCCCTCTAAAGGGAGGAAAAAAGGTATGTGCCAAAAATTGGAGCAAACAGAGGTATTTAACCAGTCCCGAACCGAGGCACACGGCCGACGACTCCGAAAACCGGAAACTAGGCTCCAAACGGGAAAAATGGCCTATGACCACGAAACGTAGCCTACGGCCACTGAGATATGGTCTACAAGACCTCTCCCTCCCTTCAGGAAGAGAAAATAGAGAAAACAGGACCTGGTTCACAAACCAAGGCAAAGCACAAAAGAGTCCCGAAGTCCGGAGGCAAGACTCGCAGCCGAGACTCCGCAACCTCAGAACGAGCACAATATGCAACATCACTGAGCGCTCAGTTGGATACGTCTGAGTCTTAAGGTCGGTCAAAAATGGGGTGTCTACACCCTATTATTATTATGCCATATGAACAACCTCTTACCAGGCCTAGGAGTAGTAAAACATTGTCCTCAAGCCCATTTATTAATGTTGGCCCATCTAGATTGGGCATTCTGGGGTTTCCGGATCAAAGCCTTGATAGACCACCTACTTTCACCTTTAATCCCCTACGGAATGCTTAGAAATCTGGGAAGAATAAGGTCCATTTAGAGGGTTTCTCCCGTTTTGCTTGGCTTTATGGACACAAAGCTGCAGTTATTAGTAAACACACATCCAGGTCTGTTATCTTTAGACCTGTTGCTGTTGCTCTTGCTCACTCAGAACTGTCTGAGGGAGACTCAAGTTCAAATAACTTTCTCCTCAAAGAAGCTAAAGCAACCATTAACTTAGGGGGAGCAACTTGGAATTAATTTTAAGGGTAAAGAAGTTGTTGTGCTGGACAAGATTATCGACCTTGAGCTGAAGGATAAAGAGAGAATCAATAAAGAGGGCTCGGCAAAGCTATGATAGCAGTGGCTGAGGGCCTCACAGTGTATCAATTGGTCTCTATGAAGTTACTTTCTTGGAATGTTAGAGGCATTGGTAAGCCTGAAAAGAGGGGCAGAACCAAACATCTTCTGAGAGATAGGCACATTGATATTGCATTCCTTCTAGAAACTAAGAATGTAATGGTTTCAGATTTTGTTGCTTGTGGGCTTTGGGGAAATAGGAAAATGAAGTTTATGTCTATGGATCCTGATGGCACTGCAGGAGGGCTTCTTTGCATTTGGGACCCAGATGTTTTCCAACTATTTGGGAGCTACTGTAACAGGAGGTTTATTCTTCTCTCAGGTACACTCTATAACTCCTTTGATTGTGTTCTTCTAAATGTATATGCACCTAATGATGTTAGTAGCCAATCCATTCTTTGGAATTCCATAATTAAGCGCAAGGACTCCTTCATCAACCTTTATTACTTTGGAGGTGATCTTAATGAAATAAGACTGTAGACACCCCATTTTTGACCGACCTTAAGACTCAGACGTCACTGATGGAGTGCTCGGTGATGTTGCATAATGTGCTTGTTCAGAAGTTTTAGAGTCGCGGCCGTGAGCCCTGCCTCCGGACTTCCGAACCCTCTTCTGTGCCTTGCCTCGGTTTGCGAACCAGACTCGGTTTTCTTTGTTTCCTTTCCTGAGGGGAGAGAGAGGTCCAGTAGATCATCTCTCAGTGGCTGTAGGCTACATTTGGCGGCCGTAGGCCATTTTTCCCATTTCGGAGTCCGGTTCTCGGTTTTTTCGGAGCCGTTGGCCGTGTGCCTCGGTTCGGGACCGCTTAACCATCTCCTATTGCTCTGATTTTTGGCATACATCTTATTTCATCCCTTTTGAGGGACACTGGGGGCTGAGAAACCCACTTCGAGGTCGAATACCATTTTCGGTGCTTAACAGCCCATTTTCGGGACCCCGAACTGCGTGTTTTGGCCCCGGAACGTTCGTTTTGCAACGGTTTTCGTTCATTTTTGGCAGGTACCTCTGTTTTATCACAAGGAAGGTCACTGAAGGGTGGGAGGCCAGCAATTGTTGCAGCAACCAGTTATCTCTCCTCCGGAGCCTCCCGGCGCCCGTTTTTCCGACTTCCGGGCTAATGTTGAACACCCTAGGGTTAGTGTTGCCAACTTTCAACCACATATCTGTGATCTACACACCTGGGAGGCCACTAAAAGTTGGTGGCCGGCCATTAAGGTTGCCTGACCCTTTTGACCCCTTTCGTGATACGCTGAGAAATTTATCTTTTCTCTCTTGCATGTGATATGCTGAGCAGTTTTCTCTTGCGTGTGATACGCTGAGAAA
>NW_021025186.1:1420399-1439752 GCF_004153795.1 Camellia sinensis
GAACGAAACATCTCATGTTTGTTTTGAAAACGGTTTGCTACTCGCAAGTAGGCTAAAATGTGAATTTGCCACTTTGTGAATAAATTAAACACAAATCAGTTGCTGGAATTGCACAAAGTTGTCTTTGATTTTTATTATTTTTTTAAAAAAATTTGGAGATCTTTTGAATTCAGAAACACTGATTCATTAAAGTGACTCTTTGTGCAATACTAGCAACCGATCCATATCTACTCCATTCACAAAGTTAGATTCTATTAAAAAAAAATTTCCAAAAACACTAAAATGTGAAAAACCATGGATCAAAGGTATAATTTCATTAGGCAAATTACTAAACCCTGATCCACTCATTCAAAAAAAAATAAAAATGAAGAAAAAGAAGAAGAAGAAGAAGATTAGAAATAGATCCAATGCTTTTAGAACCATTTTCATGTAAGGCATAAAGATCTATTTTCTTTGCTGATTAAAAAGAAAATCGTAAATTTACCTTATCAACATGGCCTGCACTTTTACCATTCACTCGAGTATTTCTCAGTACATAACCCAACTCGAGGGTAGCAAACTAGGACGTCCCTTGAGCTCTAATTGTTCTTGCAACACCACTACCTTAGGTGGTTGTCCCCTTCATTTTCTAGGATTTTCATTTGGTAGCGCCGGTGGTGGGCGTGGTGGTGGATTTTATTTTGTACCCTTTGCCACATTGTTCTCAGCAAGTGATCTAAAAGTAGATTGTGCTTCATTAAGTTCATCTTTTGCTTGATCTTTGTTTTTTGATTTAGACCTCTTGTACTCAGCTTGTAAGGCTTCAAGCTCTAGATTAGCTGATACATCAGAGCAAATTGGTGAGCAGTCAACAAAGATAGAAAGATCATAGTCATCTACCATTTTAGAGAGACAAATAACAAAGAGAGGGGAGAGAGAGAGAGAGAGCAAGTTTTATGTAGAGCGAGAGAGGGAGAGATAACAAGTTTTCTATGGACTAGTTGTAGAGAGTAAAGAGTTATAGACCATACACAGATATATATGAAGAAAACAAAAATCTAGAATTGGGTTGTGTGTTTTAATTAGGTTTAGGGTAATCTAGTTGTCGGGTTAGCTATTAAGGTTAAATGGTGATGTCCATATTGGGGTTGCCCTATTAAAAAGGTCACCATGTAAAAATTCGAACATGATTTTCCAACAAAAGTCACTCAGAGGTGACCCCAGTTTGACTCTTGTATTTTTTTAAAAAAAATAAAAACAATAAAAAAATTACACTTTTAATTATATTTCAATGTACTAGCCATGTGCAACTCATGTGGCAATTTTTTGTAGTTTCAGCACAAGAGAGAAAAATGGATAAATTACACTGGTGATTTTTATTGTTCTTTTCCAATTTTTTTTTCTTTTCATACATCCAATTATATTTCAATGGGTTCATTTTATCAATTGCCATTATCACTCCAGATGAAAAAAGACCACAGGCAACTCACAAGCAAATTTTTAGCACTTCTCACACAAGAAAGAAAAATGAATAAATTACTTTGATAATCCCTATAGTTTCTTTTGTGTGTGAGTTTACATTGAGTTGTCATGATTAATATGGTCTAATGAGGATATATAATAATTATTTATCATTTTGTATGATATAGTAAGTATATAAAATTATATATTTTACACGTGTTGCCTACGTATCATGTCTTACATGTTTTGAAAATTTATGTGTCAATAAATCTGGTTCGTACATGTATCGTGTTGTGTCTGTGCATATTACGAGTTAATGAAGTGAATAAAATAAAAGAATCATTCAAACTTTGTTGAACAAAATCCTTGAGTAAAGTTGGGAGTCAAAAAGTTATAATTCATGACTTAAGTAGATCAAATAGAAGTTAGCCACAAAACCCCTAACTTCTAATTCATCAAAGTTAATTCAGAAACATTGATTCATCACAATGAGTCACTTTGATAAATTAATGTTTCTGAATTCGAAGAAATCCCAAAAATGTTTTTAAAATAATAAAAGAGAAGGCAATTTTTCAAAAATATAAAATAATAAAAAGTAAAAGAAAAAGCAAAGACTACTTTGTGAATAAATTAAACACAGACGAGTTGATAGAATTGCACAAAGTTATCTTGGATTTTTATTATTTAAAAAAAAAAAATTGGAGATTTTTTGAATTCAGAAAATTGATACATTAAAGTGACTTTTTGTGCAATACCAACAACTGATTTACATCTACTCCATTCACAAAGTTAGATTCTATTAAAAAAAAAAAATTCCAAAAACACTAAAATGTGAAAAACCATGGATCAAAGGTATAATTTCATTAGGCAAATTACTAAACCCTGATCCACTCATTCAAAAAAAAATAAAAATGAAGAAAAAGAAGAAGAAGAAGAAGATTAGAAATAGATCCAATGCTTTTAGAACCATTTTCATGTAAGGCATAAAGATCTATTTTCTTTGCTGATTAAAAAGAAAATCGTAAATTTACCTTATCAACATGGCCTGCACTTTTACCATTCACTCGAGTATTTCTCAGTACATAACCCAACTCGAGGGTAGCAAACTAGGACGTCCCTTGAGCTCTAATTGTTCTTGCAACACCACTACCTTAGGTGGTTGTCCCCTTCATTTTCTAGGATTTTCATTTGGTAGCGCCGGTGGTGGGCGTGGTGGTGGATTTTATTTTGTACCCTTTGCCACATTGTTCTCAGCAAGTGATCTAAAAGTAGATTGTGCTTCATTAAGTTCATCTTTTGCTTGATCTTTGTTTTTTGATTTAGACCTCTTGTACTCAGCTTGTAAGGCTTCAAGCTCTAGATTAGCTGATACATCAGAGCAAATTGGTAAGAAGTCAACAAAGATAGAAAGATCATAGCCATCTACCATTTTAGAGAGACAAATAACAAAAAGAGGAGAGAGAGAGAGAGAGAGCAAGTTTTATGTAGAGCGAGAGAGGAAGAGATAACAAGTTTTCTAGGACTAGTTATAGAGATTAAAGAGTTATAGACCATACACAGATATATATGAAGAAAACAAAAATCCAGAATTGCGTTGTGTGTTTAATTAGGTTTAGGGTAATCTAGTTGTCGGGTTAGCTATTAAGGTTAAATGGTGATGTCCATATTGGGGTTGCCCTATTAAAAAGGTCACCATGTAAAAATTCGAACATGATTTTCCAACAAAAGTCACTCAGAGGTGACCCCAGTTTGACTCTTGTATTTTTTTAAAAAAAATAAAAACAATAAAAAAATTACACTTTTAATTATATTTCAATGTACTAGCCATGTGCAACTCATGTGGCAATTTTTTGTAGTTTCAGCACAAGAGAGAAAAATGGATAAATTACACTGGTGATTTTTATTGTTCTTTTCCAATTTTTTTTTCTTTTCATACATCCAATTATATTTCAATGGGTTCATTTTATCAATTGCCATTATCACTCCAGATGAAAAAAGACCACAGGCAACTCACAAGCAAATTTTTAGCACTTCTCACACAAGAAAGAAAAATGAATAAATTACTTTGATAATCCCTATAGTTTCTTTTGTGTGTGAGTTTACATTGAGTTGTCATGATTAATATGGTCTAATGAGGTTTATTGCAAGGTTAGAAATGATTTATGTAGTAATGTAACCGTATAGATTAGTAGAATCTTCAACACTAACCATGCTAATTGTGTTCACATTATGAGCAAGAATTGATTACTGAATTTGAGATGATGAACTCTTAATGATTAGCCTAGCAATGCCTCTTTAATTATGTTATTTTTAAAATTTCGTGCGATGGGTACAAAATACACACTTCAACAATGTGCTATTTATTATGTCAAATTTAGCATGATATTTGAATAGTAAATGTTTAATTATTAACTTCTTTAAATTTTATGTTTATTTTTATTTTTATTTATTTACTTTCTGATCGGCAAAACTCAGTTGCCACTAATAAGAACATACAGCAGCAATCGAAGTCACAACTCATGCTGCTACAGTCTAAGACATCAGAGCCATCACCATATCAGCACTCAAGCTCATCTTAGAGCTGGAGCTCCAGATCCAGCTCAGCCTCTATTCCTATATTTGTCTGTTAGAGATATTAGATATTGGTTAGAGATAGATATTAGTTAGAGGATTAGTTACAAGTTTGTTATACAAGTTGTTAGAATGTTAGACAGTTATTATACAATGTCTATATAAACAATAATGTAGCTACAATACATTCATTGAGTAAAGAATTGAGGGTTTCATTATTTCTTCATGGTATTAGAGCTTCGTGATGCTCTAACAAGCTTCTTCGATCTATGGCTTCTCTAATGGCTTCTTCGCCTTCTATTCCTTCTAACTTAGCTTTGTTCATTACTAATCTATCATCATTTTTCACGGTTAAGCTAGATGCATCAAATTTTGTCATTTGGAAGACTTAGGTACAAAATACCCTTCGAGCAACCAATCTTCTCGAATTTCTTGATGGAACCCTACCATGTCCTCCTTCTTCGATTCATGACTCTACTGGAACAAAGATTCCAAATCCAGATTACTAGCAATGGAAGGCAATTGACGCTTATCTATTGAGTTGTCTTACTGCAACATTAGTTCCTTCAATTTATTCTACCGTTCTTCATTTCAACCATTGTTTTGAAGTTTGGTTTGCTTTACACAAATGATTCACTACTTTGTCACGAAGTCATGTTCATTAGTTGAAAAATAAGTTGAACAGTATCACTAAGAAATGTGGTACAATGGACGAATTTGTCTAACATCAAGGACATTGTTAACCAGTTAGCACTTGCATTTGTAATCATTGATGATGAAGACATAGTGCTACTTGTGTTGAATAGGCTTCCAGATGAATATGATGCTTTTAAAGTCACAATTCGAGCCAGATCAGTGACTATTTCCATGAAGGAATTATCTTCATCATTATGTTCTGAAGCACTTCATAAGGAGTCCAAAAGCAAGAAGCTCTTGGAGCCTACAATTGCTTTTTCTACTATTAAAGGCTCCTCTGCCAATCTACCTACCAAAAGTCAATCATATACCTCTTACAGAGGTAGATCATTTTCTCGAGGTGGCAGAGGAGGCAGATCACCTAGTTTCTATCGAGGTAATAGTAGATCTAGTTTTGGATATACTCGAGGTAGACACAAATATTTTCCATCACAAGCCTGTCAAATCTTTGGAGTTATTGGTCATTTGGCTCTAGACTGCTGGTATAGACTGGATCCTCAGTACCAATCTTCAAATTCAAATTCCAATCAACCTTCAAACCAGTACAACTCCAATGCTTATTCTCAACCACCACGAGCCTTTATGGCTACTGCAACTTCCTCGTCTGTACATTCCTCTATTTCTTCTCAAGTACCTTGGTATCTTGACTCAGCTGCAACAGATCATATCACTAATGGTCTTAGCAACCTCAACTGTTATCAACCATATCATCATTCAGAACAAATCACCATAGGAAATGGTAACTCTATTCCCATCCACCATACTGGTAATGGTCTCTTATCTACACCTCATTACTCTTTTAAACTACAAAATATTTTGCACTTTGATTTTATGACTTCCAATCTTGTTTCTATTTAGAAGTTGGCCCGAGATAATAACTATGTTGTTATTCTTGATGCTTATGGTTTTGTGATTCAAGACAAACTTACGAGGAAAGTGCTTCACAAGGGTACTAACTTTCATGGCCTATATCATTTCTTGCCTCTTACTACTTCTGCTCACCATGTTGATTCACCACAAGCACATTTTCGTCTATCTCCATTTACTGTATTTACTGCTTCCACTACTTCTAGTTCTCTTTGGCATCATAGATTAGGCCATCATTCTTCTTTAAAACTACATCATCACACACCTCATCTTGGCATTAAGCTTTCTAAGCAACAGTGCCTTGATTATATAGATTGTTCTATTGCCAAGAGTCATAGACTTTCATTCTATCTTTCTAATTCTACTGTTAATAAGCCTCTATCTTTGATTCATAGTGATGTCTAAGGACCTTTTGATTCTTCTTCTTCTTTCAAGCACTATGTTTTGTTTGTAGATGATTTTAGTAAGTTTACCTGGTTGTACCCCTTGAGCTACAAAAGTGTAGTTTATCCTAAGTTTCTTGAGTTTAAAGCCTATGCTGAAAGCAATTTTCTATTGAACTCACAATTCTTAGAACTGATGGTGGAAAAGAATTTATGAATAATAAAATGAAAGATTTTTTATCCACACAAGGCATTGTCCATCAGCATTTATGTCCTTATACACCACCACAAAATGGTGTGGCTAAGAGAAAGCATAAACACCTTACTAAAATAGCCATTGCTTTGATGCATCATTCATCTCTTCCTGTACAATTTTGGTTTGATGCTATTGCTTGTGCTATTTTCTTGATAAATAGGTTGCCATCTTCTAAGGCTTCGTTTGGGAAGCAAAAGTTGGGGCTTTTTTTTAGCTATTTTAGCCACAAAAAATAAAATAGGCTTTTTAGCCTAATAAGACAAAGCATCACATTCAACCCATAATCATTACATTCTTTCTATTACAAAAAAGACAAAAAAGCCTAAAACCCTTCCCAAACCAGGCTTTTTAGCCCCAGGCTAAAATAGCCAAAAAAACCAAAAAGCCAACCCACTTCCCAAATGAACCCTAAGCTAACTCATAAAACTCCCTATGAAGTTTTGTTTCAGACTCTTCCAGATTTTTCTATGTTTAGAGTGTTTGGCTGCCAATGTTTTCCATGGCTTCGCCCTTATTCATATCACAAATTATAGCCTAAGTCTGTTACTTGTGTGTTTCTGGGTTATCATTCTTTTGCTAAAGGATACAGATGTTTGGATCCTCTTTCTGGCATGATTTATTTATCCAGACATGTGGTATTCAATGAACACATTTTTCATTTTGCTCTCAAGTCCTCAGCAGCTTATTCTTTATCTAGTAGTCTATCTTTTCTTCATTCCTTTTTTTGGTCTCCTCTTTCCCCAGCTGCTGTTTCTTCTTCTCCTTCTTCACATCATCTTTCTCCTATCCTGTCAATTTCTACTTATTTATCTCTTGTAGATTTTTCTTTGCCTCTAGTCTCTTCTCCTTATGCTCTTTCTATTCCCATTCAGTCCATTTTTATTCAATTGCCTATTTCTAAATCCATTCTTTTTTCCAATATTCATTCCATGGCCACTAGATCTAAAGCTACTACACTAGTTACCTTCACCACTACTTCTTCTTCCTTTGCTTCCACTGAGCCTTCATCTCACAAAGAGGCTTTGCTTTCTCCCATTTGCATCAAGCCATGACAGAAGAACTTCATGCTCTTCATAAACAGCATACCTGGTCTTTTGTTCCATTACCATCAAGCAAAACTGCTATTGTCTGTAAATGGGTGTTTAAAGTGAAACGAAATTCTGATAGACCATAGCCAGACACAAGGTTAGATTGGTTGCTAAGGGATACCTTCAATAAGAGGGAATTGATTACCAAAAGACTTTTAGTCCTGTTGCCAAATTGCCTACAATTCGGATCCTTCTTTGTCTTGCTCTACATCACAATTGGTCTATCAAGCAGCTTGATATATCTAATGCTTTCCTTCATGGGGTTCTTGAAGAAGAAGTTTATATGTTGCAACCTCTTGGCTTTGTTCATCCTACTCAGTCCACTCATGTCTGCAAACTTCACAAGGCATTATATGGGCTCAAACAAGCACCTAGAGCCTAGTACTCCACATTTTCTGTCTTTCTTCTTTCTCAAGGCTTTCAGAATATTAAATGTGATTCCTCTCTTTTCATTCAAAAGCCTGATAGCATTATTACAGTGCTTTTGGTCTATGTTGATGACATTTTGCTCACTAGAAATAATGCTGCCCATATTACATCTCTTATTGCTCATATGCATGAAGCATTTTCTATGAAAGAATTGGGCAACGTATTATATTTCTTGGGAATTTCAGTTCAAGGTACTGCTATTGGTTATACTCTTTCTTAACAAAAGTATGCTCATGACATTCTTGTGCGAGCTGGATTAGCTGACTACAAGCCATGTTCTTTTCCTTTGTCTGCTAAGCCTAGTCTTACTAGTTCTTCCACTGATTTGTTTCATAATCCTTCTCTTTATCGTAGTATAGTTGGGGCTTCGTAGTACTTGACCATCACAAAACCTGCCATTTTTTTTTACTGTCAATCCGTTGTGT
Source organism: Camellia sinensis (assembly GCF_004153795.1). Taxonomy (NCBI): domain Eukaryota; kingdom Viridiplantae; phylum Streptophyta; class Magnoliopsida; order Ericales; family Theaceae; genus Camellia; species Camellia sinensis. Next base: position 1,428,555 of record NW_021025186.1, read on the forward strand.
CAACATATGCATGCCCCTACCTTGAGTCATTTTTCTACTGTAAAACAATTACTTCGGTTTATCAAAGGTGCCCTTTCTCATGGTCTCTCCTACTCACCCAGTTCTTTTGATATTCATGCCTTCTCTGACTCTAATTGGGCGAGAGATCCTTCGATCCAAAATCTACCTTTTGCTGCCCTGTTTGTTCAATCTCTCTTTTAGGGCTGTTTTTGCATGATACATTAGCCTTATTTGTGAGCCATTTTAGACCTCAACCTAAACTGAAAAAAATCTTTTTTTGATATCATCTTTATGTTTGATTAAGGTCTATTCTCTGTTTGGGGTCATCTTCCCCTATGCATGCTTCATTCCTTCATGATTAAGGCTATGCATTAGAGCACTTGCATTGGCCATGGTTTGGCCTCTTAGCCACTGAAATCCAGTGGATTTTTAGTGGCTTTGACGTATTTTTGAGGGCTAAAATTAGAGGGGGGTGACCCCCTCTCTCCTTGTCTTGTTTGGGGATCTTTTAGGCCTTCCAAAGGGACCCTATTTTGCATGCATCGAAGTCACTTTCCAGGCCTCATTATGAGGGTTTTGAGGTCTGCCTTGGCTCTGTCCAAGGCCCATTTCGCCATATTTTAGGTCTATGTTGCATGTGTAGACCAATCCCATTCAAGGCCCTTCAAAGAGGCCTTTCTTTGCATGTTCCCTAGACCAATTTCAGGGTCAATTTGGTGAGTTTTAGGGTTGTCATATTTGATTTCCAGAGTTGGTTGTGCCATGCTAAGTGTCCTTGATGCATGTGCTTAATTACCCCTTGTATGCCCTTCCAAAGAAGCCCCTCATTTTTGCACATGTTGGCTGCATTTCAGTGATTATTTGGACATATTTTGTCATATTTTATTCACTGATTTTTTCTGGTTTGGTGAGATTTCATATGCTTCATATGCATGCCATGTAAACCATGTTTGCTAGTCAAAGTTGCATGCTATTTTAGTCCATCATGATAGCATCTTTTGGTCATGCTTTGAACTAGAAATGTTCATGTTTTGGGACTTCCTTGGCTTTGTCTTTGTGCTTCATGGTCAAATAATGCGTGCTTTGTATAGCTACAAGTCAATACATGTGCCTAGTTTTGAGTTTCGGGGCTTACTCCATGCATCGGGTGCCATGTTTGCATGATTCGGGACCATTTAGCATTATGTTTCAGTGCTGAAAATTACATGTTTGAATGCCATGCTTCATCCTTGCCATGCTTTGGTAGAGTGGTATTTTATGCCTTAGGTTCGGTCCTCGGTATGCGCGCACGTGTGCACGCATTTCGGTCTTCTCATTTTCGTGTCATGGCCACTGATGTGAGTGTGGCTGAGGTCCACTCATGTTAGTGTAAGTCCATTATGCATTGTGTATGCCTTTTCAATTCATAGCATTGCGTATGCTAGGTTGCGCGTTAGTGCATTGTGTATGTCGTGTTACATCGAGCATTGTGTATGCCATCTCATACCATTGTGTATGCTAGGTTGAATGTTAGTTGCATTGTGTATGCCATTTTATTTGCATCGTGTTTGGGATAGGAGTTAGCCCAAGCACGGGAAACGAGGGACGTTTCGTACTCCGAGTGACGGAACGTGTCTCAATTCCCCGTCACCGACACTCCGGATTACCCATGATGGAGTTTAGGTCTTGTTGTGTTCTCATGTGCATTCATTTCATATTAAGCCGTGCAATTCGACTCCTCGGCCATCATGCATCGATATGCGTGATTGGTAGCACGAGAATCGAGGACTACACTCCCTAAAGAGTAGTCATGCATACATATGTGAAATACTTTGCCATGCCCCTTTCTTGCTCTCTGTTGCAGTAAATCAAAAATCAGCAGCTTTCCAAAGCCTTGCACAGCATTCCGGCATTAATTGCAAACAGAGGCGAATCGGGGCATCGCAATGGATTTTCGCGCCAGGCAACTCGAGCATGCATCATTCGTCATTTGGAACAGAGCTGAGGCAGTCCATAGGCTTACATGCTAATTTACTCGCTTTCTTAGATTAATTTGTTAATTAATTAGGGTTTTATAATATTTAATTATTCATTTCGAACTGTATTATCATTCAGACTGTATTATTCTTTCGGACCCTCCGAGCGAGGGCACAACTGTAATAAGTGTGCGTGTGTGTGATGTATGTCTTCCAACCCCACGTCTTTCTCCCTTTTATTTACCTGCTTATGATGGTTAGATTAGGGCATGTTTTAATTAGCATACAGTATGATAGAATGTTTGCATTCATTCATCTGTCTTGCATGCACCGGGCTCGGCGCATCATACTAACTGCATTGTATTTCAATTCCAAATTGAATACTTGTTAGTTATAGCATGTCATATGCCATCTTTAGAATAGTCGAGCCTATCTTAGCTGCATTTTGCATATGTTGCATTAGGCATTTCTGTATAGTTAGGATCATGCATTGATTTCTAACTAGCTTCTGTTTTGGCTTGGAGTACTCGGTAAGTTTTATGCTTTAGCATCCTTGCATGTGTGTGAGTGACTGCCATGATAGCATGCTTACCATGAGGCTAATTGCTTATGTGATATAACTGCCTGGATGCCTGTAGGTGAAGGTTGGGTTATTTGGATTGGAACAATTCATCAATTATGAGTTTTAAGCCCACTAGATAGTGGCAAATCACCTTGTTTTCTAAGCCCACCCGAGGGTGGCAAAATATGCATTTCAAGCCTACTTGCGAGTAGCAAACCACTTTCAAAAACCAACATGAAATGTTTTGTTCCAATTCAGGCAACCCAGTCTATACTTGTATGCTGTGCGTATCACATAGTAAATCTAGGCTAATAACCGGAATAAGAACGCATAATGTTTTCAAAACTAGATATCATGGTTAGTGGAGGCTGATCTTTGATCGGGCGAGCGGGTGTGCTCACGAAGTGACCTTCCCCAATCGTACCCAAGTTCCCGAGCTGAGGCAACTTTGGTGATGCCGGACACGTGGCTTTAGGCAACGAGTCAGGGTTTCCTAAATGTCCCCAAAATAAAACATTTAGGTGGCGACTTTGTATCTGGAAAAGCAGTCCATGTTTGGCACCTCTTTCAAAAAATCTGTTTTCAAAAACGATTTGCCGGATTTGGACTCTTTGATGATTTCATCGGTCTTGCATTGCATTCTGCGAGATTAGATACAGGACCGTGACATTGTGTCCTGAACTGTAGTGAGCCCAATGAACAACACGGGATTTCTCTCCCGGGACGTTCGGTGACATCTACAGTTTCTGGCGACGCTGCTGGGGATTTAGAGAACTTGACTCGAACTCATGATATCTTGTTTTGATTACACTTACGTGTTTCTTTGCATTGCATTTGTATTGGTGCGCCTAGGACACGGTGTTTGCCGTATGCTATTCCTAAACGGTTGTAGACACCCCATTTTTGACTGACCTTAAGACTCAGACGTCACCAGTTGAGCGCTCAGTGATACTACATATGGTGCTCGTTCAGAAGTTTCAGAGTCTCGGCTGCGAGCCTTGCCTCCGGACTTCCAGACTCTTTTGTGCTTTGTCTCGGTTTACGAACCAGGCTCTGTTTTCTCTGTTTTCTTTTCCTGAAGGAAGGGAGAGGTCTCGTAGATCATCTCTCAGTGGCCGTAGGCTACATTTCGTGGTCGTAGGCCATTTTGCCCATTTGGAGTCCGGTTTCTGATTTTTCGGAGCCGTTGGCCGTGTGCCTCGGTTCGAGACCGCTTAACCACCTCCATTTGCCCCAGTTTTTGGCATACATCTTGTTTGCTCCCTTTTGAGGGACACTGTGGCTCGAGAAGCCAACTTCGTGGTCTAACACCACTCCCAGTGCTTAACAGCCAGTTTTCGAGGCCTCGGGCTGCGCGTTTCGGCCCCCGAACCTTCGTTCTACATTGGTTTTGGTTCATTTTTGGCAGGGACCTCTGTTTCATTGGTAAGAAGGTCGTAGAAGGGTGGGAGGCCAGTAATTGTTCTGTCAGCCAACTTTATCCCTTCATCACCCTCCGTCGCCCATTTTTCCTCACTTCAAAGCCAATGTTGAACACCCTTGGGCCATTTTCTTGAACCCTAAATCCCATATTTGTGATGTACAGTAATTGTTGTTGAACCTTTTGAACCCCTTTGAAAAGTGGGTTGTTCTCTCTCCTATTTCACTGTTTCCAGTGTTTAACCACAGGGTTGTGTTGTGCACACATCAGAGGCTACCTTTTTGATATGGCCGGCCACTAATTCTCATTGAACCTTTTGACCCTTGGCCGGCCGGCCATGGGAAGTAGCCGGCCGGCCACCTGCAACCTCAATAGCTGGCCGGTCATGATCCTTGCACCCTGTTCCTTACAGCTCTGTATATTCTGTTTCCCCCCAGATTGTGTATCCGGGGGGGTGCATTTTTGGGGGGAAACTTGTTTGTTTTCCCTCCATTTTTCCCCCCCTTTTCCCCCTTCTCTTGCCTATATAACCAGCCTCCAACTCTGGTTTTAGGGGTTGGAAAAATTACCTAAGAGCTTTGCATACATACACCTTCCTCTCGCTCTCTTCCAAGACCAAAATCCTTCAAACCCTACACCATTTTGCACTACACCTCATAGCGCCACATCCCCATCTTCCATTCCAGCAGCTTGAAGCTGATTTCCAGAGCTAAGGAGCCACAAAACTCAAGCCAAGAGTTGTCAAAGAATTGGTCTACAAGGGTAAGCTCCATTTCCCCCTTTTTGGTCCATATTTTGCATGCTTTCTTAGCCATATTTTCTTGCTGTTTTGGGCTCCGACCCTAACTAGAACTAGGCTTATTTTGAGTTATTTTCCATGTTTTTTTTAGGGTTTTTACCTGTTTGAGGTCTCCTTGTTGCACTTGCTTCATTATCTCCATTGTATGCCATCCTCTTGTGTAGTATTTTTGGCCTATGTATAAACTGTTTTGAGCTCTGTCATGAACTAAAAAGTGGCTTATTTTGAGCCCTTCTTCGACATTGTTGAAGGGCTCATTGCTTTTTGAGGCTTTCATTTATCACTTGCCTTTATATCTCTCTCTTGGCTCCATTTTTGAATGATTTGTTAGCCTCTTATGCTTCTGTTTTTGGGTTCTGGTCCGAACTACAAAGGACCTTATTTTGACCCCCTCTTCATGTTTTATTAAGGGTCTTTCACTTTTTGAGGCATCCTTTCTATACTTTGTGTTATAACTCTCTTTTTGGCCTTATTTTGCATAGCATTTTGGGCATTCTTGCATACTGTTTTGGGTCTGGTCACCAACTGGAAAATATCATGTTTTGGGCCCCTCTTCAACATTGTTGAAGGGCCCTCATCTGTTTGGGGTCAGAAGCTGTGACTTGCTTCTTTATCTCACATTTAGGGCCATTTTTGCGTATCGGTTTCGCCCTATTTGTGTTTGCTTTTTGGCCTCATTTAAAGCTGTAAACATGCTTGTTTTGGGGCTTCCTTGAATCTTTCTTCATACTTCATGTGCAAATAATGCATGCTTGAGGTAGCTATAAGTCATTTCATGTGCTTAATCTTGCATTTCGGGACCATTTCATGCATCGGGTGCTATATTATCATGATTCGGGGCTGTTTCGGGTCATATTTTAGCGCTGAAATTTTCATATTTGCATATCATATTTCATGCCTTGCCATGTCTTGTCTGTAGTGACCCCAATATGAACGGAACGGGAGCTCGTCTCTCCCGGCGCGTTCGGGGACGTCTATAGTATGCTAATTGAAATATGCCCTAAATCTAACCATTGTAAGCGGCTAAATAAAAGGGAGAAAAAAATGGGGTTGGAAGACATGCACCACACACACGCACACTTATTACAATTGTGCCCTCGCTCAGAGGGTCCAAATGAATAATACAAGCCACCTAGCTAATCTATGCTAATTAAACTAATTATTACACAACCCAAATGAATAACGAATTACAACTAATTATTACACAACTTAATCAATTAACAAATTAATTAAACTACAAATGAAAGACAACAAACAAATAGGGAAAGCAGTAAACAGTGCTATTCTAGCTCTGTTTGAAGAAGAGGGAGATGCATGCTCGCTTCGGTTCCTCGCTTCGGAAGGCCTTCCGGTTGCTCTTTAGAGGCTCTGTTTGCAGGGTGTCTTCCAGTGCTTGTTGCTGGATCCTACCAAAACACTGTAGGGGAAGTCACCAGTGGCCTGCCGGCCAGGGAAGGAGATCTGCTAGCCAAATATGGTCCATTGCCGGCCAAGGGTGGCACACTGCCGGCCATCAGTGGCAGGCTGCCGGCCACTAGTGTGTTGTGACACCAAACTGCAACGAAGCACAAAATAGAGGAATGGAGGGTCTCCCAAAGACATGTATGCACCATGGCACTTCAAATCACCTCAAAACATCAAGGGAGAGGCCTAGTCGGATCCACGACCATCAATCACGCATCCCGATGCATGATGGCCAAAGATCCAACTTGTGCCAATCAATATGAAAATGAATGCACAAATAAAGCAAGTAAAGCCTAGAACTCTATCATGAATCATCAAGAGCTTTGGTGACCGAGAATTGAGACACGTTCCATCACTTGAAGTATGAAACGCCCCTCGTTCCTCATGCTCGGATTAACGCTTAATCCAAACAATGCAACACATAAGCATGGCAAACATGCAACATGATCTAAATGTGCAAACATGTAACTAAACCAAGCATGCAACAAACATATAAGCATGATGTGAGGTGATGACCTTGGACAACATGACAAAATGCAACATGAACATGTGAGCATGCAAGGTATGCAAAGCTAAACAAGTATGCGACAACATACGAAATGAAACAAGCATGCGACAACATGGTAAGATGGGCTTACACCAAAGATGGACGGCTCTCAACTAGGTCCAAATCAGTAGCCAAAGCGATGAATTAAGCCACACAACACACTCAAGCATGCAAAATGCGAAAGGTTCATCAAAGGGGCCTAAAAGGGCAACTCTCAAAAGTGCCTAAGAAGTGACAAATGTGCAAGTGTAACAACACTATATGCACTGAAATGAGATGATAAATGATGCCAAATCATTTAAATAGCTCAAGGATAGCATGCATGAATCACCGAAACACGAAGCTTGCAAGGCCAATTACACTACAGCTACACAAAGCATGAAGGATATGGCAAGGGCAACCCAAAATAGTCCTAGTACATGTTGATATGAGACTAAAACATGCAAGGAAGTAAGCCAAAGCAAGCTAGCATACAATGCTAAAACATAGGACATGCAAGACTACAAAAGAGGCAATGCACTGCACCTATTAGAACCAATCATGGCATGACTTGGACAACCAAAAACAGAGTTACATCATGGTATATTAGGACCCAAAATGTACTAAAATGATGAGCCAAAGACTTAGGCTAAGTGGCATGCGCAAAAGTCCATTCTTGAGGCATAAAGCACAAGCTATACAAAGCATTCAAGGCGTGTCAAATGCAAGTGTATGACAACATTTCATGGACTGAAATAGCATATGGAATGAGGGCAAGGCATGCAAACATCACATGTATGGCATGGTAGGGGCCTCAAAACCCAAGACTAGCCTAAGCATTTACACTCTAGCTATACAAAGCATGAGTGGTATGGACATGGCAGCCTAAAACAGTCCTAGAACACTTCAAAATAAGCATAAAATCAAGTTTGAACAAAGCCAAAATATGCTAGTATGATGAGTCAAAACATCATGCACAAAGGGCTAGTAAACATGATTTGTTCTACACCTATATGGAGCATGCAAAGGATGATCAAACCAACTATGGATAGGGTCATGACATGCCAAATGATGATGAAATACATGCTGGAATGTAAACCAAACAAGCTAAAATGACATGGCAAAGCATGGAGCATATGAAGCTAGTTTAGGGAATTTACACTACAAGTGCATCATGCAAGCATGGGGTAACAAAACCAACCCAAAATAGGTTCATGGCATGGTAACAAAACCAACTCAACAAAGACTATGCACACATGCTACTTTGATGAGCTATGGATGGAGTTACACTACACACACCATATGCATGCAAGACATGACCAAACCAGCCTTGGACAGGGCCAAGGCAGGTCCCAGAAGTCACAAAAAAAGGCCTGGACCAAGCCTCAAAAATGAATAGAGGGATGGTCCTTTGGAAGGCCAAAAATGCAAGTAAAGAGGAACACAAAGAGAGGGGGGTACCCCCTCTGATTAAGGACCTCAAAACCACACCTTTACCACTGAAAATTCACTGGATTTCAGTGGTAGGAAGGCCAAACCAAGACTAGCTCGGAGGCCTCAAGATATGGCTTAAAACAAAGCCAAACAAAGCATGCAAGGGGGCTACACACCCCAAACAGCAAAATGACCTTAACCAAACTTAAAAAGCACTTAAAAACAAGACTTTTTCCAGTTATAATCAAAGCCTAAATTAATATGCAAAGAGGGCTAAAGCAAGGTACAAGAAAGTGCAAAAAAAAAGGGGAAATGCTCACCCTTGAAGACCCTCTTCGAAACCAGCAATTTCAGGGGGTGGAAGCTTGCTTTCAGACCTCAAGAAGACCTCCCAAGAAGCTTGGTTCAATGGTGGTGGTGTATATCTAGGTGTTGTAGTGTAAAAGTGCAAGGAAATCCAATCTCTAAGCACAAAACTCAAGCAATATAGAGAGAAAGAGAGGTTTTTTCTTCCAAAGTTGCAGAACCTCTGGCTAAGGAAGAGGTTTCTTCCTTATATAGAGGAATGAAAAGCCAAAGCTTCTTCAAGAAGCTTTGCAAGGCCTCCATCCCTCCATACACGTGTATGAAGGGGAGCAAACAAAAATCCAGTTGGCTCAAAAGATCTGGAGAAAAACCAGCTGAGATAGGGGGGGTGCCGGCCATCATCAATGGCCGGCAGTGGCTCACTGTAGACACCCCATTTTTGACCGTCCTTAAGACTTGGGCGTTACTGATGGTTTACTTGGTAGAGAAAGGTGTGCAGGGCGAAGGTTCAGTTTCTTTGGCAAGAAGAGAGACAAATCTCAACTTCACACCCCATTTTGGACCAAAGTTATTTTGGATGGTTTTTAGACCTTAGAACCCTCTCTTTCAAAACATTTTTGAAATAAAGTTTCTACAATGTTCCGAGGCTCACATTTTATCAAATGATGCGCTTTTCGATAAACCGAGTAAGGACAAAGTGGAAATGAATGAAAGAGAGATAAAATCTTTGAAAAATCTTTTAAAACACCTTGTTTAGGGGTTTAGAGTTGAAGAAAAGAGGAGAAGATGAGAAGAAACCAAGTTGGAGAAGAAGATAGGCAAGAATCGCTAAGAAAGGGACGAGCAGTCCTCGCTAAACCAAGCTTATCAGTCTATACACTTGGAGTTAATCTATGAGGCCACCACCGTTGGAAATAAGACTTCCGGGGATTCATTTTTCATTCAAGAATCTCTTAAATCCGAGTCCGGAGGGCGGAGATATGATTGGTTGAAGTTGGGCATCATCCCGGTTGGACCGAAACTGAACAGCCTTCACAAAAACAAGCATAACTTTTTGCAAAGTTGGAATTTTGATGCACGTCTCATGCCATTGGAAAGCTTACTTCCGGGGCTTCAATTTGGACACAAGATTGACCTAAAAATGAGTCCATATGAAGAAGTTATGCCCGTTTGAAGTTGGACCTACAGAGCAGATTTTTCCTGCCGACCGGCCAAATAGATGGCCGACCGGCTAGTTAAAGTAGCCGACCGGCCAATTTTGCTAGCCGATGACCTTCCGGAGTATTCTACAGATTGAATGGATTCCAGCTGTATATCTGTTTTCCCCCTAAAAAACCTGTATCCGGGGGACAACTTTGGGGGGGAAACTTGATCCATTTTCCCCCCACTTTTTCCCTCCATTTCTCCCCCATTTTTTGTCTATATAACTGAGCCTCCAGCTCTGTCTTGAGGGTTGGAAAAATTGCCTTGAGCTTGCATATACATACCTCCCTCCATCTCTCTCTTTAACCCTAAAAAAACAACCAAGTTCTACCCCTTTTTCTTCATCACCACCTAGCACCACACTACCACTTCCATTCCAGAAGCTCGGAGGTCTTCTCAGAGGCTAGGAGGCATCTTTTCTTGGTCCAAGAGGTAGCAAAGGATTGGTCTTCAAGGGTGAGTTGATTTCTCCCTCTTTCTAGCTCATTTTTGTAAGTTTTCTTAGCCCCTTTTGCTTGCTGTTTTGAGCTCCGACCATAACTAGAAATATCATTTTTTTGAGTTCATTTTTCTGTTTCATTAAGGGTCTTACCCTGTTTGGGACCCCCATCTTGCACTTGCTTCATTACCCCTTTGTATGCCATAATCTTGCATAGTATTTTTGGCCTATGTGTGATCTGTTTTGGAGCATGATGTAAACTGTAGATAGGCTTATTTTGAGCCCTTCTTCAACATTGAAGAAGGGCTCATCACTGTTTGGGACCTCCATGTGCCACTTGTCATTATACCCCTCTTTGGTCCCCATTTTTGCATGATTTATTAGCCTATTATGCTTATGTTTTTGGTCTTTTTACATAACTGAAAATAGTCTTATTTTGGCCCATTATTCATGTTTCAATGGTCTTTCATGGTTTGAGGCATCTTTTATACACTTCATGTTATATCCCTCTTTGGTCCCCATTTTTGCATGATTTATTAGCCTATTATGCTTATGTTTTTGGTCTTTTTACATAACTGAAAATAGTCTTATTTTGGCCCATTATTCATGTCTCATTAAGGGCCTTTCATGGTTTGGGACCTCCATATGCCACTTCATGTTATATCCCTCTTTGGTCCCCATTTTTGCATGACTTGGCAGCCCCTTATGCTTCGATTTTTGGTCATTTTACAGCATTGAAAATAGTCTTATTTTTACCTTCTTAGCATGTTTCATTAAGGGTCCCTGGCTGTTTGATGAATGTTTTGTATACTTGCTTCTTTGGCCACCTTTTGGCCCATTTCTTGCATAAGAGTTTAGCCATACTTGTGTTTGTTTTTGGGCTCTTTTCAGAACAGTAAAAGATCATATTTTGGGTCTCTCTTCAACTTTGTTGAAGGTCCCTAATCTGTTTGGGGTCAGCAGCTGTGAGTTGTCTCTTTGCCTCACATTTAGGGTCATCTTTGCATGCTAGTTTTGCCATATTTGTGCTTGCTGTTTGGCCATGCTTTGAACTGTAAAAATTCTTGTCTAGGGGCTGCCTTGCTTCTGT
>NW_021025186.1:1461666-1475640 GCF_004153795.1 Camellia sinensis
ATTATGGTAGCTGACAACTCTTGGAAGAGAATATTTGATGATTGATAGCAAGCATGGAACTAGTAGTCACGAGTTAGCATGTTAGCATTGCTACCTGGAATGTTGCTAAACACAAGTATTATGATTGTGCTCACATAATGTTCGATGGACTTTTGCCCTTGTCCAGTTTATTTTGATGTGTCTCCGTATTGAACCTACCATTATTAGTTAAGGAGGAGGTAGTTGTATAAGAATTAAGGCTGTTCCTTTATTGTAATTTGCAAATGAGTGGTCCTTAGAATGAAACTTATGTGATCCGTATTAGTTCGAAATGTCATACTAACAATTACATTCGATACTTTTGGCAAGTATAACCTTGTATAAGTTGACCATGGACTGGACCTAAGGAATTAACGTCTTTGGTTGTTATTTTTGAACTGATAGTTGCTTATCATTTATTTAGATGAATTGCTTAAATGCGACGTATGGAAATTTTTTATTATGATATAGTTATGTCTTCCTTGTCGTGGTACTGTTTGGACCTATGATTTGGAAAGTTATTGTGATACGTACTTTGATAAGTTGTGTTTTGTATAACAGTTGAATCATGTTACGTATAACCGGCTGCAAGAGAAAGTTTTGTCTACAGTGACCGATATAAGAAGTGAATTATTCTATTTTGTTAGGTACACGACAATGACATGATATGACAAGCAATGCTTTATTTTCTGATAAGTTTTCTGGATAATTTTCCCAAGATAACTAAATATGTTACGAAACTCCGAATGTTCAAGATATGACAAGTTTTCTGAAAGAAATATTTCGCTATGTATGAATAAGTCCTCCAATTGATAAAGGCCCTATGTTGAGCTTCAAGCTATACTGTCTTAGATTGTTCTATCAAAGTTTACATTAGTTTAATGCTATTGAGAATTATTTCATCATCTGATATTTTTGAAAGGTCTGTTGAGTTTCTGAGTAATATCTCTGAACAACGTATTATCTGTACTTATGAAGGGTTTAAAGGACTTATGTATTACATATTCTTGGAAAATGTTTTTGTCCATGCTAGGAACATTTGACTAACTATGGGACAAGAATATAATAACTTTCGAACAAATGTATTATATATTTGATGTCAAGACGTTGACTTTGAGATAAGCCAATTTTAATTTTAAATTTGAGCCTGGTAGAGATTTGATCTAAACTGATAAGTCTAATTCAGATAATGAGTAAAGAGCCCCAAAGTCGTTAATTTAGCACTTAATTGCTATTCTGGGTCTAATTGTTATAAGAAGCATATACCTTTGAGGAATTATGATAATGGGAGTTCCTAGTGAACTTGCCAAGTTTGAATTATGTTTGATAATTTATGAAATGATTGAGAAATGTTATATGTCCAGAACGAACTAGACTGGTGACAAGGAGAATCAAGTTTGGAGGACCAAACTTCTTAAGGTGGGGAGAATGTAATGACCCCAAAGTGCGTATAGGAAGTAACCCTTATTTAATTAGGGGTTAATGTGTTTGCTATCGGAATTGAAGAACAATCCGTTGGGTTATGCCTTTGAAACTGGAATTTGTGACCTTTACCGAAGAATCTGGAACTTTTTCCCTCCGCTCGAGCGGAGCAGCAGGCGCTTGAGCGTACTTTTGGGGTTCTCAGCAATTTTGCAGACGGCCTGAGATTCTGGGAGTTGTGAATCTCCGCTCGAGCGGAGAAGTTGACGCTCGAGCGGACTGCTTTATTGGTCTGTGCGCGCTCGAGCGGTTGAAGCGACGCTCGAGCGTGAGAAGTAAGATTTCCCTTGACATTGTAGGGTGTATTTGGAACTTCGTTATTTTATTTTGGGGTCTTGATTGTGGTGGTAATATGATGGTAGAGTAAGATTGGATCAAAAACTTTAGTTTGAATATTTTGTCTACGATCAGCCGTCACTCTTTTACCTTTTTCTTTTTCCACACTTTGAATTTGGATGTGAGGTTGGAACCATTGGAAAGCTTATTTTCGGGGCTTCAATTTGAGCACAAGAACGACTTAAAACGGAGTCCGGATGGGAGAGTTATGCCTATTTGAAGTTTTGACATCTGTGCTGAATGCATGTACGCTCGAGCGTGAAGATGTGCGCTCGAGCGGGTTTTTCGGACCAGCAGCTTTAAAAACGGGCTTTTGGATCATTTTAGATGTTTTTCTTCTTTCCTCTTCCTTCCTCTCTTCCATGTCCGAAACCCTAGCCCCCAAACCCTTGAATTCCTTTACTTTGATCACGATCCACCATGGTTTTTGGCATCAAGGATGAAGAACAAGGGAGGATTAATGTTTTTACCCGATTGGAACTTGGATTTGCGAAGGCTTCTTTCCAAGCTCACTCTTTTGCTTGATTATTGAGGTAGGGGTTCTATTTCTCTTCAATACTTACATCCATGGTTAGATTTGAGGTATTTTCATTGTATAAATGTATAAATTTTCATTTTGAGCATATAGAGGAAATTATGAGATTTTGGGAATTTTGAGTTTGAAACATTGAAGGTTCAATTGATGGGTTAAAGTGATGGAGTATGATCCCTAGATGTATAATCAAGGAGGGAATTGGGATGTAAGGTCATGGTATGAGAAGTATGAATTTTTTTATGGAAAACTTTATGTTCTTGAAACCCTAGATGAATTTGTGATGATAAAGAATGATTTTGCTCAAATTGGAAATAGAATCATGGAATTGGTGGGTTGAGTTATACGTGTACAAGTTTAATTGGATTTCTGAGATGTTTTGCAATAATGTTAAAAATTTACGAATGAACCTTGTTATGGGCATTATAAATCATGTTAAATTGAGAAAGGAAATTAGGGGAAATGATTTAAAGAATTAATGTGTGACTTCATATGTGTGTAGGACACGCTTCGGGAGGAATAAATGCTCCACCAATGCACTGTGAGTAATAGTACGAAGATGTACATTTTATTTATTATTGATGATTATTATCACTAACGCTCTGTTTCTTGTAAGTGTTACACGAACATGTTACATGAACAATTATGATGAGTGAAAGTCAATGTGAACGTTGAAAGATTGGCATATATAGGTATGACTTTGGAATGACTTCGTTCTATCAATAGCGAATAATAATTCTCTATTATCTATAAGCAAACTACGTCGTTTCTTAATGAATAAATAGAATTATGTTCATCTTTAAGCCAAGTATCTGTATGAAACTGAGAATATTCTATTGTGTTACTTATGGACCCGAGGTCATCAAGAACCTATGACATGCATGCAATGTTTAATATTATTATGTGGTCTCAGTTAATAATTGTTATGATTACTATTATTCAGTTGTACGCGAGACACCTGTATTAATTTGTAATTAGGCCATGGGAAACTTACGTGCATTATTGCATACTGATACTTTAAGAAGACTGAAATCATTCTCATTACAAGGGCTTTATGCCATTACAAGTTTCATGGGTTTTATGCCATTACAAGTTACATGGGCTTTATGCCATTACAAGTTTCATGGGCTTTATGCCATTACAAGGGCTTTATGCCATCACATGGGCTTTATGCCAATCTATGTTCAAGGGCTTCATGCCAACTTTTCAAGGCTATATGCCATCTTTCAAGGGCTTTTTATGCCATATGTTTCAAGGGGCTATTGAGCCAGATGTTCCAAGGGCTTTTATGCCATATGTTTCAGGGCTTTAATGCCAATGTGTTTCAAGGGCTTTATGCCGTTTTGATAAGAGCTTCATGCCATTTTGTTAAGGATTTCAAGCCGTTCTGTTGAGGGCTTAAAGCCACTGCGTTTAAGATTAGGCCCAAGGCCGTTCTGTAAAAGATACTTTGCTATACATACAGAAACAAATAGACCATATGTTCTCTTTATTGATAAACACACGGATATGGATTATAATTCACGTTGAGCATTGAACTGTTATGTATTATTATTCACTGAGCTTGACTCACTCTATTTTATGTTTGTTTCTGTAGGCACTCAACCTGGAGATCAACCTTCACTTGTGGCTTTTGTTACCCAGTTGTCAAACCCTGAGTATCTAAGCCCTTAGATGTTGATTGTTCAAGTTATGGAGTTTTGCTAGTTTTAATTTGTACCCTAAATGTCTGTTAAGATCGGCGTATATGTATATGTACATAACTATCTTCAGGTGCACGTCACTGTATATTTAACTGCATTATGTTCTGTTTGTGATCCTGGCATGGTAGTGGTAGCTCAATGGATATATTGTTATTATTATTATTATTTTTGTTATACTATTAAATGCTTCCGTTCAGGCCCCGTAGATTATATTCATCAGGTTTTATATCCGTTTTTTGAGGTGGTCATGCCCAAACTTTTAGGGGCGAGTAACAGGGCGTGACAAGATAACTTAATAACTGTCAAGTATTGAGTGACATGAAACATTTCCATTTACACTACCAAATAACCTTTCAAAAGTTTGGCATCTTCTCCATTTTGGCTTCATTTGGGAAGTGGCTATTTTTTAAGTTTTTTGACTATTTAGCTATTTTAGTAGACTATTTTTGTTTTTGTGTTTGGGAAGATGAGATGAATTTTATTTGAATTGTTGTATTGAAAAATGTGTTGAAATAATGTTTAAAGTTAAAATGACAAATTTATCCCTAACTTTTTATTTTTCAAAAATTAACTAAAGGGGCAAAATTATAATTTAACAACTGTGGGATAGCTATCCGTAGGCTGTCTGTAGGCACAGTACCTACACTGTGGGATAGCTGTCCGTAGGCTGCTGCCTTGTCCTTTAGCTTTTTTTTTTTTTTAAATAAAAATAAGTGAACAGTGAGTTTTTTAGCTTATTTTCAATTTGAGGTTATAATAACCTCAAATTGATCTTCCCAAACAGCGCCTTTAGTAGGATTTGAAGAGCGTGCCTGCCATATCATATCATGGAAGATAAGATATGGTCAATAATTGAATATGATTAGAATTTTGTGAATTGAATAATTATAAAAACAAAATTTATATATATATAGAAATCAAAATTATTAGAAATAACTTCTACTGATAAATTTTGTAAAATGTTGGCGCTGTTTGGGAAGAGCAATTGGAGGTTATTATAGCTTCAAATGAAAAATAAGTCAAAAAGCCCCACTATTCACCCCTTTTTATTAAAAAAAAAAAATATAGCCTCAGCTGCCGTGACAGTGTAGGCACAGCCTACACTGTCAAAGTGTCAAATTGTTACATCACTTGAAAAATTATAATTTTACCCATTTACATCAATTTAAAAAATAATAATATTAGGGACAAATTAATTATTTTAAATTCAAACATTATTTCAACACACTTTTCAATACAATAACTCAAATAAAAATCAATCTCATCTTTCTAAATATAAAAACTAAAATAAACTACTAAAATAGTCAAAAAAATCAAAAAAAATTTAAATAATCACTTCCCAAACGAGGCCATTATTTATTCATTTATGCTTTGTGCTCCAAATTACAACTTGTTGCCTGAAGTTATAACTCTACCATTCTTTGTTGTAAATCTAATTAATCGATGAGTTGTTGTACTCTAAATTATGATTTGATGTAATGCTTTATTTGTTTAAGTGAAAGATATTTTTTGAAAAATATTTTTATATTTTCCTAACATTTAGGGATTGTTTGGAATGATTTAAATAAGTGTATTTTTTATTTTTTTACGAAAAGATATGCAAAAAAGTAGAGAGTTGGTATGATAAAAAAAAATAAAAAAATGAATTATTTTAAAAATGCCAAATTCGACCTTAGTATAATGAAAAAGGGCAAATTACATATACACCCCTCGAGGTTTGGCTAAATTACAGATGCCCCTGAGGTTTGAGAAATTACGAATTCCCCCTGAATGCTATATTTGCATAAGAAATTAGGGGGTAATTTGTTATGAAATATAAACCTCAGGGGGCAAATTGTTATGAAAATACAAACCTCAGGGGGCGGGATGTAATTTCCGAAACCTCAGGGGGTATCTGTAATTTAACCAAACCTCGAGGGGTGTATATGTAATTTGCCCAATGAAAAACAAAAGAATAGAGAAAATATTCCATAATCAATAAAAGCAAACTTATTTGAACAAAAAAAAATATTTTTTATTTTTAAAATATAAAAAATCTTCTTACTAAAATCTTATCTAGTACCACTACGCTATCACCGCGGCCGCCATATCTGATCATAACCGAAGTGGATGCATACCAGAATGTACCATTAAGAAAGTAGTTGTACTTGGAGAGCTCCAATTGCACAGGGGAGTCAACAAATATGAAGGAATCACATACCCCTTTGGACTGTATATATGTTTGTCAATTAGAATCACATTACCAAACTATATTTGATTTTTTAAAAAGTATTTTTATACGAGATTTTGTTTGTTAGCGTGATTTTTTTCTTCGAATTTCATATTTAAAAAATTGAAAAAAATATTAAAAAATTACTAAAAACAAACAAAATCAGTCTAAAAGCAATTTTTTTAAAAAAAATAAATAAATAAACCAGCCATTCTAATGTTTTGCAAATTGGATTTCATTTTATCCATTTGAGTTATAACATTATGTATGTCTTGTCTTTTGTTTGTATAACAGGTTTCATGATACATTTGTCAACTGTTCATTCACCATTAGATTTTATTATTTCTTTATGCAAGGGAAAACAAATAAAAAGATCGAGTACCTTAAAAATAAAAATTTAAGAACGAATTCACTTATAACGACGAAATAAAAGTGTAATTACTATTTTTAATGACGAAATTAGTAATAAAATACTATCATTTTATCCAACCTACCACACGTGCGTGTGTGCATATATATATATATATGGGCTACTAAACTCCAAGTCCAATTGGTTATGGGCTACACAACTCCAAGCCCAAATGGGGCATAATGGCCCCCCATATCCTTAGTCCTTATCCAACATCAAAGGAAATTCTAAAGAATAAGAAGTAGCAAAAGTCTACAGTGTGCACATGGTATGCATCTTATGCAAAAAAATATAATTTCTTTCGTAAAATGTATAATTTTTGTCAAAAAAAAATTACTTTTTTTGTTCTCACAAAATGTATAACTTTAAAGTACACATCATAATTTCAAAATTCATAACTTTTACTACAAAAATCGTAATTTTCATCTTACAAAATGTATAATTTCTCTCACAAAAAGTATAACTTTTTCTACAATCTGCAAGTGCACATTGTAATCTCTTCTTAAAAACTATTGAAAGGATAAATGGGTAAAATATTGAAAATAAAAGAAATGAAGAAATTTGAAGCATTTAATTCAAAATAATCAGTTAGTCTTTTGTACTCAAAAGCAAGAAAAAAAAGAGTTCCACAATGTTGAAGGAACCATTTTGTGTTCCACTAGCAAAAATATACTTTCAAAATGTTGACCAGATAAGCTTAAATAAGAAGTCATTCTTCCTTTTTAGTTGCTTCCAAACTAGACATAGCAATTTCTTTTGCGGTGCATGAAATTCAGGATATATATAAAAATCAAACAAACGTTATTATCCAAGCCCCACGAATTTCATACATTAAAAAGTTTGGTTGTGTGAGGATCTTTTAGATTTGTAGATCTCTTTTTTCCTTTTTTTTCTTTTTCTCTACACAAATCGAAGTTACAAACACAAAATTAAAAAATTTATAATGAATTTTGATAATACATTACACATCCCGCATTTTTAAATGTGTGAAAGGTATGTGAAATTTCATTCATATTTATTCTTTATTTTTTCAAAAATCTACCTAAATGCCTAAACCAAACATGGTCTAAGAGTGCAAGGAAGGGAAGTTGTTAAGCAACGGGGAAAAGTGAACTTGAATAAGTGGCAGGTGGTATGTATAGGAACTAATGAAAATTATACACTATAATCTAACATGTCAATATTTAACACCATGTTTGGATATTTAGGAGAGAAAATAAAAGAAATAATTTATTAAGTTAGGAGAGAAAAGGAAAACAAAAAAAATTTGTCATTTCTCTCCCTTCTTGTTTAGATAGACTATACAAACGAAAGAAACAAATTTGCAACAAATTTGCATGTACATTACCAAAATAACTTTTTATGTTTTTATTTCTTTACTATCTAGCTGGACAATTTTGATATTATATAAAATTAGTTGCCATTCTATTTCTTTTCTCTCCCAATCTGTCTCCATTTATTTTCTCTTTAGTAATTCAAACAAATAATTCAAGCCAAAAGAAATATAAATTTTTTTTCTTTCCGAATCACTCTATCCAAACATGGTGTAAACCCTCAATCTCTTCTATGAGAAAGTTGTGGTGATGCCATTGGCCAACCAGGCCCTTAGTTAAGTGTTGCTATTAGTGCTGTTTTAATCAAAAATTTTGAAACACAGCCCAAATTGAGTAAGCAAACTTTTCTTGTTATTGGTTGCCTCTAACATTAATTACATCAAACACTCAATGCGCTATATAAATGCAATGGCGACATCATGATGTACAATGAAGAAATCTGGGAAATGGTGATTGGTTATTCATTGATTGGATAATTAATTTTATGTGCATTCCCTCCCTAGTAAGTACTTTGCTTTCCCTCACGTTAAAGGCATTTTGATGTGAAGTTAAGTGTTTAGAATCATTGGCATGGCTCCGTCAATGGTATTATAAAGGGTAATGCTAGGGACACCAAATTTTTTACCAAATAAATGACTAAATATCTCACATGGATGTGGGGTCTGCAATTTTGTGGGCCCCACACCCATGTGAGACATTTGATCATTTATTTGGTAGAAAATTTGAAACCTCTAGCATTTTCCTATTATAAAATATAAAGGAGGCGAGAAGGAGCGTGAAATATTATTTAAAGATCTAATTTTGTTATTATATTATAATTTTAGAGATACCCAATTCAAAATCAACTGACTTCTAATACCATGTTAATTTTTTTATTTTTAAGATTTAAACATTTGAGATGGTAATTTAACAGGAAATAGGAAACTGAGATAAAAATTTATGTTATTTTTAGAAATGATCTTAATAGAATTAATTTAAAGTGAATCATTTCAAACTTCTTGAAATTTGTTCCGGAAAAAAAAAATTGTGGGTTAAACACAAGAAAAATAAAATGAAAAGAAAAAGATATTAATGCCCCTAATGAGTGACCTTTTTTTCATGTTTTTATTATCGTAATCTTAATTTGAAAATTTTGTTAGAAAAGAGAGCTTACATGCATGTTTATTTTATTTTCCTTAAAATACTGTGCTATTGACCGTACAGAGCTTGAGTGAATGAAAAATATTTTTCCTCTTAACACTCTTAAAACATGTTCATGTGAGTATTTTTTGTCTAATTTTTTAGCGGGTGTGTGATTACAAGATTACATTAAAACAAATATTAAAATTTGATGGCTTAGGTCTCGTTTGATAAGTAGTTTTTTTAATTAAAAAGTTAAAAATTTCTAAAAAAGTCAAAAAATCAATAACTTGTATCAAAAAGTTAAAGATTTCATTTTTTTTCTACTTTTTGCACATCTTTTCGTAAAAAGTCATCCCAAACATACTAATTTTTTTTACATTATATTTTAACCAAAAAACTAAAAAGTTACTAAAAAAATCTGTTCCCAAACGAGGCCTTAATTGTTATTATTAAAAGATGAAAAAAAATAAAATGAAATAGAATGAAGGGGAATTTATTGAAAAGTCTTATTTTGCAAACTGTTATACTATTTGGTCTTATGTTTTAAATGGTTGATTGAGAAATCCTTTTTAGGTGAAATGTGTGATCACAAAGTCCTTTTTAAAATGTGGGTGTGGGTTGCTTAGACGAATATAGCCTCCGTAGTTTAGTAGGAAAGTTTGTTTTTTTTTAGTAATAGGTGATCAAATGTTTTGGAGAGTGTGGAGTGTATTTTTGGAGAGTTTTTGTTGCTGTTTGAGGATTATTATGTGAACATAAACCCCAGGTTTATGCGTGAAAAAACATGGTTGCAATGGTGGGTTGTTTACAGTGTAGACGTTGACTTCAATTTATGTTCACACACCAACAGTTACTCTGTGTGTGTATGTGTTTGTACCTTTTATCATTGGTGTTTTTTTAAAAAAAATATGTATTTTCTCTTATGCAGATAAACTCCTTTTTCATGCTACTGTATTGTTATCATTCAGTCAAAGTTGCATATGAACTGCAACCGCCATATAACTTCTCCAAATTTGTCGATTTTTTTTTGAAATATGTGACATGTATGGTGTGATACTCCAATGTGACATGTATTAATGTGACATTCCAACGATGGGACACTCCAAAAAAATTAAAAATTCTTTAGTGTATTTTTTCAAATATGACAACGTGGCAAGTATGATATGACACTCCAAAATTTTTACATATCCTTAATGTATTTTTTTTCCAGTATAATGTGACACTTCAAAAAAAAAATTCCGTAGTATACTTTTTTCATATATGACAATGTGGCGGGTATGTTGTAACACTCTAAAAAAAATTAAAAACTCCTTAGTATACTTTTCCTAAACATGACATGTAACACTCCAACGTGACAGATCCAATTGGAATAAATTAACGCGTATCTTCACGTAACGTGCGAAAAAATAATTAGTAAGAAATTCACATCCAACACTGTATGTGTTAAAAACAACCATATTTTAAATAGTTACTAGTACACTTTTCGAACAACGTGACACACAAACACCCCACCACCCAATATGTTTTTGTGTGAATCAGGTTGGAATGACTTACCTTACAAATGGGTACAATTGCATGTGTTGGGTGTAAAGGGATAAGGGTAAACGGATTAACATGGTCCCATTAAGTGACTTCACACTTTACACAACAACCAATCACACACCCACATCATGACCACACACATACAAATACATCGCACACACTGCAAATTATTAAAAGACTATTAATACGCTTTTTCCAACAACGTGAAACACACACTGTTATTCTCATAATTAAGGGATTATTTGGGATGACCTAAATAAGTGTATTTTTTATCTTTTTAAGAAAAGATGTGCAGAAAAGTAGAGAGGTGATGTGATAGAAAAAAAATAAAAGATAAAAAGATGAATTATTTTGTAATAGCTAAACTTGACCTAAATTAATAACTACAAATAATACTTTGCCCAATGGCAAATTGGTAAACAATCAGCCAAAAAGACTATCTGGTTAACAACAAAAACATTTGGGATCATACAGATTAAAAGACCAAAATATGAAATTTATTAGCCAATAACTTAAAAAGTAAAAAGTGTTATTTATTTAAATATATATATTTATTCTAGAGAAATTTTTTCTTATAACTATACGAAATAGGTTCATATTTCATAAAAACTTACCAAACCACTAAAAAGAAAAATAATAATAAAAAAACAAAAAAAAAACAAAGTCCAATAAAAGATTCACGTGCATGGATGACAGCCTTTTTTTTTTTGTTTTTTTTTTTTGGACCAATGGGAGGTGACCCTAAGCTTTATTCACTATACGAAATAGGTTCATATTTCATAAAAACTTACCAAACCACTAAAAAGAAAAATAATAATAAAAAAATTAAAAAAAACAAATGTCCAATAAAAGATTCACGTGCATGGATGACAGCCTGTAATGGCACGCGTAATGCACGATAGAATTAAATATGTATAAAAAAATGTATATGATATTTTCAAGCGGTGACCCTACCAACTGAACACACTGTTTTATTTATGTCTGTTTCATTTATGTGTTAGAAAAGAGACAAAACAAAAACACTTAAACATGGTTAAATTTGCAAAAGCAAAGGTAGTTTTCACACATGCTCACACCTATCAAATCTTTCTATTTTTCAACTCTAAAAAAAACCTCGAAGTAGTTTCCTTCCATGCCTTATTTTGCTATCGCTTGACATATGAGTTTTTTAGTTTTTTTTTTTTAATTCAAATAGTCACAAAAGAAAAAAATAGACTAAAAAATCTATAAAATAAAATATCACATCCAAATTATAATAATTTTATTTTTTCTTTTACAAAAGTTAGGCTAAAAAAATTAAAAAAATCAACTCACATCCCAAACGAAACCTTTATGAGTTTTATTTTGTACTTACAATAATAATTTAAATCGTTTACCTCGTAAATTTAACAGCATAGATGAATTATACCAAAAAAAAAAATTATTGGATAACATTAGATACATGAATAATTACATTTTATTTTTACAAGTGAACGATAATTATAAATTTAAACTTAAATCATTATTTGATAAAATGAAAACACGATTTTTCATTCATTTATTGATATTTGAATAAATTAATTTTTTTGTACAAATAATCTTTTCTACAAAATTTACGAAATAAATTATTTGAATCATTATTATAAATTAAAAATGAGATCTGAAAAAAAAAAAACTCTCATACGTATTATTCCATGCTTCCCTAATTTATGACTTTACCGCCAATGGATAAGACCTCTCCTACGTGTCTTTTAATTCTCTGATTTGACTTTTTTTTTTTTCTATTTAACACGCCGCAATTTGTTAAAAAAAAATGGCCAGTAAAAAAAATCAGAGAAATGAATCGTATCATAAAAATAAAAATAAAAAATTCAAAATATGTTAAGAAAATAAATTGTGCGGTATTAATATAATATAAGCCGTAAATGAATTTAGTTTATAAATTTTAAAACTTAAAAATGTTTTTAAATATTTTTTCTAAATACATAAATTAAAAAAAAAAAATTAAACCACTAGTGGCATCATATTGTTGCAAATAGTTACATCAAAATTAATCATAAAGCATGTATTATAACTTACCACCATACATGGAAGTCCTAATGGCAAAGAAATGAATTTCATGGTACACATATCTTTAGGATGTGTACTGCTTATAAGTGGGCTAGGTGGGGATTTTCTCTCTTGTTGAGGGACGTGTACCTTTGGGCTGTGTGTGTTTACCTACTGTAGGTGTATTTTTGGTATATTTTATTTTTGGTAGTAAAATGCTTATTTACCATAAAAAATAAAAAATAATAATAATAGTCCAATGGCCGTGGGGTATAGCCTATTTATTTGATGGTTGTTGGATAAGAATTGGAAGAATCTCAGTTTGGTTGAATCAATATATTTAATCGTTAGAAATTTCCATGTGCAAGAATATTAATTTAATAATCACTACAGGAAAATATAGCAAAAAAGACGGGGTTTTTAGCGACGCCGCGCCCCCCGTCGCAAAAAACCGTTTTTTGCGACGGTAACTTCACCTGTCGCAAATAATAGCCTTTAGCGACGGTACTGACCCGTCGGTAATGAAACTAAGCGGAGGCGTCGGAAATGCGGAAGTATTAGCGACGGGAAGAATCTCAGTTAGGTTGAATCAATATATTTAATCGCTAGAAATTTCCATGTGCAAGAATATTAATTTAATAATGTTAGATATATGTCAATAAGTATATTAATTAGATACAATATTAAACGAGTCTCATGTCAAGAGACAGAACTTACATATATAAATCTTGTATCTTACTTTTTGGTAATTATTCAATTATTTTAGAGTATGAACACGTGGTATTTCATAGTATTATGATTGGTGAAGAAGGTAGATAGATGGAGTATTATGTTAGGTGATTGAAGAATATAAGGGGGTATATTAAATAATAATTGGTTAAGGAGTACAGACACGTCATACTCTGAAAATATTGAATAATGTCCCATTAATTTGTATGTTTGTTGGTATAATACTATTAGAAACCCTAAAATATTATTCTTAAATCTAATAAACAAGAAGACATGTACATGTCGTTTGGGAACACTTACATTTTCAGTTTTCTATTTATATTTATAAAAATTTAAAAAACTCAAATAAAAACTTATTTGGTAAATTTTTGATTTATAAATCAATGGTTTCAGTTTATAAATTTGGCAAAAAAATGTAAACTCAAAAAATGTATTTCCGTTTTGAGTTTTCAATTTTTTTTTTTACCACCCAACACTAGCCACCACCCGCCACCATTTTCCACCACCGTCTTCCGCCACCACCACCCACC
>NW_021025186.1:1476224-1541544 GCF_004153795.1 Camellia sinensis
TGCTCGGTCGACGCCTCGTCTGGCCTTCCTGTCTCTTCAACTCTGACGCTGCCATTAATGGGGGCACGTGTCAATCTCTTATTGGCCCTCGAGCAGCCAACCCAATCGTCCCCTCAAATTTGAATTTGGGCGGCTTCTTTCCCTCTATAAACGTGCCCCTTCTCGCTTCATTTCATTCCTACTACCTCTCTTCAAGTTTTTGACGTTTTAGAGCTCAAGCACCCACAGCAAAACTTCATCCCTGCCATTCCTTGCATTAGTGCTCGAAGAAGTTGGCCCTACCCTCAACTGGTAAGTTCCTTGAACCTCGTTTTTGCTATTTCAGTCGGCATTTCACATATTAGGGCACTAAAAACATAGGTTTTTGGGCATTAGGCACCCAAAACCGTCCCTAACCCTTCACTATCCCACCACCACCACCACCCACACGCCACCACCCGCTACCCACCACCCACCGTCACCACTTTCCACTACCGTCTTCCGCCGCCACTTGCCACCACTTTCCATTTCTCACTATTTTTTATATTTTTAAATTTTTTTAAACATTTTGTCAATTACCAAACACGTTTGTAGTTTATATTTTTCTAAAAATAAACAAAAAATAAACAAAAATCAATTTATAAATTTTTTATAAATATAAACTGAAAACGTAAACGTTACCAAACATAAGTGCTTATTAATATTTGTATCATTCATTTTTCTTGATGGTATAATTTAGTAAAAAAAATTATGTACCGAAACGTGTGAATTGAGGGAATAATTTGTGAAAATAGGATGAATGGTATCTATTTTGATTTATTTTAAATTATAAAAGCGTGCATTGCTAGAGTTTTTTTTTTAATATTCCAAAAAAAGAAACTATTTAAAGAATTGACCCGCTTTTCAAACTATTTGAGAAACTAATCTACTTTTAAAATCGCATTTTGAAAATACGATTTTGAAATTAAAATTACATTTTCAACATGCTATTTCACCTTGAAATAACATGTTGAACATGCAATTTCACCATGTCATCATTTTCAACTTACGATTTTAAGGTGAAATTGCATGTTCAAGATGCAATTTCAATTTCAAAATCGTATTTTGAAAATGCAATTTCAAAAAGTAGGTTAATTTCTTAAATAGTTTGAAAAGTGAGTTAATTCTCTAATTAAATTTTTTTTTTGGAATATTTAAAAAAAAAAGGGTTGCATTGCTTTGGCCAAAATAAAATCGGATTGGAGGATAATATTTGATTTATATATATATATATATATATATGTACGGGGAGCAAATATTCAGGCAAGCCCGCACTCCTTTCTTCCAAGCTCCTCCTTGTCCGATTGACCTGCGAGCACAACGGCGGTGAGCTACCCGGCGGTGTGTGACCGAAAAACCCCTTCGACGATCAAGTTAGACACATACACAGGGATAGAGAGAGAGTGAGAGGAGGGTGTTGAGTGTTTAGTGTATGTCTCACCAAATTGCCATCTGTCTAAGCAGGGGGGCGCAGACCCGCTTATATACCTTCGGCACCCCAAATCTACTCTCATTCGTCTCTCGACACGTGGTGCTGCTATTTCATCCGTCAGCACAAATCTTGCTGTACATTACCTAACCCAACTGCCAGCCCACTCTGCTGGGAGCTCGGCAACCGGGGTACAGCATCACGACCGCCGACATCCAGGCTGCACTTTATGCCCAAGTGTAGCAATAGCCGAGCTTCGTCCCTATCGTGCTCAACTGCATTCCGACGAAGTCGAGCTCCGAAAAGGTCACGCCGATCAACCAAAGGCTTTCCTGCCGAGCTTCTGGCACGAGCTTTCCTGCCGAGCCAAAGGCGTATGCCTTCTGGCCGAGCAACACAAGTTGCACGGCCACCATCGGTGCAAGTAGTTCGGTCACGGGCCGGGCGGCCCCAACTCCGGGCAAGTCCTAAGCTATCTCGGCCTAACACGCCCTTGGGCCTTCAACTTGCTCGGCTTTTATCTCGGCCCACTCCCGGCTCATAAATCTCCCTCTTAATTGCCCCTTAATTTCGCCCGCGCAAGCGTGACTGGGATTATTTATCCTGACCGGGGTAACACTTCCTCGGTCTTTCGGTTTTGTAAGAAGTCAACCGAGCTAGTTTTCTTGCTCGGCTCCGTGATTCACTCGGTCGACGCCTCGTCTGGCCTTCCTGTCTTTTCAACTCTGACGCTGCCATTAATGAGGGCACGTGTCAATCTCTTATTGGCCCTCGAGCAACCAACCCAACCGTCCCCTCAAATTTGAATTTAGGCGGCTTCTTTCCCTCCATAAACATGCCCCTTCTCGCTTCCTTTCATTCCTACTGCCTCTCTTCAAGTTTTCGACGTTTCAGAGCTTAAGCACCCCCAGCAAAACTTCGTCCCTGCCATTCCTTGCATTAGTGCTTGAAGAAGTTGGCCCTACCCTCAACTGGTAAGTTCCTTGAACCTCGTTTTTGCTATTTCAGTCGGCATTTCACATATTAGGGCACTAAAAACATAGGTTTTTGGGCATTAGGCACCCAAAACCGTCCCTAACCCTTCACTATCCTTGTTGTTCTTCATTTTTCCTGATGAACATTGAAGATCTGGAGCGGACCGGGCTCCAGGTCTTCATTCGATCCAAAAAATCATTAAGACCGAGCAAATGACCCGTTTGCCAAAACCTTTAGCAGAAATCGGGGTAGGCAGGGAGCTTGGCCGCTCAACCGGGCTAACATCTGGTCCACTTAAACGGCCGAGCTCCTTGGTACACCTTCAAGACCGAGGTGGTTGGCATTCTTCATGACCGAGCTAAAGTCAAGCTCGTTTTGCGCGACCGCGCTCACACTTACCATTGCCATCCTTTTCTTGCAGAGTCCAAGGGGACCACTTGACCAAATATTGAGGCTCTCAAAGACCGAGCAGCCATCAAGACACCAGTCTGTGCCATTCCACCTTAGCCGAGCTAAACCAGCCGGCTACAAATGGGGCGCTTCCGCTTCCTAGTTGACACCCCGGCTACCTTGGTCGTATTTCGCGAAGATTACGGTATCTCGGCAGATGTTCACCTAGAGCTCACTGAGATCGAGACAACCCCTTGGGGCAGATTAGACCAGTGCCCCTTCACCGTTCTTTTCATTATTGAAGGAGGCCTCCGCTTCCTGGTCAACCCTCTGCTGACCGAGTTTCTGCGTCGCACCGGGCTTGTACCCACACAAGTATCAACCAACACCTACCAAATAATCAACAGCATTCACGAGGTAAATAACCGGCTAGGGACTAACTTAGGTTTAACCGAGATACTGCAACAGTACACACTTGGGCACACGGGCGACGGCCTCGCCTACTACTTAAAAATCCGACCGAGCAAGGAAAAGATAGTGACCGGCACCCCAGACAAGGACTTACACGATGATGACTTTTTCTGGGTGTCCAGTAACTATGAAACGGCCGACGTACCGGGTTGGTTTATCAGCAAGAATTTCGGCTCCACATGTAAGTCGTGCAACCTTGCTCGGTCAATTGCCTTCGTTCCATATTCTGTAAATAACTAACATTTCTCTTCTTTCCTTTGCAGCAATCCAGGCCTTACAAGCCAACTACCACTACCCCAACGAGGAAGCCATCAGGACTGTGCTCCGTTATCGCAACCAGGATTGCAACGAACTGCTCGGCTATACCCCGACATACCAATACTTTGCTCCACGCCGATGTAAGGTCACAGACTTCCTCCGCGCTCCATCACCTCCTCCAGACCCAACACTACTGGACGTGCCACTAATCCGATTAATCGAGGAAGAAGAGATGGCAAAACATAGCCGTATCAAAAACCTCCTCACCGCAACATCCGCCGAGATACCGAGCGTCGTCACTCGCGTCCCAGCTGCCGGTCAATCAAAGGGCGCCGTGGTGGCGTTGGTGTCTCCATCCGCCGGTCACGCCAGCCAAGAAGTCCGCCGGGCTGGGAAAAGGCCTCGCGCAGATCCCTCTGCCAAGCTGGTTGAAGAGCTGACTACCGAGCAACCAACTGTCACCATAGACCCAATGCCGGCATGGCGTCCGCAGCTCAAGCACCGGGGTAAGGAGATCCCGGCAACGACCTCCGTAAAGGGCGACAAAGAACATCTCCGTGCCTTCGACCTCTCCAAGGCCCTTTTCTTGTCAAGCGACGTGGTCGGGAGCGACCATGTCCCAAACACCTGGCTGGTGAAGTCGGCCGTGAAGTCCATGACCAGGGTAAGAGTCTCAAACTTTTACTCAAATTTTCACAAGTGTTTGCACGGCTTCCACTCTGATCCAATTTTCTTCTTATAGGCCATCCAGAAGCAACACTTGGTCATGGAGCGCATCCATCGACTGCGGTAAAAGGCAAACGACACTGCCAGCCAAGTCCAAAGCCTTTAGACCGATCTCAGCCGAGCAAAGTCCTCTCTGTAGATTGCCAACGCTGACAACACCAAGTTGCACGGCCAGCTTGGTGACGCCGAGAAAAAACAGGATGAGCTCCAGGCCGAGCTAAACGCACTCAAAGAGTCAAGGGAGAAAGAGTGCAAAGACGCCAACAACGCCGGTTTTAAAGAGGCCGAGGACAGTTATAAGAAGCAGGTCTTCGCCACCCAAGACATCTATTTCAAAGCGGGTTGGAAGTCTACTTGCGAACAGCTCGGTCAAGGTCCTGATACCGACGTGTTTGCCTTCCCGCCAACTGTCTTCCTACCGACCTATCTCGTGCCATATGCCAACGACGTCTTCAGCGCATTGGAGGTTGAGGCCGAGGAAGGACTTGAAGGAGCAGCCGACGTAGATGCTAAGAGAGAGGACCGCCAAGAGCAGGAGCAGCCTGGCCAAACTGCGACCGGCGTCCGAGGTCAAAGCCCACCGATCAACCTGGAGGAAGCTGGCGATGAATTCACTAACCTTTCCCCCCTAGTGCAGTTTTCTTAGTTTTTCTTTCTTTTTGCTCAGCACATGTAACCGGGCTGTCTGCCCCACCTCTTGTACATATTTTTATCATCAATGAAAAAGCTCAATTTTCTTGAAGTGTTGGCACGGTCAGCTGAGTAACCTCAACCGGACAAAATACTCCAGCAATATTAACTATCTTGCTTAACTTAACTAACAGGCAAAGGCATCTCGGTAGTAGATACAGCTGAGCACGTCAACTCTTTCAACCGGGGTAAATCATCTCGGTTGAGAATACCTAGGTTGAGCAAAACATCAACCCTTTCAACCGGGGTGAATCATCTCGGTTGAGAATACAAAAGTTGAGCAAAACATCAACTCTTTCAACTAGAGTGAATCATCTCGGTTGAGAATACAAAAGTTGAGCAAAACATCAACTCTTTCAACCGAAATGAATTATCACGGCTGAGAATACCCAAGTTGAACAAAACATCAACTCTTTCAACCAGAGTGAAACATCTCGGTTGAGAATACCCAAGTTAAGCAAAACATCAACTCTTTCAATCAGAGTGAATCATCTCGATTGAGAATACCCAAGTTGAGCAAAACATCAACTCTTTCAACCGGAGTGAACCATCTCGGTTGAGAATCTCCAAGTTGAGCAAAACATCAACTCTTTCAACCGGAGTGAATCATCTCGGTTGAGAATCTCAAAATTCAAAACAACATTAAAAATGCTGAGGCAAAGATGAATCGCTTCTATATATTGACAAAAATGAATATTACATGAAGTGTAAGGCAAAAATTTCCTTTGCACAAACAGAAAGCTAAAGCTAGAAATAATATAGCTTGAGGTTGGCTGCAATTCATGGCCGGGGTATTCCTCTACCATCCAAGTCCTCCAGGTGATATGCCTCCTTGCCCGCCAGACCGGTTATCTTGTAGGGTCCTTCCCAATTTGCCCCTAGTTTGCCTTCACCTGGCACCAGGGTATTGCCCATGACTTTCCTCAAGACCCAATCACCTACTTTGAACGGTCTGGGGTGCACCGTTTTGTTGTATTTCCTTGGGAGCTCTTGTTGGTAGGCAGCGACATGGATGAGAGCCTTTTCCCGAGGCTCTTCCACAAGATCTAGTTCAAGGGCAATGGCTTCGGCGTTCAGCTCGGGTTCAAAGCTTTCACGTCTGAGGGTGGGCATGTCGACTTCCAAAGGTATGACTGCCTCCATGCCATAAGCCAGAGCAAATGGAGTTTTCCCGGTAGACCGCCGCAGGGTTGTTCGGTATACCCAAAGGACGCTGGGGAGTTCCTCAGCCCACTTTCCCTTGGCCTTTTCCAGCCGTTTCTTCAACCCATCAAGTATGATCTTGTTCGACGCCTTGGCTTGGCCATTGGACTGTGGGTAAGCCGGAGTAGAGTTATAGAATTCAATCTTCAAATCTTCACAAAACCCTCTGAATAGGCAACCGTCAAACTGGGTGCCGTTATCAGAGATCAGAATTTTGGGGATGCCAAACCGCATGACCACGTTCTGCCAGACAAACCGCTTCACGTCTTTCTCCTTGATTGTTGCCAAAGCCTCCGCTTCAACCCATTTGGTGAAGTAGTCTGTGGCTGCGATGAAGAACTTCCGGTTGCCTGGTGCTGTTGGGAGCGGCCCCACTATATCGAGCCCCCACATCACAAAGGGCCAAGGGCTGGTGAGAGGAAGAAGTTCCCTGGCCGGCTGGTGGATCTAGTGGGCAAACATCTGGCATTTCTCACACTTGCGAACATATTTCTGGGCGTTGGCTTGCATGCACGGCCACCAGTAGCCTTGCAAAATAGCTCGGTAGGCCAAGGACCTGCCCCCTATATGACTGCCACAAATGCCTTCGTGAATTTCGTAAAGGAAGGCTTCCACGCTGCTCGGGTGCACACATTTCAGGTCAGGACCGGTGAAAGATTTCTTGTATAAAGCGCCTGATAGAGAGAGCCAAAACCGCTCAGACTTCACCCGCACTTTATGCACTTCCTTCTTGTTGGCTGGAAGGGTCCGTTCTCTGAGAAAGAGGATTATAAGGTCCATCCATGAAGGACCTAGCTCGGCGCAGAATACGTCTGTCTGCCCGGTTTCCTCAATACTGGGCCTCGGAAGGAATTCAATCAAAAGAGGGTTGGGAGATGTGTTGTCGACCATAGAAGCAAGGCCGGCCAACTCATCTGCTCGGCCGTTTTCTTCTTGGCCAATCTGTTGGACCCTGATCGCCTGAAATCGCTTGATGTGGTCTCTGACTAAAGCTTGGTACTTCATCATTCTGTCATCCTTTGCCTCGTAAACCCCAGAAACTTGGTTAACCACAAGCTGAGAATCACTGTAAACCATTAGCTCGGATGCTTGCATCTGAAGCGCGCTCTTTAGACCGGCCAATAGCGCCTCATACTCGGCCTCATTGTTGGATGCTGGGAAGCCAAGGGTGATAGAATGTTCAATAGTCAGTCCATCTGGCGAAATCAGAACTATACCCAGCCCGGCACCGTGACGATTCGAGGCTTCATCAACAAAAAGTTTTCACATTTCGCCGACAAAGAGCTTCCAATACTCTGAGGGGTCCTGAGAAGCTTAAAGGTTGATGGGATCACGGTTGCTCGGCTGTTCGGCTTCTGGTCCCATGCTGAGCGGTTCCACTTCAGCCCCCCTTGGTGATTCGGCACTGGACTCAGCAAGTTGATCCATAATGCCTAAGTCCGTAGGCGAATCGCCAGGTTGTGGTATTATGCCGGTCGCAGGCCCTGTGCTGAGCGGTTCCATTTCTTTCCTCCTTGGTGATGTGGTGTTGGACAAAGCGTCCGTCATCGCATCACCGGGCTTTGGTATCGTATTAACTGAAGGTGCTTCGGCAGGGCGCGCAAGTTCCGCGTCGCCAATGCTGTCGAGCTGTGGTATTTCGGTTGAGCTTGCATTCACTTCTTCATCTGCCACGGCAATATCGACCGGGCATACCGAATGAGTTCCAGGTGAGAATTCAACAACGAAGTCGGCCAAAGTCTGGGCTTTAATGGCAGTGCGCGGCTGGAACTTCACATCGAACTGTCCCAATTCGACCGCCCACTTAAGAATCCGACCGGAGAAATCTGCCCGTTCGAACAAAGCTTTGAGAGGGAACTCGGTCAAGACTATGATGGAATGGGCATGGAAATAGTGTGCCAACTTCCTGGAAGCCATCATCAAAGCTAACGCAAGTTTTTCCAGCGGCAAGTACCTCGACTCTGCCGGTAGCAAGGTTTTTGCTGACGTAGAAGATGGGTAGATGTTTGATTCTTTTTGACCGGACAAGCACCGCACTGACTACGTGCTGCGATACGGCCAGATAAAGGTAGAGTTCTTCTCCGGGCTCCAGTGTGACCAACAACGACGCTGAAGACAAATACTCCTTGAGCTCGGCCAAAGCCCGGTCACACTCTTCATCCCATGAGAACTTGGATTTCAAGGCTTGAAAGAAAGGGCGGCGGCGATCTGATGACCGGCTTATAAATCGGTTAAGCGCGGCGGCCATTCCAGCCAAATGCTGCACATCCTTAGCCGAGCTGGGCTGTTTTAACTCTTGCACGGCTCGGATTTGTGTAGAATCTGCTTCGATACCTCGGTTCGTGACTAGGAAACCCCAAAATTTTTCAGATCCCACGCCGAAGGCACACTTAGACGCATTCAGGCGTACCTTGTGCTTTTTGAGAATGGCAAACATCTCGGCCAAATCGGACAAATGGTCTGCTTGATGCCAGCTCTTAACCACCATATCATCAATATAAGTCTCCATTGTCCGGCCTAGTAGAAGAGCGAACATCTTGGTCACCATCCTTTGAAAAGTTGCTCCGGCGTTCTTCAAACCAAAAGGCATGACTCGGTAGCAGAAGAGTCCCCTTGGTGTTGTAAACGAGGTGATCTCTCGGTCGGGCCCATGCATGGCAATCTGATGGTAGCCACGATAGGCGTCCAAGAAACTGAGCCTGTTATGTCCAGCCGTTAAGTCCACAAGCTGGTCTATTCTAGGCAGAGGGAAGCTATCTTTCGGACAAGCGCGGTTGACCGTCTTGTAGTCAACGCAAACTCGCAACTTCCCATTCTTCTTGGGCACCACGACTGTGTTTAAAATCTACCGGGGGTAGTGCACTTCCTGAATTGCTCGTGCCTCAAGCAAATTCTTCACTTCCTCTGCAACTATCTCGGCGTGATGCAGCGCCGACCTCCTTGTTCGCTAAATGACCGGCTTGGCTCCGGGAAAGACATTGAGATGATGGCATATAAAACTCAGATCAAGACCGGGCATGTCGTAAGGTGACCATGCGAAGACTTCAACGTTGGCCATCAAAAACTCAACCATGTCGGTCCTCTCTTGGGCTGTAAGGCTTGAGCCGAGCAAGAAGAACTTATCCGGACGCTCTATATCAATGCGCACTTCCACCAATTCCTCGACAGCTTTGTCTTCGGCCTTGGTGCCCACGTCGTCAAGGACTCCCCGGTCTTCCGGTCCCTCAATCATTTGAACGAATCCTTTGACGGCTCGACTCCCGTTGACCGCCACGAAGCATTGCTTCGATATGACTTGATTGCCCCAAATCTCCTCGATTGCCCCCATAACTGAGGGGAATCTCATTACCTGTCGACGCTACGACTTGCATAGCGTGAAGCCATCCCCTTCCAAGGATCAAATTGTAAGTGGATGGCACATGTAACACCCAGAACTCCACTTGTTTGACCACAGATCCCACTTTGACTGGTAGGATAATCTTTCCCAAAGGCCACTCCGGTTGTGAGTTGAAACCAACCAGTGGCGAAGTTGCCGGGGCCAGATCTGTATCCCGGAGTTTGAGCTGTTTAAAGGCGTCGTAATACATGATCTCGACCGAGTTCCCTGATCGATCAAGATCCGTTTGACATCAAACTCTTTGACGCGGAGTGTAACCACTAGGGCATCGTTGTGTGGCGTCTAGATGCGCTCTAGGTCTCTTGAGGAGAAACTAATCACATCTTTCTCTTCGGTCTTCCCCCTCTTGATCGCAGGTTGAACCGACAAAACTTCCCTCATGTGCTCTGTCTTCTTGATCATACCTCGAAGCTCGCATACACGCGCCGGTTCCACTATGCCGTGGATGACATTAATAACCCCTTGGGGAGGCGCATCTCGGTCATCTGGTCCCCGCGGGTCAACCGAAGCTTGATTGGCCTTCACGCCGCCATCAATGTAAAGGTCCAAGTGTCCGGCTGCGACTAGCTCTTCCAAGTGTTGCCTCAAAGGCAAACAGTCCTCTATCCGGTGGCCTCGCTCTCGGTGAAACGTGCAACGGTACCTTGGATTGAAGCCCTTTTGTCCGTCGCCTAACTTAGCAGAAAACTGGACATACTCCTCGTTGCGAATTTCACTAAGTATGCGATAGATTGGAATCTTGAAGACCGTGGTGATGCCTGTCCTTGCTTTCAACCTTCTGTTTGCATCGCCTACGTCATCCCGGGGGTAGTCATCCTGGTCATTCCGACGTCCCCTACCCCAGATTTTGCGATTAGTGCCACGGTCCGATTCCTCAGCTCGGTCGCTGGATCGGCCGGACTCCTGCCCGACCGCGTGCACTTTGCTAGCTGACCTCTTGTCCGCTACTACCGGAGTTATTTTCGCGCTAGATGCCGACGCATCATCCTCCACACGGATATGCTCATTGATGCGCTGCATTAGCTGACCCATGGATGTCGGCTGGTGCATGGTAAGCGAGTCTTGCAGTCTATGTCCGACCGGGAGACCTCGCTTGTATTGTGTGATTGCAAGGTTGACCAGGCAATCCAAAATCTCGTTGAAGGTCTCCCAATATCTGGAGTTGTATGCCTTCAATGTGTCGCTCGGTTCCATTTTGACACTCAGTAGGTGGTCAACTTCCTTTGGTGTTTTCGTGTTGGTTTTGAAGCGCGTCACAAAGGCTTCGGCCAACTGTTGCCACCTTTCAATGCTCCCCTCCGGCAACCTCTCGAACCATTTCAAACCCAGCTCGCCCAAACTCGACAGGAAGATCAAGCACATAAGAGCGTCATTCCTCCTATGTCCGGCCATGACCTGTCGGAAATGACTTACATGCATATACGGGTTGGTTTTTCCATCATAGAACATGAACTTTGGCTGATGGAAGCCCGCCGAAAGCGGTGCGGTCTCTATATCCACGGAGAATGGGGTGGCACTCAGCCTCGCCAAGTTTGTGTCTACAAGGAGAGGCGCGGCTGGGCGGGGTGGAGGCATTCCAACCTCCTCGCTAGCGTGAACCCCATAGAATAGCCGCTAGAACGCCGGCACCCTTTGAGCCTCCCGCCGGCGAGCCCGTTCCTTCAAAACTGCCCGCAAATCCTCTGAATAAGCGGAATAGGAGCACCTCGACGTCGTCACCGGACGTGAGGGTTGGTAAGTGCTATCTTGCGCGCTGGATTTCTCTACATGCACGTTGAGATCTACAACCTTGTAACTTCTGGTAATAGAAATGGAAGGAGTGTGCCGCTGACTCTGACTGCCTGAACGGCGGGGTTGGGTGCGCTCACTGTGGTCTCCCCCTCCAGCTGCACCCTTCTCTTTGACATGCCGCTTCAGCTCCTCTATCTTCGTCGCCATTCGCCGGATGACGGCGTCCTGGTCCCTGAGCTTGTGCTCCAGACGTTTGGCGTGCGATTCTCTCCGCCACCGATGACCGTCTGGACTTTGTAAATGACCATAACTTCTTCCGCGCTTATCCCGCGCATCTCTTGAATGTCCTCCTGGAAAAATCTCCAGGTCCGCCATCGGAGGAACGATGGTGGGATGCCCTTCTCTCCGTCTGCCCGACTCCGGGGTAACTCCGTCGACGGCGGACAGCGGAATCTCTTTGTTGCTCGCCATGGTCGGTGATCAGACAAGCCTGGAAGACAAAGTTTTGTCTGCAAAGTTCCCACAGACGGCGCCAATTGTACGGGGAGCAAATATTCAGGCAAGCCCGCACTACTTTCTTCCAAGCTCCTCCTTGTCCGATCGACCTGCGAGCAAAACGTCGGTGAGCTACCCGGCGGTGTGTGGCCGAAAAACCCCTCCGACAATCAAGTTAGACACACACACACAGGGATAGAGAGGGAGTGAGAGGAGGGTGTTAAGTGTTTAGTGTATGTCTCACCAAATTGTCATCTGTCTAGGCAGGGGGGCGCAGACCTGCTTATATACCTTCTGCGCCCCAAATCTACTCCTATTCGTCTCTCGACATGTGGTGCTGCTATCCCATCCGTCAGCACAAATCTTGTTGTACATTACCTAACCCAACTGCCAGCCCACTCTGCTGGGAGCTCGACAACCGGGGTACAGCATCACGGCTGCCGACATCCAGGCTGCACTTCATGCCCAAGTGTAGCAATAGCCGAGCTCCGTCCCTATCGTGCTCGACTGCATTCCGGCGAAGTCGAGCTCCGGAAAGGTCACGCCGATCAACCAAAGGCTTTCCTGCCGAGCTTCTGGCACGAGCTTCCCTGCCGAGCCAAAGGCGTATGCCTTCTGGCCGAGCAACGCAAGTTGCACGGTCACCACCGGTGCGAGTAGTTCGGCCACGGGCCGAGGGCCCCAACTCCGGGCAAATCCTAAGCTATCTCGGCCCAACACGCCCTTAGGCCTTCAACTTGCTCGGCTTTTATCTCAGCCTACTCCCGGCTCATAAATCTCCCTCTCAATATATATATATATATATATATATTTTTTAAATTTTTTAAAGTCAGTGATTTTGAGGAGGATTCAAGTAGATGAAGGGCTTGTTTGGTTTGTTTTCGGGAGAGTTGTTTTTGAAAAAAAAATTTGGGAAGAGAGTTTAGAAATTTTTTTGGTTTGTTTGGTTGTATATTTTGGGAGAGTTGTTTTTTTTTGGAGTTTGGGATGATTTGATATTTTGAGAGAATTTGAGTAGATGTGTGTGAGAGAAAAAATGATTGAGAAGGAGAGAGGAGAGAGCAAAAGTGATTGATTGATATGTAAGAGAAAGAAAATAATTTTAAAAATTTTTTGAGAAAAATTCAAACCAAATAATTTTTTAGAAATTTTTTTTTAAAACTCATCTCCCAAATACAAACCAAACATATTTGAGATTGTTGACATTAATAAATTGGTCAACGGCCCAAGGCGGCCTACGGTCATTGCATTGTGGAAAGTTCCTACAGTGAAAAAAAGTAATCGTTTGGTTTATGAATTTAAAAAAAAATTAAAAAAAAAAGGAATATGTATAAAACGTAACAGGTATGTAATTATATTTCATTTGATTTTATTTATGTTTTTAATTTTTCTTTTCAAATTCTTACTCAAATCATGAACTAAATACAATGTTGAATAATGAGTGATTCAACAAAAAGACAAGTAATGTTTCATTCATCTTAAAAAATAAGTCGTTGTTAGTGTTTTTTCATCAATGGTTATCAAATAAAGGATACTCCGATGGTTCAATCAGTAGAGATTCTACAATAGAGAGAAAAATATTTGAAAATAGGAGAGTCATTGAACAAAATTGATATATATATATATATATATATTTGACTACTTATATAATGGTAGATGTCTTTACCCAATATTATTTGGTGGATTTCTCGACTGGATTAGACCCATTTTCGTGTATTTTTTTTTTTTAAGTTGAAAATTGATAAAAGTAGTAGTTAAAAACATTTATTTATCAATGTTTAGATAATTAAAATTTTTGATTTATTTAAGTTATTTTTTTTATATGTTTTTATATATTTATTTATTTGTTCCCCATAATTTATAAGTAGAAATTTATCAGAGACTATTATAAATTTCCAAAATTAAAAACATATATATAAAGAGAGACGACTCAAGTTTATTTGAGACTTAAAGATAAAAAAAAAATTAAATGAGACTCTTTATAGTTTTTTACAAAATTCTTTATTTAAAGTTTTTTATATTTTTTTATACTTTTCGAGATGAAAAATTATAAATTTTATATTCAAGTTTTGTTAACATATCATTCATAAAGATAACTATAATTTATAGTTTTAGAATTGATCATTGATAATGTTAGGAATTTTTAGTTTAAGATTCCGAATAATATATTTTTTTTAAATGATAAAAACAACACAATTTTTTATATCGGTTTAGGCCCTTCAAAACATATGGTGACAAAATTCTGTAACTTTTTTTAACTCATTTAAAAGTTTTAAAATTTTATAACTTTTTATCTAACTTTTTTTTTTTCTTATTACTAGTGTAGCAGGTAGAGTAGAACATTGATCAATTGCTTATATAATGAGCTTCATGGTTTGGGTAGATCTACTATCCATATAATTTGGAGGATGTATTGCCAATTTTCCCATAACGTAATAGCACTACCCACATAGAATGAACTAGGGGTGAGCAGCGGATATACCGATCCGTCAAAACCGACCGAATCGAATCGATCCGCTGCATTTTGGACGGATGCGTGATGACGAGCGGACGGTTGCGGATTGATTTTCTCCAATCCGCCAATTTGGCGGACGGATGGCGGATTTGAGATTTTTTTTTTTTTTTTAAGTTGAAAATTGATAAAATTAGTAGTTAAAAACATTTATTTATCAATGTTTAGATAATTAAAATTTTTGATTTATTTAAGTTATTTTTTTTATATGTTTTTATATATTTATTTATTTGTTCCCCATAATTTATAAGTAGAAATTTATCAGAGACTATTATAAATTTCCAAAATTAAAAACATATATATAAAGAGAGACGACTCAAGTTTATTTGAGACTTAAAGATAAAAAAAAATTAAATGAGACTCTTTATAGTTTTTTACAAAATTCTTTATTTAAAGTTTTTTATATTTTTTTATACTTTTCGAGATGAAAAATTATAAATTTTATATTCAAGTTTTGTTAACATATCATTCATAAAGATAACTATAATTTATAGTTTTAGAATTGATCATTGATAATGTTAGGAGTTTTTAGTTTGAGATTCCTAATAATATATTTTTTTTAAATGATAAAAACAACACAATTTTTTATATTGGTTTAGGCCATTCAAAACATATGGTGACAAAATTCTGTAACTTTTTTTAACTCATTTAAAAGTTTTAAAATTTTATAACTTTTTATCTAAATCTTTGTTTTTTTTTTTTTTCTAAATAAAATTTTTAAAGTCCGAACTTAAACCATTTGTTTCTCAACTTTCTTATTATTAGTGTAGCAGGTAGAGTAGACCATTGATCAATTGCTTATATAATGAGCTTACTATCCATATAATTTGGAGGATGTATTGCCAATTTTCCCATAACGTAATAGTACTACCCACATAGAATGAACCATAAAACTACCAAAGAGTCATGTGTTGCAACTTGCAAGAGTTTTTGTGGTTAGTTTTAAAACTGATTTTTTTTTTTTTGTAATATTTATAGTGGAGTTTTTATTATTTTCACCAAGAGAAATGTACCATGATAAATGCCTTTTAACTTTTTTATTATTTTATGTGAGTATTTACTTTTTATGCAAGTATAATTTTCCTAATGGGGATTGATAAAAGATAGGACAATTTTATTTTGAAATGTATGAAATATAACGTAATAAGAGATTTTTTGCCTACTTAATATTTTTTCAATTTCCTTTTTATGATTACTTATATATATTTTTTGTCATATATATACACTATATAAATCGGACTTGTATAGGAAAAATTATTCGGTGGTCATGGGACACCACATGACATATGTCACACGCTAATTACAAACAGTTATGTTTTCTGTTGTTTTCTCATTACTTAATATAAAATTGTGAGTTCCAATAGGATGGAACGTGGAAGTTCCTTTACATTTACTATATAGGTGGGGTGATGTATTGTTATATATGATGAAAAAAAAAGAAAAAGAATAGAACTCGTGAAGCATATGCATTTTAAGGGGTGATAGTGATGCCAAATTTATGAATCTAAGTTTTAGATACAAGTTATAGTACTTTAATAATAATTCATTTTGTTTGGTTGGATTTGGATTCATGTGTCTGGGTGAAGAAATCTATCCCTCAAAATCTGGATATTTAGCCCCGAAAAAAAGAATTAATTTAATAATGCTCGGCAATGTTTATATTCCGGAATTGACAACTATGTTTTAATTAAGAAATTGCAGAACAATTTTAAGAATTGGTTCTTTTGTTTGTTTGAATTTGATAGTTAATAAACCGGCAATTTTTTTTGAATATTGTGATTTGAAATATTGGTGTCCAAATGCAAAAAAACTAATGTGGTTTGTGAGAAACAAGAAATGGTAAATGGATCTTGATGAGCAGTTTTTGAACAAATTCGCATATAAAAGATAACATAAGTCTGTCTGAGATTAAAAATAAATAAATAAATAAAATTTTTAATAACACTTTTCTACTAAGAAATTTGTTAGGTTTTTGTAATTGTTAATCTTGTTCGACAAAATTCCTTCATTTTAGTTATAATTTTATTCGCTTTTTTATTTCAAGGCTGTAAGTGTTTACATGCGAATTTAACCCGAAATGTGCTTATGTTGAGGAGTTTGTGCTGACATTTCGTATCTTAAGCATTCCTTGTTTGCCACTTCTGAGAAACATGTTTTTATTTCTCGAGCAGTTAGCTTATATATTTGTATTGCCTTTACTCACATCGCTCGAGCGGCAAAGTGGTCGCTCAAGTTATCTTCGCAGCTTTGTTG
This sequence comes from Camellia sinensis, assembly GCF_004153795.1. Classification (NCBI taxonomy): domain Eukaryota; kingdom Viridiplantae; phylum Streptophyta; class Magnoliopsida; order Ericales; family Theaceae; genus Camellia; species Camellia sinensis. The sequence continues at coordinate 1,492,773 of NW_021025186.1, forward strand.
AATATGAAGTGTACCGTTTACTATTTTTAGGGTTTAACTCGTTCAGATTCTCTAAGATAAGTAAAATATAAAGTATTCTATATTGGAAGGGGGTTCGTATGAGTTTCTGTATAGAAGGTAATCGATTGATTAACGGACTACATGTAGACAAACATCAAGAGTTTATTTAGATTTTATTTTTTCATTCATAAATGAGAGAGGCATTTATCGGTAGATTTCAAGGAACTTGGGCCTGAAATTTTGGTGGATTCTAGAGTGGTTCATCGTCGTGGATTCGATATCGGCATTGTGGATTCAACGTTGGAAAAAACAATTTTGAGGTGAAGACGGCGGTGGAAGAGACACATCAGATTTGGTTCAATTCATGTGTGGATTCGCTAGGTAATTACAAGTTCTCGTGTGTAATTCCTTTGTCTTCTTAGTAGATTGTTTTGTGGTTTTGATCTGTAATATTTTTATCACAATTGGATGTACTCCAATTGTGATATTTTTTTTCACGTTAAATCGTTGTGCCGATTTGTTATTAATTGTTTGATTGGGATTGTTATTCATGATTTAAAATTAAAACATAATCACAAATCCATATCTCAGGGTTTTTTTGTTTTTTCAATTTTTTTTTAATAATCTAGGTTTGGAAGCATTTTTGGGATGATTCTCTACAATTTTTCATATTTCTAATGATCTTTTTTTCATTCCAACCTGAAAATTTAGCATTGGTTCTTGTCTCGTAATTAGAGTTGCAAATGAATCAATCAGAGTTTTCAAGTGTTTGAACACTGTTTGTTAAATTATAGCGGAGCTTGATTTAAGCCAAACTCAATTCAAACTTAAAAAATTGAGTTCAAGCTTCGATTGCAAGTATTTGAGAAACTTATGAGCAGCTCCAGTTAATTCGATTATATAAATGAGCCGATTTCAAATTCAAACTTGAGACCGAAAAGAAAAATCAAACTGAAATAAAAATGAATATTAAGAGAGAAAAAAAAAAGTAAATTACTATAAAAGAATCATTATATTAATTTTTAATCATATTGTTTAATTTTGATGATGTCTAAAATATTATTTGAAAATTTGGATCTTTTAATACACATATTTGGATTTTTTAATACACATGTTTTGTATTATTTGACATAAAATTAAATCTGTTTAAACTATAGACTGTATGTTTTTTTTGTTATAAATATTATTTAAATGGAAATATTTTGAAAATATTACTATTCACGATTTTGAAAAGTTCGGCCGGTCGCTATTCACCCTTTCATGAAATTAATATTGATTAGTTGTATTAATTTGACAAATTTGATATTGATGGGTTATCTTCTTTTGACAAAATTTATATGGAGTGATAGGATATATTTAGTTTAAAATCTCTACAACATATACATTAATTTAAAGATGACATATATTTTCAGATCTATCATAAATATTATTTAAGGAGATTTTTTTGTGTATGCAAATATGTGATTTGAATATTATATATATATATATATATATAATGCATTTAATACAAATAGCATACATCACAGGAGTAATTAGACTTTTTACACAAACATTAATTGTATCATATATATTAGTATGTGGAAACATTATTAATGGAAACATTATCATAGCATGTGAAAGGTCATCATTAATTTTTTTGCTTTATTGTACAATTTTGACTAATACCTAAAGATGTTCAAATTTGTAAGAGTACAAATTTTCTTCCATGTGATTCTCTTCTAAATTGATTCATTCAGCTGACGTCTTGAGGAGTGTTTGTCTCCTCCAACGGGTATATTTTTTAGAATAAATAGAAGTGTTGTGCATGGAGAAAAATCAAGAACTTGAAGAGAAAAATTTCTGTGTGGTCCAATATTCTGAGTATATTGTATTCTACTATTTCACTTTTCAGATTTAAGCGTAGCCTTTGTTCTTACACTTTCACATCTACTCTTTGTGAGAGAATTATTGTAAAAAAGGGTTTAAGTATCACTTATTTTTATTCATTATTTTTGTGAGAGATTTTGTAAGGGTAAGACATTTATTGTTGAGTGAGGCTCAATAGATAAGAGTAAGTCCTATGCCAAATCCACAAGTTTGGTGGTATATTTATTCAATTGATAGTAAATAAATTTTTAAGGAGGTTCCTTGGAGAGTGGACGTAGGCCTGACGTGCCGAACCACTATAAATCTCAGTGTTTGATATACTCTTTCTATCTCTCTTACTTTTATATTGATAATTATTATTCTATTTGTTTTTATTTGTTAAAATTCTAAATATTGTGTTAATTTTAATATTGTAAAATTTTTAATAACTCAATTCACCCCCTTTTTGGGTTGCCTACCTGGGATAACAATTGGTGTCAGAGTCTAGACTCTAGTTTATGTGACTTAGCCGTCTTAGAGCAGATCTTGGCAACCCCTTGTTATTCCTTACCTGAGGGACAAGCATCTAATAGGCCACCACTATTTAGCGGCACAAATTTTAGCTATTAGAAAACTAGGATGATCATACATGTTCAATCTAATGATTATGAATACTGAAAAATTATTTGCAATGGTCTAAAAATTCCTACCAAAACCGTAGATGGACTTAGGGTACCAAAACCTGAAGATGAGTGGAATGAATCAGATACTAGAATGGCCCAAATTAATGTCAAAGCCACAAACATGTGGTACTGCACCTTAGATGCTAACGAGTTCAACAGAATTTCCACATGTAAAATCGCAAAAGAAATTTGGGACAAGCTTATAGTGACTCATAAGGGAACCGAACAAGTTAATTAGTCCATAATTATGAACTCTTTAAAATGAAACCTGATGAGACTATTCCTCAAATGTTTACTCACTTTACTGAAATTATTAATGGTTTAACTTCTCTTGAAAAATATATACTAATGCTGAAATTGTAAGAAAAGTGCTTAGGTCATTGCCAAAAAGTTGGGAGACAAAAGTCATTGCCATTACCGAAGCTAAGGATTTATCGAAGCTAAGTTTAGATGAGTTAATGAGATCTCTCTTAACTCATGAGCAGTCCATAATTATGAACCCTTTAAAATGAAACCTGATGAGACTATTCCTCAAATGTTTACTCGCTTTACTGAAATTATTAATGGTTTAACTTCTCTTGAAAAAATATATACTAATGCTGAAATTGTAAGAAAAGTGCTTAGGTCATTGCCAAAAAGTTGGGAGACAAAAGTCATTGCCATTACCGAAGCTAAGGATTTATCGAAGCTAAGTTTAGATGAGTTAATGAGATCTCTCTTAACTCATGAGCTCATAATGCGAGAATGAAAGGAAGAGGAGGACAATAAGAAGAATAAATGAATAGCCTTCAAATCCACCTCAAAACATTAAGAGGAAGATGATACAGATGATGATAAGGAAATAATATTCATCACTAGAAAGTTCAAAAAGTTTGTAAAAAAGAAACAAGGCGTATGAAATTTTTTTAGAAAAGATTTCAATAATAGGGATTTTCAAAGGGGAGAAAATCACAAAAAATCTGAAGTTACCTGCTACGAATGCAATAAACATGGACACTATAAATCAGAATGTCCAAAACTTAAGAAACAATTCAACGAAGACAAGAAAAAAAGCATGATTGCAGCATGGAGAGAAGATAGCGATGAAAGCGACTCAGAAACCAAAGTTTGCAAAAAATGAGGTTACTAACCTATGTTTAATGGCACTTGGAAATGAAGATGAGGTAAATGATGAATCTTTTACGTTTGATGAATTACAATCAGCTTTTGATGAATTACATGCTGAATTTAAGAAACTTAGCTTGAAAAGTAATTGTCAAAAGAAAGTGATTTCAAGTTTATCAAAAGAAAATGAATCTTTAATTTTCAAGATAAATACTTTAGAAAATGAAGCCATAAAATGAAAAAGGAAGATGAGATTTTAATTCGAAAAGAGTCTTTAACTTCTGAGAAAAGATTAGTTTTATTACACGAAGAAAATGAGTCTTTAAAAAAAGAGCAAATTATTTTGAAAGAAAATATTGAAGACTTGAAAAATACTTTTTCAAAATTCACTTAAGGTAGAGAGACTTTAGATAAAATTCTTAAAAATCAAAATCGTACTTTTGGTAGAGCTGGAGTTAGATATAAACCTTTTTCAAAAGTAAAAACTGTCAAAAATTGTTTTGTACATGCTTCCTTTAGTCACTCTTATCTCACCTGCCATTTTTGTGGTACAAAATTTCATATGTTACCTTTCTGTCTTGTTAAAAGAAATCATTTTGCTAAAAATAAAAAAGATGTGGATTCCTAAAGACATTTCAAGAATGTCAAATTCTAACTTTTATGGACCCAAGAAAATATGGGTACCAATAGAAAAATCAAATTTTTGTAGGTATGTTTCAAGACAAAATCCAGTAACGATAGATAGTATCTCGACAGTGCATGTTCGAGATACATGACAGGAAATAAAACTATGTTCGCCACACTACAACCAAAGGATGGCGGATATGTGATTTTTGGCGACAATAGTAAGAGAAAAATCATTGGTGCAGGTAGTATTGGTAAAAATCATTTTTCTATTATTGAAAATGTTTTACTTGTTGAAGGTTTAAAACATAACTTGCTTAGCATTAGTCAACTATGTAATAAAGGCTATAGAGTTATTTTTGAGAAAACTCATTGTACTATTGAGAACACCCTAAAAAACAAAAACTTATTTGTAGGTTATAGACATGAGAATGTATATGTGTTTGATTTACATGATTTATCTTCTCCTGTTAACATTAAATGTTTATCTGCTATAAATGATAATGGTTGGCTTTGGCATAGAAAATTAGGACATACTCATTTTGATTTAATTTCTAAACTTTTAAAAAATGAGTTAGTCATTGGCTTACCAAAAATTGTTTTTGAAAATGACAAATTTTGTGATGCATGTCAATTTGAAAACAAACTAGAATTTTTTTTAAATCCAAAAATATCATTTCAACTACTAAACTGCTTCAACTCTTGTATATTGATTTATTCGGACCATCTAGAACATTAAGTTTAGGAGGAAAATCATATGCTCTTGTTTGTGTTGATGATTATATTAGATATACGTGAGTATTATTTTTAGCACACAAAAATGAAGTTTTTCATAATTTCTCAAGACTTTATATAAGAATTCCAAATGAAAAAAATCTAATATTTGTAGTATTAGAAGTGATCATGGTAGAGAATTTAAAAATGATGATTTTATTATGTTTTGTGATGAATTTAGAATTAATCATAACTTTTCTGCCCGTAGAACTCCTCAACAAAATGATGTAGTTGAAAGAAAGAATAAAACTCTTGAAGAAATGGTCCGTACTATGCTTTGTGAAAATAATTTGCCTAAATATTTCTGCGCGAAAGCTGTTAACACTGTATGCTATGTTGTAAACCGAGCTATGATTAGACCTATTCTTAGGAAAACCCCTTATGAAATTTGGAAAGGTAGAAAACCTAATATTAGTCACTTGTGTGCATTTGGTTGTAAATGATTTGTATTGAATAACAATAAAGATAACTTAAGAAAATTTGATACTAAATCAGATGAAGCTATATTTCTTGGCTATTCTATTTCCAGTAAAGCCTATAGAGTATTCAATAAAATAACTCTACTTGTTGAAGAATTTGTGCATGTTGTTTTTGATGAATCTAACAACATTATTTCTAAGAATCTTGTAAGTAATGATATTGTAAAAAAACGACCAAGCATGGAGAACATTTATATAAAAGAAAATGAAGAAAATATATTACGCGAACATGAAGAAGAAATGATAATGAAAAAACTTCAAGAAATATATGCTCTTCTAGAAAATGACTTAAATTTACCAAAAGAATGGAAGTATGCTCGTGGCCATCCCAAAGACCTCATCATAGGTGATGCGGCGAAAGGTATAAAAACTCTTTCCTCTATTAGAAATGTTTGTGGTAACTTAGCGTTTGTTTCACAAATTGAACCAAAATCGTTTTTAGAAGCTGAAAATGATGAAAACTGGATTTTAGCAATGTAAGAAGAATTAAATCAATTTGAAAGGAATGAAGTTTGATTTTTAACTCCTCGACCTAAGGATCATCCCGTTATTGGTACAAAATAGGTTTTTCGAAATAAAATGGATGAATCCGGAATTGTTATTAGAAATAAAGCTAGATTAGTAGCTCAATGTTATAATCAATAAGAGGGCATTGATTTTGACGAAACTTTTACACCAGTTGCTAGACTTGAAGTTATTAGAATGTTACTTGCTTTTGTATGTTTTAAAGATTTTAAATTATATCAAATGGATGTTAAAAGTGCTTTTTTAAATTGGTACATTTTGGAGGAAGTTTATGTTGAACAACCTCTCGGTTTTGAAAATCATAAATACCCGGATTATGCTTTCAAACTTTCAAAAGCCTTATATGGCTTAAAACAAGCTCCTAGAGCTTGGTATGAAAGATTGAGTAATTTTCTACTTGACAAAGATTTTTGTAAAATAAAAATTGATACAACACTTTTTATAAAAATAAAAAAGGAAGATATGCTAATTGTTCAAATTTATGTTGATGATATCATTTTTTGTGCTACTAATGAAAGTTTGTGCAAAGAGTTTGCTAAAGATATGCAAGGTGAATTTGAAATGAAGATGATATGGGAATTAAATTATTTTCATGGTTTACAAATTAAAAAAACTAATGATGGGATTCATTTAAATCAAACGAAATATATCAAGGATCTACTTAAAAAGTTTGAAATGGAATCATCAAAGCCTGCAGCAACTCCAATGAGCACATCAATAAAAATCGACAAAGATGAACAAGATAAACCTGTAGATGAAAAGAAATATCGAGGTATGATTGGTTCTCTACTCTATCTTACTGCAAGTAGACCCGATATAATGTTTAGTGTTTGTATGTGCACACGTTTTCAATCCACACTGAAAGAGTCATACATCACCGCAGTCAAACGTATTTTCAGATATCTTGTTGACACTCCAAATTTGGGATTATAGTACCCTAAGGAACCACTTTTGAACTTTTGGTTACTCAAATGCCGACTTTGCGGGATATAGACTTGACCGAAAAAGCACTAGTTGCACTTGTCATTTTCTTAGACACTTACTCACTTCTTGGTTTTGCAAAAAACAAAACTCAGTGGCTTTGTGAACTGCTGAAGCAGAATACATTGCCGTCGCTGGGTGTTGTGCACAATTGGTTTGGATGAAACGACAACTTCAAGATTTTGGATTTCACTATAATCATATTCCTATAAAATGTGACAACACAAGTGCTATTCAGCACTCATGCACTAAACACATTGAAACAAGATATCATTTTCTAAGAGATCATGTATTCAAAAGTGATATTGAACTCGAATTTGTGCCTGCAAATCTTCACAAATCGTCAATTAGCTGACATATTTACCAAGCCTCTAAATGAAGATCAATTTTGTTATATTAGAACTGAACTTAGTATGATGAATACTCCAATATAATGTTTATATTAAATTTTTTAAATAAATATAAAAAAATTAATAATAATAATAATAATAATTAATTAATTAATTAAATAAAATAACTATAGTAATAATAATTATTATTATAAAAAATAATAACAATAATAATACTAAAATTATACACACACACACACACACATATATATATATATAAATTCTCTCTCTCTCACCCGCTTCGTCTCTATCTCTCACCTACTCTCTCCCTTACTCTCTCTTTTTCTCTTTCTCTTGCTCTCTTGCTCTCCCCTTCTTCCTCTCATCCTCAGCCGACACCATCTTCATCTTCACCATCGTCTACAACTAGCTCTACCATTCACAAAATCATCCATTACTTTCATCACTACCATTATCCACCCAAATCCCTCACAAATCTACCAAGCTCCATCACTTCTCTACCCAAAATCTGCATCACCATCTTTATCGATTCATCAAGTTCCATTACCGATCCATCAAGATCCGTGACTGATCCATCAAGATCCATTGTCAATCTACAAAAATTCATCACCGATCTACATGATCTTCTCCATTTCTTCTGATCGTCAAGGTCATCACCGATCAACATGGTAAAATTCTTTTGCACTGTGTTATATTTTTTTTACTTGTTGTATGTGCTCCAAACTCTCTTGGATTTAATCATGGTTGCTTCTACCTTGTCTGTAGAAATTATTTTTATTTTTATTTTCTCCTTTTATGCTAGTGCACTTAGTATAGTTGTTTATGGCTGAATCTTAATGACCATTGATATTATAGATTGGTAATTTGTTTCTTCAAATTTAAGTAAGTTTTAGTGCATTAATTTAAGGGGAGACTCATATATTTTGAGATTAACAATTATTATAAAAAAAAATAATAATAAAAAAGGGCGTGTGTATATTCTATGTATAATTTTAAGGGGAGTATATATATAAATATATATATATTTTCCTTATTTGCACCACCAATTTTTTTTTTTGCAAAGACATAATTTAAATTAAAAAGGGGAGAGGGGGAGGGGAAGGAGAAATGCTTGCAATTTTATTTCAGAAGGGCAAAATATTACTCGATTACATGTTAGTTTTCAGAAGGCTTTGCAGATTTTTTCCGTTTCACTTCTCTCAACAATTTTTCATGAGCCTCTTTTATATGCCTCTCTCTATTTTCGAATTTTGTGAGTCTTGGCATCATAACTGTTGCATAATATTGCACCGCATTCTCTAACTGTGCATTTTTCCTTTTTATCTCTTTCTTCTCCTTACCCATATTAACCAATTGTTGTTTTAATAAGCATACCTTATTTCTCCATTACTGATTTTCTTGTACTCTTACTTGTAATCGTTGTGCCGTATTGGAAACTACAGTCATTGCCTATGTACTAGGAGCCATGGTGTTATTAATAGCATCGATATCATTTCAATTACCAATAACACTAGGATTCTCATTTACAGGAATAGCATGCGCCTAAACCACTGGTACCCTTTCATTTGCTTGCATTACAGGCACCTCATGCATGTCCAAACCATTGATTATTAAGGTAAGGAATGACATGTTTGCACGAGAAAGTAAAACAAAATTTTCTCTCCAACACTGACAATTTTGTATCTTAGCCTATCATCCTTGTCACTCTTTATACACTTTACTGATCCAATACTCGATGCATATCTGTTCAAATCTTTTGTTTGTCAACATTTCGGGCGCCAGAGATGCTCCAAAATCCCCGGAATGATCTCGACAAGACCTAAGGACCATTATTATATTTTGGCATCTCAGATATTTTATTTTGATGATGTCAAAGGGGGAGAATATTTGTGCATGCATGTGATTTAATATTTCAGAGTTATCAAATATTTTGTTGATTTTAGTTTTGTGTAAAAAACATACTTGTATTGCTATTATCAAAAAGAGGGAGATTGTTAATCATGTTGTTTAATTTTGATGATGCGTAAAATATTATTTAAAAATTTGGATCTTTTAATACACATATTTGGATTTTTTAATACATATGTTCTATATTATTTGACACAAAATTAAATCTGTTTAAACTATAGGTTGTATGTTATATTTGTTATGAATATTATTTAAATGGAAATATTTTGAAAATATTACTATTCATGATTTTGAAAAGTTCGGCCGATCACTATTCACCTTTTGACGAAATTAATATTGATTAGTTGTATTAATTTGACAAATTTGATATTGATGGGTTGTCTTTTTTTGACAAAATTTATATGGAGTGATAGGATATATTTAGTTTAAAATCTCTACAACATATACATTAATTTAAAGAAGACATATATTTTGAGATCTATCATAAATATTATTTAAAGAGATTTTTTTGTGTATGCAAATATGTGATTTGAATATTATATATATATATATATATAATGCATTTAATACAAATAGCACACATCACGGGAGCAATTAGACTTTTTACACAAACAGTAATTGTATCATATATATTAGCATGTGGAAACATTATTAGTGGAAACATTATCATAGCATGTGAAAAGTCATCATTAATTTTTTTGCTTTATTGTACAATTTTGACTAATACCTAAAGATGTTCAAATTTGCAAGAGTGCAAATTTTCTTCCACGTGATTCTCTTCCAAATTGATTCATTCAGTTGACGTCTTAAGGAGCGTCTGTCTCCTCCAACGGGTATATTTTTCAGTATAAATAGAAGTGTTGTGTATGGAGAAAAATCAAGAACTTGAAGAGAAAAATTTAAGTGTGCTCCAAAATTCTCAGTATATTGTATTCTGTTATTTCACTTTTCAGATTTAAGTGTAGCCTTTGTTCTTACACTTTCATATCTACTCTTTGTGAGAGAATTATTGTAAAAGAGGGTTTAAGTACCACTTATTTTTATTCATTATTTTTGTGAGATATTTTGTAAGGGTAAGACACTTATTGTTGAGTGAGACTCAATAGATAAGAGTAAGTCTTGTGCCAAATCCACAAGCTTGGTGGTGTATTTATTCAATTGATAGTAAAGAAATTTTTAAGGAGGTTGCTTGGGGAGTGGACGTAGGCCTGACGTGCTGAACCACTATAAATCTCAGTGTTTAATTTACTCTCCCTATCTCTCTTACTTTTATATTGATAGTTATTATTCTGTTTTTTTATTTGTTAAAATTCTGAATATTGTGTTAATTTTAATATTGTAAAATTTTTAATAACTTAATTTACCCTCCTCTTGGGTTGCCTACCTGGGATAACATTAATAATAAATTTTAAAAAGGTAATTTCGTCTCGGGGAATCAGCGGGGCGGGGCCGGGGCCGGGAAGCGGGGCCAGGGCCGGGCCGGGTCCGGGTATGAAACATATATCCCCGTCCCCGGCCCGGATATCATCGGGGATGAAATTTTAAATACCGTCCCCGGCCCGTAGGGGATTTTTTTGGTGAATAACCATTAAATTCGGGGACGGGGGTCGGGTCACCGTCGGGCCGGTTTCAGATTGCCATCTCTAGTATGTAGCATTACTGAAATGAAAGTGGGCAAAACTTTAAACAAGCCAAACACATTGTCTATTAACTATTCCAATCGTTTTGCATGCTTACTTTTCAATGTGATGTACCCAAAAAAAAAACTACTTCAATTTCATTTCTGTATAAAAGAGCCTCAACCTCAATGGTCCAAAAGGACAATTAGATACATAAAACAAGATTTGATGTAACAAGTTAAGAATATGTATTAGTATTACATTAAGGCAACTAATGAAAATAAAAGGATAACAAAATAACATTTAAGGCGTGGGACAAGGTAGTTCTCAAGTTTTGGGGGGTTGTTCATTCATGTTTAGTTTAGTACTTATTTTAAAGTGCTGGGCAATTCTTAGGCTCCATTTGATAATCCTCTCAAAATATAATTCTATCCATTGATTTGAGTGTGTTATTTGTTTGGAGCTTTCAAATCATAATTTTACACCCATTTTACAAAACTCAATTTAAAGCATAATCATTACTTTTCAAAACTCATAACCAAATACATAACTCAAAACTCTTTTCAAAACTCAATTCAAATCAATATTTTAATTTTTTAAATATTTTAATATTTAAATATGTTACGATTTTTTAAATTTTAAATTTTTTGAATATTTTTAAATATTTTAATTTCAAAATATTACGATTTTTAAAAATTTTAATTTTTTGAATATTTTTAAATATTTTAATTTCAAAATATTATGATTTTAATTTTTTAAATTTTAAAATATTTTATAAAAATAAATTCAAACTCTATTTTATAAAAATATTTTTAAATATTTTAATTTTTTTGTTATGTTATTTGGTTACGATTTGAGTGTAGAGTTGTGAAAGTAATATGTAGTTTCGGGTTATGTGTTTGGTTATGAGTTTTAAAAATAATTTCTTAATTGAGTTTTTATTTTATGTGTTTGGTTACGATTGATTTGAGTGTAGATGTTTTTTTAAATTTAAAATATTAACATTTAAATTATTTTAAATTTTGAATATTTAAATTATTTAAATTTTGACGAATTTAAATTTTTGAATATTTATTTTTAAAGTTTTTTACTTATTAAATTTTTTAATTATGTTAAATTATTTTAAATATTTATGATTTAATATTTTGAATATTTATTTTGAAAAAAAATTATTTCCTTTGTAGTATTTTCAATTAAAAAATTGATTAATGTTATTTTCTGTTAATAATAATTTTTTTTAATTGAATTTTAAAAAGAATTTGGTTATGAGTGTTGATCAAAATTTTCAATAGTGTGAAAGTAGTGTGTTTTGTTATGAGTTATAATAATTTGAATTAAGTTTTGAAAACTTTTTTCCAAAACTCATAACCAAACAAATTTTCTTACTTCACATGTCAAATTAAACTTTTAAAACTCAATTTCACACTTAATTCAAAATTTAATTTAACACTTTATTCAAAAACTATAACAAAATAAATTTTCTACACTCAAATCATAATTTCACAATTCAAAAATTCAAAATATAACTCATACTCTCAAATCACATTTATAAAACTCTACTAAATGCAACCTTAATGTTTTATGAATTTTTGGGAGAATTAGGCTTTGGTGGTTAGTTGGCAATGACAAGTGTCAGTCTGTCAGTCAACTTTCCCCAACTGAAGTTTTTCTCTTAGAATCAATCTTGCTACATACCTCTAATAAGAGGTCATTCCGTACAGCTTTAATGAGCTATTCGGGAATTAAAAAAAAAAAAAAATAGTGAAGTAAAAAACAAAAACAGGAGAAGAAAAAGACAAATTAGAGGTGCATTAGAAGTGTTTTTTTAGAGGTCCAAATCATTTTTCCTCTTAGAATATTCCTTCGATAATGTTGTCAATTTTTTTTAATTTTTTTTTTACATGTTAAAATACAAGGTTTTTTTTTTTTCTTCATAAGAGAGAAAAAACTGTACAGTGGTATAGTAAAAAAAAAAAAATACAAAATCATAAACAAATATAGCATTTTAATTATTAAAGTATATAAACTTTTTCACTGATTTATAATTTATTTTTTCTGAACTCACCGTCAAGTAATTCCTTACAAAAAAGAAAAAAAACAAAAAAGAAAAGAAACATTGTTTGATGTATAAGTATATTTTAAAAATAAAAAATAAATATATTTAACAACAATGATTCATCCCACTAAAAACATCACCACTAATAGCACTAATGCATTAAAAAAAAAAATACAAAATCATAAACAAATATAGCATTTTAATTATTAAAGTATATAAACTTTTTCACTGATTTATAATTTATTTTTTCTGAACTCACCGTCAAGTAATTCCTTACAAAAAAAGAAAAAAAGAAAAGAAAAGAAACATTGTTTGATGTATAAGTATATTTTAAAAATAAAAAATAAATATATTTAATGAGTAGGTTTAGTTAGTGGTGGAGGGGTGACAAGATAGAGTGACAATGTGCCGATTCTTCGAGTTGATAATTATAGTGTTGCTAGAAGTTACAAAGTGGCCAGTGGCTCTGATGGGTGAGTAGATGATTATCAACGGCTAATAGCAATGGTGGCTAACAGTGAAAGGTAGCTGAAAATGTTACACTGCTGTTTAAGAACTTCATATTTTTTTGACAAACTCAAATTATGGCTTGTTTAGTACAAACTATTGCAAAATAAAAACAACAATACAAAGTCATAGTTCAAAAATATTTTAGAGTAAATTATAAATATACTTTTTGAGATTTGTTTAAAATACGAATTATTTTTTGTGATTTGAAAAATTACAAATACCTCCCTGTTAAAATTTTTTATTTAACAGAATTAATTGAAAAAGTGAAAAGTGTTCACTTATACAATAATAAATTTATTTGAATTATTAATTAAAATAAAGTTTTAACATTATTAAAAATTATTAATTAATTTGATTTATTAATAAAATGACCTATTTGTTATGAAATTAAAAACCATAGGAAACATAATATAATTTCTAGAATCGCATGAGATAATTTGTAATTTAAATAAATCTCAGGAAGTATATTTATAATTTAGTCAATATTTTAATGCCATTTGGATATGGTATGACGGTTGTAGTAATAAGATAGGTTATAGTTGACAAATGTGATGATAACAGTAGTACAGTAATGACAACAAACAGTAGTAAAGTAACAAACATGATGATGGTGATAATGGTAATTACATTTTTGAAGGCCAAAATTAACTAAGAGATCTCTAAATTAAAATTTCAACTTATTTTTAAAAAAATATTTTCAATTTTATGTAATATGAGCTATAATTACCAAACTAATTTAATATATTTTCACAATTTTCTCTCTCATACGACCACTGGCTATAGCCGGTAAACAACTTACAACTGATATTTTTTTTTTTTACATTAGGGAAACCACATACTGGGGGACGGTCCTTTCCACTCTTTTTCTCTCTCTCTCACAAGGCCTCTCTCTCCCACTATATATACCAGCTCCCGCAGACATGCTCCTTTTTTCTCCTCCTCTTCTTATTTTCTCTCCTTTTTCCCTAGTCTTCTACCAGACCACTCTTCGGCGGCGTCGCGTCAGCTTCCGACCGTTCATCTCGCCGGAAAATCGCCATTCGAGCTCTCCAAGGTACTCCCTCTCTCACTCTCTCTCTACGCTTTGAATCTCGATTTCTCTTTTTATTTTTCTGCAATGAACCTGGGGATCTGCAACGAACTGGTTTATTTGATCGGTTTCTTCGTCAAAGCTCATGAATTTGTGGTTTTTTTTTTATTTGAGATTTGATGCGTTTGTTTGACTTTATGCACAATACATGCATAGGTTAATGTCTTGAACTTTTCTTGACTGATGGATCTTGAGTTTACCTCATAATTTTCCCTGTTCTTATGATGAATTAACAATATAGTGCATATTCTATGTTAACCTGGCACATAATGAAGTGATTTTTTTTAAATTTTTTGTGACTAGATTATATAATGCTTATTTATTTATCTATTGTAACTAACTCCAAATTTTTTTGTATTTGGTAATTATTTGCTTTTAATATCTTTTGATGAATGTCCAAATTTTTTATTTTACCTTTTTAATTCTGTATACATTTATTAATTTGATTGGATAATAATATTTCAATTTGGTAGTCAACTGTAAATTAAGCACATTTAGTTGTTATGTTATTTATCTCATAAATTTGTATATTTTGTATGGATAAAGAAAAAAAGTACCTTTCTTTTTTGGTAGTTTTTAATTTGAATTTGGATAAGAATGTACTGTTGTAAAACTTCATTATTTTTCATGTTTTTTCTTGTTTGTATATTCTGTTGTTGACTGTTATATTTCTGTTTCTGTTCCATATTTATAGACTTTTTATTTTTGGGTGTTTTTATATATATGGTTTTTCTTTTATATCTTTTCACTCTAACAGTCCACTTGGATCATAAATGTACATCTCTTGTTGATGCAGAATATCTTTGACCTGAAGAGTTCAGAACTATGGATGGCACTAAGGAGTATGGACTTAGAAAGGTGAGTTCTCATTGTTCCATCTCTGAAATGGACGATTATGATCTCTCAAAGCTTCTTGACAAGCCAAGGATCAACATCGAGAGGCAGCGATCGTTCGATGAGAGGTCAGTTAGTGAGTTATCGATTGGCTTAGCAAGAGGCCTAGATAACTTTGAGAGCACATACTCGCCTATAGGACGGTCAACATGTGATACCCCAGCTTCATCGGCTAGGAACTCTTTTGATCCTCATCCAATGGTTGCTGATGCCTGGGAAGCTCTTCGCAGATCTTTGGTGTTCTTCCGGGGCCAACCGGTTGGCACAATTGCTGCTTATGACCATGCTTCAGAGGAGGTTCTTAATTATGATCAGGTAAAAGGTTTTAACTAAACACTTCAAATGCATTGAGCTTTGGAAGATGTTGGTCTTGAAAATTTCACAACTGATGAAATAAGACTGCCAATTGCAAGGGTGATTTTTTTGATGAAATGCGACTAAGGTGGAGTTTGGTAACATTGAAAATTAAAAATTGAAAATTAAGTATTCAAAATTGAATGTTGAGTTTTTTTAATCTAAAAAGGTTTTTTGTAGTTACTGAAATTTAATTGCTGAATTTAATCAAATTGTTTGATATGTAAAAGAAGTTGGAATTTGAAATTTATTAATTTTTCTCTTACACTCTTTATGATTGTTGTGGTGGGCTGGTAACCACATGGTGGTGGTAGTGTGGTGGTGTTGGTGGCAGCAACAATGGTTGTATGGTGGTAAAATTATGGTGGTGATGACTGTGGTGGTGGTGGTAGTAATGACATTAGTGATTGTAATAGAGTAGCAATAGTGGACGTAGAGGGGTGGTGGTGGTGGTGGACATAGAGGGGTAGGGGTGGTGTGGCGATGGTGGTGGTAGTGGAGTTATTAGTGGTGGCAGTATTGTGGAAGCGGTGGTGGCATAGCAGTGTTGTGTGGTGACAGTGGTGGTATACGTCAACAGTAATAATCATAAGAGGTTAAAAATTCATCTTTCAACATTAAGAATTAAGTAAGAAGCCTATAACTTAAAACTTTAGCCTATTTTTAAGAGATTAAGTGATAAAAATTGTAGTTATCAAATGGACTTTTATTTGCACATAGTACAATTTAGCATGAAGTGTTGAATTGGGTGTTTTTTTGGGATAAATCAGTGTTGAATTGGGTTGTCAAACACCACCTAATTAATATTTGGAAGATTTTCTTAATGAAATTAACATAAAAGTAGAAATAGTATAATTGGCTCAAAGTTCAACCTTAGACTAACAGCTATTAAAAGTTAGGCTGATTTTGACAACGGAATTTTCATGAATTTGAATTTTTTTCCTTTACTGTGTAGGTTTTTGTTCGAGATTTTGTACCCAGTGCTCTGGCTTTTCTAATGAATGGTGAGCCTGATATAGTTAAGAACTTTCTACTGAGGACCCTACAGCTTCAGGGGTGGGAAAAGAGAATAGACAGATTCAAGCTTGGGGAAGGAGCAATGCCAGCTAGTTTCAAAGTTCTTCATGATCCAGTTCGTAAAACAGATACTATAGTAGCAGATTTTGGTGAGAGTGCAATTGGAAGAGTTGCTCCAGTTGACTCTGGATTCTGGTGGATTATTCTTCTGCGTGCATATACAAAGTCTACTGGAGATTTAACTCTGGCTGAAACTCCTGAGTGCCAAAAGGGAATGAGGCTTATACTGTCCCTGTGTCTGTCAGAGGGATTTGATACATTTCCAACTCTGCTGTGTGCTGATGGATGCTCAATGATTGATCGAAGAATGGTAAGATACCTTGTGATCTTGTTTTAATAATATTATTGAAGTTCTTATGAAAATGAATTATGCTGTTTGTGATGCTTAGCTCTTCCAAGACCCAAAGTTCTTATACACATTGTTGTCAAATCGTGAATCGAATCAAGAATCGTTTTTGTAAAATAGTGAATTGTGAATCGTAAGTTTCATTTGATTTAATATAATGTATGTTTTTTTATTTATTTATGTATTGACATAAAAAAATACATGCATTATTCAAAATAAAATAAATTATCAATATAGCTAAATTGTATATTGTATACACATATAAAATCAGATATATCAATACAACTAATTAATCTATTTATAAATATGAATTAAACTGTTTGTGATGCTTCTCTCTTCCAAAAAGTATTGTGGGTGAGTTGAATTTGTAATAAGGCAATAAGGTTGAATATTGAGAGATAATAGAGACAGAAAAGAGAAAAGAAAGAATACAAAATTTTAACGTGGTTCGGCCAATATTGGCCTACATCCATACACACAAAGCCGTAGGGGGCTACATCTTTCATTCCCACAACTTGTACTTTTGTTTACATGATACATCATGTATGTAGAGTGAAAAATACAATCAAATCTCTTAAGTTTATGAATTGAAATAAATCAAAGATACAAAAGAATCATAATGTGCACAAATCATGAGATTTTTATATGTTTTGATATCTTTCATATTTTCTGATATCTTTGATAATATAATCTTATTTTCAACAGTCCCCCTCAAGTTGGAACATGGATTGGTTGAAGTGAAGTGTCCAACTTGAACTCGAAAATAGGATAATCATTACAAACAACTACAATGCACGTGTCGAAAGAAAACAATAATTGTAATAACTCATTTCAATGACAACTTCAAAGAACATATGCAAAGAATCAACATTTTGCAACAGAGAAACGTGCATGGAATCAGTCATGATGGCTGCAAGAGAAACCAACCGAGAGAGAGAAAGAAACAAAGCCAAAGCAATGGCAAATCACCACAAACAGAAAGGCCGGAAAAACAACATCTCATAAAGAATACTACCGAACACACCCGGTAGCCTCAAAACAAAAATAACCAAATATGTGCTTCCCACATTAGCACAGAGATGTTAAAAAGGTAGAGAAGTAGTTGGAAAACTTGGCATATCACAAAATAATGTTACCAAACACACCGTCAGTTCCCGAACAAGTAATCACAAAGTTTGCTTAGTACATCAGCAAACTATTGGTCAACTCAAGAAAGAGGGAAAAACACCTTGATAACAAAAAAATGTGGAGTAAGAAAGCACTCTAGAGAGAAACAAGCCTAGGGTTTAGTGGGCTTTGATACCGAGTTGAATTTGTAATAAGGCAATAAGGTTGAATATGGAGAGATAATAGAGACAGAAAAGAGAAAAGAAAGAGTACAAAAGTTTAATGTGGCTCGGCCAATATTGGTCTACATCCACACACATACAAAGCCTTAGGGGGCTACGTCTTTCATTCGCACAACTTGATACTCTTGTTTACATGATACACCATATATATAAAGTGGGAGATACGATCAAATCTCTTATAAGTTAAGGAATTGAAATAAATCAAAGATATAAAAGAATCATAATATGCACAAATTATGGGATCCTCACATATTTTGATATCTTCCATATCTTCTGATATCTTTGACAATATAATCTTATTTTCAACAGATTTTGTAGTGGCTCTCTACGAATGTTTATTTACTTGTGATCTTGTTTTAATAATATCATCAAAGTTCTTGTACGCATGAATTAAAATGTCTGTTGTGCTTATTAGCTCTTCCAAGACCCAAGGTTCATATACAGACCCTCTTCCAAGACAATCTAAGTATTTCGGACAATTTTGGTATGGCTTTCTAGTTTTCTATAGATTACTTGTGATCTAGTTTTAATAATATCGTCAAATTTCTTATACACATGAATTGAAAAGTTTGTGGTGCTTTGCCCTTCCAAGACCCAAAATTCTTATACATATTAACTAAATCTTCTGTGATGCTTGGTGCTTTGCTCTTCCAAAACCAATCTATAGTATTGCAGGCAATTTTGTAGTGGCTTTCTACAGAATGTTTATTTACCTGTGATCTTATTTTAATGATATCACCAAAATTCTTATACACATGAATTAAAATGTTTGTGGTGCTTAGCTCTTCCAAGACCCAAATTTCTTATACATAAGAATTAAAATGTTTGTGATGCTTCGCTCTTCCAAGACCAATAAATGTTGCCATCAATTTTTAGTGGCATTCTATAGAATGTTTATGCTTGGATTTCATTCGGATGGAGAGGCCCTATATCCTATATAAAGGAGGTATAAAGGAAAAAGAAGAGGAAGACAAAAGGATCAGATAAGATGCGTCCACCAAAAAAAATGCTAATTTATTGTTCTTAAATCTATATTTATTGTCTGTGTCTGTGCCTAGTTGTTCTTACATCAATTTTGATTCTCAACTCCCTATACAATAGGGCTGAGAAGCTCGGACACTTCTATGGTAGTGTGTCTGAGTTGGCGTGTCCATTAATAAATAAATAAAACCACTCTATCTTCACTCTTTTTCTCATCTATAAACACTGAAGCTCTTTAAGAGCTTTGTCTTCTCATCCAGAAACTCTATAGTGGCATATCCTAATGGGTTGCTTTCATTTTTCAGGGTATTTATGGTTATCCTATTGAGATTCAAGCACTTTTCTTTATGTCATTGAGATGTGCTTTGGCAATGCTGAAACATGATGCAGAGGGGAAAGCTCGGAGTTTGTCGAGAGAATAGTAAAGCGTTTGCATGCTTTGAGTTATCACATGCGAAGTTATTTCTGGCTTGACTTCCAACAATTAAATGACATATACCGCTATAAAACAGAGGAGTATTCTCACACTGCAGTAAATAAGTTTAATGTTATGCCTGATTCAATCCCAGAATGGGTGTTTGATTTTATGCCAACGCGCGGTGGGTACTTTGTTGGCAATGTCAGCCCTGCCAGGATGGATTTTCGATGGTTTGCTTTAGGTAACTGTATAGCTATATTAGCTTCTTTGGCAACTCCTGAACAATCTGCTGCCATTATGGATCTTATTGAAGAACGCTGGGAGGAGCTGGTTGGAGAAATGCCTTTGAAGATATGCTATCCTGCAATAGAAAGTCATGAATGGCGAATTGTAACTGGTTGTGACCCGAAGAATACCAGATGGAGTTATCACAATGGAGGATCTTGGCCAGGTTCTTCCACAGTTCTCCTGTCATTCTTTATGAATTTAATCCTTTTTATTGTGTATTAATTAGTATTAATTTTGGTGCTCAAGTTTGACAACAGAACGTAGCTAGGATGAAATTAAATTTAGCTGGTAGACTCTTTTTGTGATGACCAAAGTGCATATCATTATCACATTCTTAACCATCTGACCTAGTCAAAGCTACTTTAGGGAAGACCTACAGAACTTTCATTAATTAGTGTTACATGTAGGCAAGACTTGTA
Organism: Camellia sinensis; assembly: GCF_004153795.1. NCBI lineage: Eukaryota > Viridiplantae > Streptophyta > Magnoliopsida > Ericales > Theaceae > Camellia > Camellia sinensis. The sequence goes on from NW_021025186.1 coordinate 1,513,447, forward strand.
TGTCCAATGGGAAGTCCATGAGAATAATTTATGAACTCTCTATGTTTACTGAATGGATCTGAGAAGCACTTATTATTTATTCAGATTGCCTTTGCCCTGAAGTCCACTGCAAGAAAATGCTTCAGTTTAACCTAGTTTTGTTAAGGCTCTAAGAGAATGTAGGATAATGTGATTAAGGTAATTAATTATGTTATTGTTTTTGCTTTTAGTTTTATTTATTCGTTTATTTTCTAGGAAAAGAAAGAACAGACTAGTACACCTGAACTGCTATGCCCAGGAGCTAAGGGCGGGCAGACTTTCCTAAAGATAAGAAACAATTAGACTCACTAGACAAATTTGATTGAGCCGGAGTGTACTCCATCCTCTAGTTATCAAAGCCCTTTTCCATTTCTCCAATCTTTTCCCAATCTTTTCTCTAGTTGGATTCCGAAGATATTCACATCTAGGATTTCTTCCCAAAGGTAACCTTAAATACTTAAAACGCAAGGACTCAATGTGACAAGCTGACAACCAGCCATCCTATTTAGCCTGGTGGAAAATTAATACCTACAATGGAACTTAATCATATTCACCCCTAGTCTGGAAAACAACTAAAAAAATCCTTGGGATAGACAACAAATTAACCATTTTATTCTTTTCTCCCAAAGAGAGAAATGGCATCATCTACCGACTATAAATGAGACACAAATACTACGTTTCCTAGTCAAAAAAAAAAAAAAAAAATCCTTAGCCATATCAACCATTCTAGCCAAAACACCCACCACTAAGGTAAACAAGAAGAGAGATAAAGAATCACTCTATCTAAGGCCTCTCTAGAGGCCTTGAAATGTAGCGCCCACCATTCAATTAACTATAATTGCAAGAGGGCAAACAATATTGAATTCACTTTCTCTACCTAATCCCAAAACATTTCTATTTATTTGGTCTCTCAATCATTTTTCAAGAACTAATAAGCCCCACTCTACATGATCATAGGCTTTCTCAAACAAACCAGCCTTAAAAATGACACCCTCCTTTATTTATCCAAAAAATAAATAAATAAATAAATAAAAAACAACCTCCTTACTACATCAACTATATTACTCCACCACCTCATTTGCAATGGAAAGCGCATCCAAAAGTCTAATGTCCTTCAACAAAGGAGCCTTGAGAAAGAAAGATGGTATCCCCTAAAACTGTTTTTAATCTCCTAGAAAGGTCTTTTTCCAAAATTCTGTAAAGTGACGCAACAAGACTGATTGGCCTAAAATTCCCAAGCCTCAAATAATTATCTTTCTTAGGTATCAAACAAATAAATGAAGCATTTGCAAGTGTCCACTACACTATTCTTCAAAAAATTAGAAAATACTTTCACCAAATTCCTCTTAATCACCACATCTTCACAAATCTTGAAAGACAGTCAGGGTGGAAGCACCAACCCGGGAAGCATTAAGCTTATCACACTTAAAAACTGCCAATCTATTCTCCTCATCAAAATGTCTTTCCAACTAATTTGATTACTGAGCTGGACTGGAGAGCACTCGTCCAAACACTCAATGCTTGCTCTATCCAATCCCACTTGAAGTATACAACATGCAGTAAATGGAAAAAATTTAATTAGTTGTATGATCTTCCCTCTCTTCAACCCTTTTAGAATCAATATTCAACCTCTTAATTAACTTTTTCCTCTTCTCATTTGTCTTCTTATGAAATAACATGGAAGGTGTTTCTCACTTGTAAAAGAGCTAGAGTTTCTTCGTAGGAGATGAGGGGAATGGTTTCCTGATTTGGCTTTGTTGCTGGAGTTTTATGCATTTCTGGGATCAAATAACTGCCGTGGTGTGCTTGCATAGATGCTCCATGAGAGAGAGAGAGAGAGACCTATAGTATTTATTGCCGTAGGGATGTTTTTGGATCTCTGAGAACATCATAAATTTATTTTATTTTCAGTAAATATTTCTAGAAATCCTGCAAGAAATCCCTCAAAAGTATTCACTGTGTTTGGTTTGAGTTTTCTGGATTAAGTTTTTTGAAAACTGACTTTTTTGGTTTTTGTATTTTTTTGTTTTTAGTGAATATTTTTTAAATTTTAAACATTTTTTTTTTTTATTTTTTTAGATGCATCTTACTTAGATGTATCTAAAAAGTAAAAAATTTGTGAAAAAATATTTTAAAAAATTAATAAATACATAAAAATACAAAAAATGTACTGAATTCTTGTATTTTTTTTTTTTTGTATTTTTGGTATTTAATGAATTTTTAAAAGATTTTTTTTACAATTTTTTTACTTTTTAGGTGTATTTATGTTAGGTGTGTCTAAAAGGTAAAAAAATTACTTAAAATATTAAAAAAATTCAATAAAAACAAAAAAAACACGGAAAATAAGAGAGTAGAATTTTCTGAAAAGTGTTTTGGAAAACTGAAAACCAAGCAAGGTGATTATTATTTCTAAGTACTCTACACTGAATTTTTACCTCTTAACTTTTAGTTTCCTGCACACAAGGGCTTGTGTATGTTGACCTTGTACCCCAATTCATTATTCCTTCTGGGTTCTAGGTTGAGAGTTTAGAAAATAGAGTTACTTATTGTTTTTAATTCTGTGGTTGAAATTTCTCCCATTAATGTTGCTTATCAAAAATAAAAAAATAAAATTCTCCAGTCAATGTTAGTGAACTAACATGTTTTCCCATTACCACATTTATTTTTTGGTTTTTTCCCCCCCTATCTTGAATGCACAGTGCTTTTGTGGTTGCTAACGGCTGCCTGCATCAAAACGGGACGGCCCCAAATTGCAAGACGAGTAATTGATCTTGCTGAGAGCCGACTGCTGAAAGACAGCTGGCCAGAATATTATGACGGCAAACTCGGGAAATACATCGGTAAACAAGCAAGGAAATATCAGACATGGTCAATAGCCGGATATTTGGTGGCGAAGATGATGTTGGAGGATCCATCACAGTTGGGGATGATCTCCCTCGAAGAGGACAAGCAAATGAAGCCTGTGATTAAAAGATCCTTCTCCTGGACATGCTGAAAAAAGCTCGAGCTGAGCAGTAGAACATAGCACAAAAGCAAAAGAGTAGAGAGAGATAAACAAAAGGTGAGAGATCGTGTTATCATAACAGAGGGAAAAAAAAAACACCTATTCTTTGGAAATTTCTATTGTAGGTTTGATTTAAAGTTGTGTTTTGTGTACATCAGCACCTGCGAGACTATCATCTTTTGTTTGTCAAATAATAGATAGATTTTGATCTGTGCTTTGCTTTGTATGTTCAAAGGCATTTTGGAATTGAACTGTGGAATTTGTTTCCAAGCTATATATATATATGAACTTTCTGAGTTCAAAATTTTATTTTCTGAGTTTCCAATCACTATGTTTGCAGTCCACTTTGGAGATTGTGGATCCCATAGCTGTGTTTGGATATTAGATTTATGCAGAGATTTGGTGAAGAAAAAGAAAGTGTATGAATTTTTTTTTTCTTTTTTTCTTCTCTCCTCAAATCCAATGTCCAAAAATACCTGAGTTCCCATGTGTGGACGCCCAGACTCTCTTACCGCACTCGTGGCCAAACACTGAACAACCTGTTGCCACTCTCTGCACAAACCATTGTGAGGCTTGGCAAATGTGTTTTTAGTAATTTAAAAAAAAAAATTAAGAATAAATAATTGTTAAAAAAGTTGACTTGTTAAGAATTTTTTTTTACAAAATTTACTTTCTGTTAATGAAAAGACATTTATTGATTCTTTCTTTTATCAGCTACATAGCTATTGCCAAATGGGTAAAAAAAAATTTAGCTGAAACTGCCAAGAAGTAGGTTACTTTTAGAGAGATTTTATAAATCTCTTTTAGTAGATTTGTGACCTAATAAACCCACAAAATTTTATTGTGTTCTATTTTAATCCCTCGTTTTTGATTAATTTCACTATATTTTTTTTAGTTGACTCTTGAAATCGTTGAATTCGAGAAGTTATGCAACGATGGTGGTCCAAATATATTGTGATTGGTGAAAATATAATAGTTCATCCTTTTATACTGGGAATTGAGGAGACAATAGAACGACATTTGACATGGTGTTTGTTTTTGCAGCATGAAGCACCAAATAATTTTTCCTTACAATTCTCACTTTTCATTTTGAGACTTGTGTACATATAGTAGGTAATTCAATCAAATTAATATTTCTCCAATGTGATCATCATCGACCCCAAAGAAACACAACTCACTGCTATACAATAATTACCCATGCCATGTAGAACAATGGCATGTTCTTCTAATTTTCTTGAAATCTTGATTATTCATATCACGGAATCTTGATATCACGGAAAATAACACACCTCTATCAGCATTTTGGAATCTTGATTATTCATATCACGGAAAATACAGTTTTCATATTCAAATTTTCTTGGAAGAAGATTTTAAGTTGTTGATTCTTCTTTTCACTCAGCCATCAACAGATAGAATTAACTAATAATATGGGGAGAAGTAATAATGCTCAAAAACAAATCATTCATCCAATTCTGAAAATGGATCTAATTTCTGCGCATCAGAGACAAACTGAACTCTGAGAACCACAGAACATTATTATGAATTAATGCAGTATTAAACAACTATTCCCAAGTTGGAGCAGCAGAGAAAGCAAAAACATAACAGATCCAAAGCAATGACACAGAAAACCAATCAAATCCATACCTAAAGTCTACTACCAAGGCATTCCAAAACAGTATCTATTATTGCAGCGAAGGTTTGATCCGATAGGGGCCATTATCCAGAAGCGGTTTTCCTTTGCTGGAAGATGACGGCATAAATGGGTACTGCAACGCCAATGCTGAAGGCGGTGAAGACACCAAGGGTCATCTTCAGCTTCTGATTCGTCATCCTGTCCAAGTTGTACATGTGCTTTGCATGAAGGTAGTAAGGTTCATCGTGGCCATGTCCTCCTCCCATCCTCTTCACTCCTGTTGAATGGAACCCTCTGTTGGCTGTTTCCAAAAACAAAAACACAAAGTTGCCATTGTTATAGCAAGTTACCAATTGAACAAGCTGCATAGAACAACGGTTCTTAAAATTGGGATCTTACATGGGATTGGCAAGAGGGTTTTGTGGATTGGATCGTAGGATCATAAGATTATATATATATATATATATAAAGAAGCAAAACTACCAACAAAGATCCCAGCTGCAACCCTACCATGATGCTACATGATCCCACAAGATCTTACAGGATTCTACTTGTGATCTTGCTATAATATCGATTTTACAATGATTCGGATTATTTTGGCATTTTAGAAATGATTTCTTCAATTGCATAAATTAAAACTCGAAACTTGAGAAGAGCAACAACAAAAAAGTTGGAATTTTTTACTGGTCCATGAAATATCATATGTAAGGAGGATTAACTACTTTAAAATGAAAAGTGTTTTCTAAAGTTAAAATTATAGTGATGAGTTGATAGATAAATAAAGAAAATTTTCGTCCCCTTCCAGGGGCTAATTCTTTTGCCTACTAATCCAAGAAAATTGCTCAAATGGCTGTATTTGAAATATAATTTATCGAGCAAAAAGGATCCTAATGCTATTTGCAATAGGAGACCAAGTTTGATATAAGCAAGAAATTCTTACAAAATATTGGTGAGGTGAATATGAGCAGAATATAAACAAAGTGGATGGATGGATTTTTTGGCAAGCTCAGAGGACACTACCAAATGTTAAACCCTTTCTGTTTTTCCCCGGTAAACAAAATTATATTAAGAGAAGGTTCAAAAGAGATGCCACCCAAATACAAAGGAAGAATGAGCAAAACTAAGAGGCTCTACAATGTATATATATAAACCGCTTTCATAACATGTATTCTGAAAAACATTAAAAACTAATTTGATAAAAAAAAAAAAATAATAATAATAATGAAAAATTGAAAAAGCACTCGTCATTTTCATATGACTATCTTTTGGAGTAATTTTTAAAAAACTAGTTTCTAGTATTTTTCAGAAAACAGATTTTAAAAACAAAACCAAACACTAAACTAGGTTTTAGTCTTCTGAATAGATTCAAGTATACATTGTATTCAAGTATTAAATTCATGTATAAATTAAATAAAAATCTATTCTTCAACTTGAAACTCAGCTCCTCTATACCCTCAAAAGATCTACAATTCAGCTCACGATCCATGTAAATTCAAAAACACGCATTAGAGCACAATCAGCCTATGCCCAAATTCATCCAATGACTTCACATATCATACTACAATTCAAGAAAAAATCCAATAGCGGACATAAAAACATGTACATATCTACAATTAAAAACGCAAACCCATTAAATAGATCTAACGAAATCAATCAGGATTTGCAGCACAGACTCAATCAGTAATAGAAAATCCACGATTAAGATGGGTTTTGCATTTTCCCAGTTGCCAAACAGAGCAGTAGTAGAAAAAAAAAACAAAAAAAAAAAAAAAAAAAAAAAACCCTAGAGCGATACAACCGGAAGGAATCGGAGTACTGACCTGATTTGGGAAGAAATGAATTGGAGGAAGATAGAAGCTTTGATGCGCACGATCTCAATCCGTAGTTCAACGCCATGATATTGGCTCTTGTTTTTGCGGAGAGATGTGTGATATAGCCCTGTTAGATAATCAAGGGAATGTGTATTACTCGGTCTCGATTGTTTTGTTTCGTTTTGGGATAGAATTAGGGTTTATTATATCAATAATCCCTCATCAATAATCCCTCAACTATTGCCCAATCTCAATTTATTCATTTATTTTAGTTGACCCCTATAATGCATGAAAATTTATTTTAAAATAAAAAATTAATTTTGAATTTTAATATTTTATATATAGAAAATTTTAATAATTAAAAATTAAATACAAACAAATTTATCAATGGTTGATGAAAATTTTTGCCATTATACATGTGATTCTATCAAAAATCACATATATCAAAATTCTTCATTTATGTTAATCAAATTCATCAAAAATCATGAATTTCACTTATATCAAAATATTTTTAAAAAAAAAATAAAAATAAAGAAAATTCTATAATATATAAATTATGACTTGGTTATAATTTATGGTGTATTATTTTAGTTATTAATCGAAAAAGTCTTTACTAATTTCTTATATTTTTGGTTATGTCTAAACCAGTGCATGGAGTGTTTATTATATTTCAAGTGATGTTTGATTATGATTTACTTATAATACCTTTATATAACAATATTTAAGTCTTTTATTATACAAAAAAGTATTTAAGGTCTATTGACTCAAAGATAGGATTTATACTTATATCAATAAAATTGTAAGAGTTATTCACATTGATGTATAAAAAATTACAAATTAAAATCATAAATAGTGTCTTTGAGGGGAATCAAGTACAAAATCTATAAACTTAATAATTTTAGTTCTCAAAAGAGTTATGATTAATTATGTGACACATTATAATAATCGCAAATTTTTTATTTCAGCCAAATTATTTTGGGAGATTTACCAATAAATCCCAAAATATAAACTTATGAACCAATTGGTCCCATTTTTATTCTAGTAAACCGTTTAGTCCTGGAAAATTTTGAGAGACGTAATTACCCTCATTTAGACACCACTCATCTCTCTTAGCATTCTCTCTCTCACACATGGAGACCCAGCCACACACATATCTTCTCTCTCTAGCAGACACAAGACACCATGCACACAAAACACTATTAACACACACACCCAGCAGCTACACTCATACACACCATACACACAACACACACACACACACACACACACACACACACACACACAGCACACACCAAACCCAGCTCTCTCTTCTCCCTCTAAGACACACCCAACACATAACACACACACACTGATACACGCACACACACACACTGATGGCTTCAACACACACACACACACACACTGATACACACACACAGCACACACAACGCGCTGCAAGGGGTTTTTTGTTTTGGGCTGGGTTGGTGTGTTTGGGGGTTCACATAGGCAGACACACACACATTCATCAAAGACCAAACCACCATTGACACAGTGAAGATCTTCGATGCCAACCCCGACATCCTCCGCGCCTTCGCCAACTCCGACATCTACGTCACCGTCACCGTCGCCAACTCCGACATCCCCGCCGTCTCCAAACTCTCCGCCGCCGTGTCCTGTGTGGCTAACAACATCATTCTTTCTACCCCATCGCCAAAATCCACCGCATCACCGTCGGGAACGAGGTCATTGCCACCGCCGACAAAACCGTCATCGCCCACCTCCTCCCCGCCATGAAATCTCTCCACGCCGCCGTCAATCTTGCCGAAATATCCAGCATTCAGGTCTCCACACCTAATTCACTAGGTATATTATCAATCTCGGAGCCACCCAGTTCGGGTCGATTCAGGCGGGTTTCGACATGGTCATATTTGCCCCAATCCTTGAATTCCATCGCCAAACAAACACGCCCTTCATAGTCTGCCCATACCCGTTTTTCGGGTTCACATCGAATACTCTGGACTACGTCATGTTTGATGCACAGTTGGATGCGATTTACTCGGTGATGAAAAGGCTGGGGTACGATGATAAACAAACACACATAACAGCACAATGATACACACACACACACAACACACACACACACACACAATGATACACATACACACACAAAGATACACACACAGCAGCCACTGTTACACGCACACACACAGTGATAGAATGAGCAATGCTTCCAAAAAAGGAACTGATCCAGCAAACACAATCCCACATTAAACCAAGGGCACTCTTGTCCACACAGTTTAAAAAAATGGAAAAAAAAAACAAAAAAGACCAAATCAACCCACTAGCAAGACTATTTGGTATAATAGAATAAAAGTGGGACTATTTGGTATAACAGTTTGTAAAGTAGGATTTATCGGTAAATAATCCAATTATTTTTGCATATCTTTTCTGGCAGAACTCATTATAGTGCATTATCAGTAATACTATAAATTCAAAATTTTTATTTAAAAATTATTCAAGAATCATCAATAGGACCCTTAAATATACACAATTATTTTCAATGAATCATTATTCTTTAAAATAATACTCCATATTATTTAACATTTGACATTTGTCAATTTATCTTCTAAAAACTTAACAAAAAAGTATTGAGTTCTATTATTTTAATCAATTAATATCAAATTGGACGCTGAACGTGTATGTAAATCATTTCTAGAAATATGATATCTGCCATAAAATCACAATGAAATTAACTTTAATTAATGTAATGATATCTTATGTTATGATATGTGTTACAAAAGAATAATATTAATTTTAATTTAAAATAAAATTTTAATTTAAATTATATATTTTAATAATCTTAACTTTATCATTTTATAAAAATGTTATTTGAATGCTTATATATAATAAATTTAGTTAAATTATTTATTTATTTTGATAATTTTAGTTATATTGTGTTATAAAAGTGTAATTATTATATAGTGATTTTATATGATATATATTAAATTATAACATAATAAAATGAACTCTCATTTTGATATTAAAAATAATAGTTAAATTAGAAAAAAGAATTAGTAATATAAAATTAAAAGTTATTCTAATCACTTAATTTTATTTTTATTTTTATAAAAATAAAAATATGTAGAAATAGAACTACACATAATTTATTTAAAATATTAAATATAAAAAAATTGTGATTGGATTAAGAAAAAAATACATAAATTAATTATGTAGAGTATTGATTTTTTAATATTATTTTTAAATTATTCATACGTATTGTATATAGATATATAAAATTTAAATTAAATATAAATGTTATGTAATATATAATTTCATGTTAAATAAAAAATTAAATATAAATTAATATTAAGACATTAATAAGATAGACGAAAAATAAAAATATAAAAAAAATTAATTTGATCTGTGCAATGCACGTAATTAAGCACATTCTGTTTTATTTATTTATATATCGAGATATTTTTTTTAAATATCATAATAATAAAATTATAATTATATATATGGAAAATAAGCAAATAGAATTCATATAAAATTAGTTATTATATTTGAAATTGAATTTGTAGAACTTTATATGTAAATGAAAAAGGCATATTGATGTGATTTTTTTTTTTAAAAAAAGTAAACATTTGGAATGTACCACATAAGAAAAAGAAAAATACTATATATATATATATAATTCTTATATTTTAACTCATTCAATTAGAGAATTCTATTATACACACTCCATACCTTATGCACCTTTAATTACATTATTATTTTTTTTTGGTTATGAAATTATTTTGAGATTTTAGTTATGAAATTTTTTTTTATGACTTATTATTATTATTGTTTTTAGTTATGACTTAAAAACTATGAAATTAGCCATTTTTTCCCCCTGTATAAGATGCAATTTCTATCAGTCTTTCCCCCTTCAATTATAAAAAAACATACTGAACTCAATTTTCTGGTAATTGAGTTTTTGTTTTCTTTTGTTTTGTTTTTAATGATTTTTTTTAGTATTTTAAGAAGTTTTTATTTATTTATTTCATTTATTTTTTAGATGCACATAATTTAAATATACCTATAAAGTAAAATATTTGTAAAAAAATATTTTAAAAAATCAATAAATGCATAAGAATACAAAATGTATTGAATTTTTAATTTTTTTCTTCATATTTTTGGTATTTAGTGAATTTTTTTTAAAAAAAATTTCACAAATATTACACTTTTTAATTGTATTTATATTAAGTGTATCTAAAAAATAATTTTTAAAAAAAATATTAAAAAAATTCACTAAAATCAAAAAAAAAATTAAGAAAAATAAAAAACTCAATTTAAAAAAAAATTGAATTCATAAAATTGGAATCAAACAAAATTGACTATCTTCATAAAGGATACATTTGTATGATTTTTATAATTCAAGGACTAATATGTACAGATTAAAAAATGAAGAAAGTAAAATGATATTTGATAATAATTGAGAGGATCTTGATATAATTATACTATTTACGATTCACTTCACAATTCTTTTTGGGATTCATTTATGATGTGATTCAAATTTATTTATTGCTATTTTAGTAAGATAAACATAATTTAAATTCAACATTATGAGTCAAGTTGGTTAAATACAATCAGTGTTTTTAGTTTCAGTTTTCTGAATTCAGATTTCTGAAAATTAAGTTTTTTGATTTTTGTATTCTTTTGTTTTTAGTGAATATTTTTGAAATTTTAAGTAATTTTTTTTTTACTTTTTTAAATGCACCTTACTTAGATGTATCTAAAATAGTAAAATATTTGTGAAAAAATATTTTAAAAAATTAATAAATTCAAAAAAATACAAAAATGTATGATTTTTTATTTTATTTTTTTGGTATTTAGTGTATTTTTAAAGATTTTTTTTCCAGAAATATTATACTTTTTAAGTATATTTATGTTAGATGTGTCTAAAAAAAAAAGTGCTTAAAATATTTTAAAAATTCATTGAAAACATTAAAATACGAAAAATAAAAAAGTAAAATTTTTTGAAAAATATTTTCTAAAAACAGGAACCAAACAAGCTGATAGTTTTACATTTTTTTTTAAAACTTTCCTTGAACAATAAACATACAAAATCTTTATGGTAATACCAAGGATAAATTACCCTTTGCCCTCTTTTATGTTTGGCCACTTTTTTATTTTGGTCCTTAAAGTTTTTATTTATCTTTTTTTTTTAATTTTTTAATTTTGGCCTTTTATATTTCAAGTTTTTTCTAGTTTATTCCTATAGCTAATTTGTGTTCAAAATTAGACAGAAAATGTAATAATAACTGTCATATAAAATAAAAAGTGTATTAGTATTATATTAGATTTTAAGTGTATGTTAGAGATGTGAGTTGTATATAATAAAACATTTTTATACTACATGACTATTAATGTGTCATTTTCTTTCTAATTTTCAATAGAAATTAACTTAGGAGTAAACTAGCAAAAATTTGAAACATGAAAGGTCAAAATAAAGTGAGAAAGTGGTCAAACATAAAATGGTAATGTATAATTTACTCGTAATACTAACCATTTGTGAGTTTGATTATCACAAATGACATAAGTAAATGTGTATCAGTTATACTATAAGAGTCATAACTAACAAAAATAAGTTATCATCAAATATCACATGAGTTATAACCAAACAACTCTTTTATCATAACTAGAAGAATGTCATAACTAATAAGACAATAAGTTATAACTAAAGACATAAAAGTCATAATCAAAAGTGCATATGGTACAAACCCATAAAATTTTCCAAAATTTTAAAGTGTTTAAAATTTTAAAATAAAAAATTTATTTAGTTTTTTATTCTTATTATATTCTATATATGGCTTTTAGAACTATTTTTTGAATGTCAAGTGAGATTATATATTGCTTTTTGAATAATTTTATGTTTGGTGGGATTTGGACTTGAATTTATATTATGCTTTTGAGTTAGATAGTACTGTGCCCTTAAATTTATTGGGTAAATTATATTTTCTATCTTTCAAATTATCATTCGAATTTTATTTTAGTCATTTATCTTTTACTTACTAATTAAGATTTTAAACTTCAACCATTAAGATTTTATTTTAGTCATTTATATTTTCTATCTTTCAAACTTCAACCATTAAGGGAAACAAATACGAAAAAAATTAGACATTAAATCTATAACTTTGACTCAAATTTCACCTCGGCTATTCATATTTCAATTTTTACTCAAATTTTAAATAATGAGATGACGGAATGACTTTGTTAAAACTCGGATTGAAATCTGAGAGTTTAATTGTTACAATTAAAAAGTTGATGAACCAAAATAAAATTAAGGTAAAAGTTGAAGGGTGGAAACAGTAAATTATCCAAGTTTTTATTTTATTTTTGGAACCTTATTAGTAAATACTTGAATATCAAACAAGCAAAGAAGGTTGATCTCCAAATGTCAATTTTGAACGACAATTTAACAATGACTAAAGAGTAAAATCTATATAGACATGCAATTTCAAGCAAAAGACATACAACAAAATGATAATTTTAAAGGGATACAGACAGTAATTCTAGTCATACAATCTTAGCTGGAGACATTTCAAATGAACACATTTTTATATAATGCAATCTAACCAAAGGAGAAAAAGTGACAGTTTTTTATTCAAGCAATAGATTAAAGATTGCTGATATGAAGATACTGAAGCCACCGCTTGTAGTCTCGTAGAGTAAACCATTATTGGAAGTAACCTGAGCAGCAAAAGGAAAAACATGCTTTGGTTCACTTACTCAAAAAAAAAGGGACAGGAAAAGTACTCTAGTAGAGTAACAGTGTATACAAACAAAAATTTTAGTAAATTTTCTTACCACTAGATACAAAGTCAATGGAGTCTACATTAATCTATGTATTTGTGTTTAGTAATAAAAAAACCATTATTGCATTATTGTATAGCATTTTCCATTTTGATATGCATATGCATAGCTCAAGCGGGTAAGATACACACCTTAAGGTTTTCATGTTGCAAAATCTCTTCCTACTTTCCAGTCTTGGTTCAACCCTTCATTCTTGGTTCAACCCTTCATTCAAGTAAGTATTTTTGATGTTATGCAATTCACTAATAACACTCCCCATTCCCACTCGATCTCTTGGTGATTCCATTGAACATGCAACCCCAATTCTTAGAATGGAAACCATGCAGTCTTTAATCCACCTTGTTTTATGCTCCAATAGGATGTAGGGATCCACAATCTCCATCACTCGTTGAGGCAAAGCATTCTTAACGAATATATGTAGATTTAAATGATCCTTAAACATATCATCAGTTGGTTTCTTACCTGTAAACATCTCTAGTAAAAGAATCCCAAAGCTGTATACATCTCCTAGTGTGGAAGTCATGTCACCCATGCCATACTCTGCAAAATGTTTCTAATGTTAGTGTGAAAGTGAATCTAGTTAGTTGGCATAATTGTAATCCCAATAAAAAAAAATATTTATTAATTTTTTAAGACGGTTTTAATGTTGTATGATGGCCTTAATTTCAAGTTTTTTGGTTGGTGCGTGCGTGACTGAGTGAGATCATTGTTAAGAACAACATAGTTTAATTATATTTTTCATTGAAGCAAACGGATATTAGTCTTGCATTGGAGAGGTATATCAAAATCAACTATACAAGTTCCAAGATTTGAGTAAGATTTTGCAAGATGCTTTGGTTGCAAAGTATTATAATAATTCTTTCCACTAGTAGATACCATGGACTATTTTGGTAAGACTAAACTTTCAAACTAGAATTACATAAAGAAGATTTTTTTTTTTTTTTCCATATAAAAAAAAAAGAGAAGCAGAGGAGGAGGCATAGAGGATTAACTCAAGCTTGCTAACAGTAAGGAGGTGGAAGTACACATTGGGAGCATCAAGAAATGACATAGAATATGTATAAAAAAATTGTTAAAAAATATGCAGGCGCACACTATTTTGTAGAAAGCCATGGTTTTTTGTATGGTTGTTTATGCTGAAATTATTCTACCATGCAATGTGCATATATATGTATGTGTGTGTATATATATAACTTTCCCTATTGCAAGTTTAGGTTTTCTACACCATGGAACTTGAAAAGATTTTGTACCTGGAGCAACATAGCCTATGGTTCCCCTTATTGCAACTGAATTGCTTTGACCTTGTGCCACATCACTTGAAACGGTAGAAATAATTTTTGCTAACCCGAAATCTCCAATATGGGCTGTCATCTCATCATCCAAAAGAACATTACTCGGCTTTAGATCACCATGAATAATTGTAGGCTCACAACCACAATGAAGATAGTCAAGTGCAGAAGCGACATCAATGGAAATGTCCAATCTTTGAATTAGTTTTAGATTTCTGTGTTTTTCTGGCTGCTCATGGTCTCCCATTCCAACTTGATGCAACCATTTATCCAAGTTTCCATTGGCCATAAATTCATATACTAAAGCTTTGAATTCATCACCATTGAAATCCACACTGGAACAAATGCTCAAAATTTTTAATAGATTTCGGTGCCTTATGGCTCTTAGTGCCTTGCATTCTAACATGAAGCTCTTAGAAGCTCCTGTGGTCTGAAGATTGAGCACTTTCACTGCCACAACCTTCTGAACTTGATCAAGAATCCCTCTGTAAACTGAAGCATAGCTCCCAACACCAATTAGATTAGCCTCTGAGAATCCATTGGTGGCTTTGAGAAGCTCTGCATAAGAAACCCTCAAAAATTGATGCATGATTTGGGACGTGCTAGAGGTCTTCTGTTTTGAAACATGACACCGTCGAAAAAATATAAAGAAGCTAACAAACAAAGATAAAAGTATCACAAGAACAACCACCACTAGGATCACTTTCATCCCGTGAGATAGCTTATTCTTGCTTGATTTGGAGGATGGACAAGGAGGAAGGTCTAATTCTTCAATGCCTCCACATAGATCATTATTTCCAACAATTGAAATTGCACTAGAATTTCCGAACACTCCTTGCATGGGAACTGGTCCATGTAACATATTAAAAGACAAATTCAACATATCTAATTGAAGCTCACCTAGATGACTTGGGATCATCCCCGACAAATTGTTGCGCGAAAGATCCAATACTCTTAAGCCCCTCAGCGTGCTCAAACTTTGAGGTATCTCTCCTTCAAATGAATTCTCCTTCAACAGCAGCCATTCCAGACTCAAACAACTGCTCAGAGTGTTTGGTATGAATCCTGATAATCTATTATAGGACAAATCCATGATTGCAAGATTTTTCAAAGACCCAACTTCTAATGGAAGAGAACCAGTCAGTGTATTGTGATATAACAAGAGGCGTATTGAAATGGAGGAGAGATTCATAATTTTAGGGGGTATTGAACCATTAAGATTATTTTTACAAAGGTCTAATTCCAACAAGCTATGACAATTGCCCAAACTCGGAGGTATGCTTCCACGGATGTTGTTTTCTCCCAAGTTTAGAGTAATCAACGAAGTCAAATTACCAAGCGAAGATGGAAGTTCTGTGAATTTGTTCTGGTCTAAGTACAGACCATGCAGCTTTTGAAGTCTTCCAATGGAGGACGGAATAGGGCCAGCAAGATTATTTGCTGACATAGATAAGACAGTGAGGTTGAGGAGGTTCCCGATGCCTGAAGGAATGATTCCGTGTATCTGATTTTTCTGCAAATCTATGCTGCTAAGATATGTGGAGAGATTAGCTATGGAGTCAGGCAATGAACCTCTAAAAAGATTGTGAGCCGCTTCAATAAATTGTAAACTGGTGCAATTTTTTAGAGACGAAATAAAAGTGAGGTCATCCTGCAACCGATTTTGAGAAACACTTATCCATCGAAGACTCAGAAGTTTTCCAAGATCTCTCGGCATTGTCCCGCTGAAATAATTTTCACCAAATTGTATCGATTCGAGCTTCGAAGCGTGTGACAATGAAGTAGGAATTGTTCCAGTAAATAAATTGCTGACAAGATTAAGAAACTTGAGATTACGAAGTGTGGAGCCTATATCAGGAGGAATATTTCCTTCAAGTTGGTTGAAAGCTACTGATAACGAAATGATGGTAGAGATATTGTAAAGGCCAGATGGAACCTTGCCGGATAAGTTATTCCCATATAACACGACAAATCTCAGGCGTCGAAGCCTAGTAATTTCCGCAGGAATCTCCCCATGCAAATTACATTCCGATAAATAGATTTGAAAAAGAGATGAGAGGTTTCCAATGAAAGAAGAGATGGTTCCTGAAAGCTTGTTTTTATTCAAGGCTAAAGTTCGAAGCCTTGACAAAGAGCCCAACTCAGCTGGGATGTTTCCGGTTAGATTGTTGTTGACCAAGTCCAGCCATTCAAGTTTTGAGCAACGAGAAAGGTTGTTTGGTATTCCACCTCGAAACGAATTGTTGCCGAATTCTATTATTTGAAGCCGAGACAAGCGACCCATCTCCTGTGGAATTGGGCCGTGGAAGCTATTGTTTGGAAGACGGATTCTTTCGAGGAAGGAGAGGTTTCCCACATGAGATGAGAGCGATCCAACCAGTCCTTGGGACCTTAGAGTTATCCCAATGACTCTATCAGGATGTCGGCGACTACACAAAATGCCGTTCCAGAGACAGAAGTGGAGTGAATTATTCCAGGAAGAGAGGGCACCGAATGGGTCTTGAACAATTGCAGCCTTGAAGGCCTCCAATGCTGCTCTATCTGTCTCATTATTTGCCATGATGCATTTTGCTGCAGGGATGTTGAACAACAAGTAGCACCACAACACAAGGGCAGTGTAGACCACAATAACCAATTTTGCCATGTTTTTTTTTTTTAATGATGAATCGATTATTTTATCAGGGTGGCTGGTATATATATAATATTCTAATCTGAAATTTCTTAGCTCTTTAAAGTGTGCACCATTAAAAATAAATAAATAAATTTTGTTGAGACAGAGTGAAGGTTGCAAGAGGGAATATGATTGAAGGTGATGGTGATGGTGGTGGACCAAGAAAGACCAGTGCATCCCTCTCTTTTAAAAAATTATAAATATCTTATTATCATAATTTTTTATATAACATAATTAACAGAAATAAGGTTAATTGTTATTCGATTAGAAATTTGAAAGCGTGAAATATAATTTGCAGAATCATAAAAGACAATCTGTATATTAGGAAAACTTCAAGGGATGTATTCATAATTTATCAAAAAAAAATAAAAATAAAAATTGCTAGGTACCATCATTGATTCAATATTCTAGGTGTTTGGCTCTTGATTTACAGTCCGTCTGTTTTTGCAAAATTTTTATTTTTAATATTTTATGGTATTTGGTACAATGAAAAACAAAAATTAGCAAAAAAATATGAGAAAAGTTAGGGGTCATGAAATTTTTTTCATGAAAATTGTTAGGTCCCTGTGTTGTCAAATCCAGAGACAAAATCTTGTGTTGATTCAAAACTATGTTTTTCTGTTTTTGTATTGTCCGCTCGAGCGGAGACTCTTGAGCTCGAGCGTAGATTAGCAGGTCACAGTAGTTTGACAGGGCAAGCACAGATTCTGGTGGGCGTGATTTGACGCTCGAGCGGAAACTCCTACGCTCGAGCGCATCTCTGTTTCTTCGTATGCAGTTTTTGTTCAGTCCGCTCGAGCGGGCTATGTTGAGCTCGAGCGGAGATCGCGATTCAGATTCCTATTTAAAGCTGCTAACGTTGTTTTGTTTGGACGGTTTTCCTAGATCTGATCAAAACAAACTAGGGTTGTGTTTAAAATCTTCTTGGGAGATTTTTGAGAGTTTTCCTTGATGTTCTTAAGAGAGTTCTGAACTTATGCATTGAGATTCATACATCAAGGAGGTTGCTTCTTAAGTTTCAAGTGAGTTCTCTTCGGTGGATTCCGAAGATCAAAGCGTAGGATCCAAAAGGCGTTTGAGTCTACGCAGTCGTTAATTCGACAAGTGAAGTTATCCTGGTTGTCCAATTTTTTTTAATTGAATTTTAAAAAGAGTTTGGTTATGAGTGTTGATCAAAATTTTCAATAATGTGAAAGTAATGTGTTTTGTTATGAGTTATAACAATTTGAATTAAGTTTTGAAAACTCTTTTCAAAACTCATAACCAAACAAATTTTCTTACTTCACATGTCAAATCAAACTTTCAAAACTTAATTCTACACTCAATTCAACACTTTATTCAAAAACCATAACCAAACAAATTTTCTACACTCAAATCATAATTCTAAAACACACAAATTCAAAATACAACTCATACTCTCAAATCATAGTTACAAAGCTCTACCAAACGAAGCCTATGATTCTTGGATTATCTGATTACTGTGTGGTGCTTTATTCTAATCCAAGGGTCACAAAACTTTCATAATTATTTTCATGAAAGGTTTTTCATGATACCTAGCGTTGTTGAAAAAATATTTTTCATAATTTGTGAAAAGCAAGCTTATTGGGTAGGAAAATATTTTCTACTTTTAAAAGATAAAAAAATATTTTTCATACTAAAATCTTACTAATGTTATCACTAGTAATCAAAATTGGACAGGTTTCTCTGGTTGGTTTTTCCAACTAGAGCGTGTTGTTGGTACTTTGTGGGCTTACCATAGAGCCCACACTGATTATTTGAATTTTTAATGTGTAGGGTTCGTCAAGTATTTTACCTCTGAAAAAAATCAAGTTTATCAAATATAGATTGTGATTGTATCGGATTACATTTGTGTTAATAATTTATTTTTAAAATCATATTGACCGTTGATACAAATGTGATTTGATCAAGTGACAATTGAAATCCAATAAACCTGATTTTTTACAGCGATGAAATACTCGATGATCCCAACACATTGATGGTTCGAATTATCGATATGAGCTCTATGGTAGGTCCATGCATAATCCGATTTAAGCTGAAGAGAAAAAAAATAGTTTTATTATTAACAAAGTCACTGATTATATTAGTTTTAAAGTCACAATAAAATATAAAAAAATATTTTGTTAAAAAAATTCGCCACTCCAATTTATTAGATTGAAGAGAAGAAAATATTCTCACTATTAACTAAGCCTCTAGTAATATTTGTTTCACAATAAAACATAAAATAATATTTAGTTAAAAAATAAATAAATTATGTAAATGTCTCTGTAGTTTACACAATATATTAATTTAGTCTCTATTATTTTAATTTGTTTAATTTTGCCCTTTAACTTAATCGATTGTGGCATATTATTTCAATAAATAACGACTGTTAGGTTTGGTGGACGAAAAGTTATCATGTGCTCAAATGATATGTCAATTTGGTTATTTTAGTTTACACAATGTATCAATTTAGTTTCTATCACATATTATTTAAAGGGACTAAATTGATACATCGTTTGAGTTTCCGTCAACCAAACCTAACGCCAATTATTTATTGGATCAATATGACACAATCCGTTAAATTAATAAACGGAATCGAACAAATTAAAATAACAAAAGTTTAATTGATATATCATGTAAATTACAACCACCATGTGCATAATTTACGCCAAAAAAATTCTGTCAAGACTAACAAAACGTGATTTCAACTTTCAAAGCAATCAATTCAACGGAACAGAACCTCCATGGAAAAGAAGTCAAGAAGGTGGAGTTATTCGGAAAAATTACCTCAAAGCGACAGACCATATTACGTAGAGGACTGGGTTCTTCTCTAATCAGTAAACAAAACGTGATTTCAACTTACACAGCAATCTATTCAACGGAACAGAACTTCCATGGAAAAGAAGTCAAGAAGGTGGAGTTATTTGGAAAAGATGGCCTATTTTAAAAAATACATTCGTTATTTATGTTTTAGTGACAAATTTAATAAATTGAATAAGTTACAGATATCGGATCCATTTAGTTTTTATTTTTATTTTTATTTTTTATGTATGACTTGACAAAATGAACAATTTACTAAGATCCGCCGAATATATTATTAATGAAATAAATTAGTTGGATGTAATTTGTTGACAATTCTGGGTGTGAAATCAAAGAATTTGAGAAAGCCGGGGGAGAAGGGTATTACAGGTGTCGCGGAGCTCAAAACAAAACAACTATACAGAGAGTCAAACGCCTTCCCACCTACGCCAACCCCCTCACTGTCAAAAATAAAAAATAATAAAAATAAAATAATTTCATTTGATTCCCTTAATTATCGCCATTTTTTTCTATTAGTTTTATTTTATTCTTATTGCAATTTTTAAGTTTTTAACTTCAACTAATATGAATTGAAAAAGATTATCTAACTCAATAACAGTTAAAATCTAATTTAATAATAAAAAATGTCAAAATAAATCAACGGTTCTCTAAGTTTTATTTGTGGTATATTTTGTTTGATTTTTTGGGATATCATATAAATTTTTATAGTGTTTATTGTTATTTCTGATTTGTGTTTAGTATGATTTTTAGTGCACTGCAAACCAATATGTTATGCCACCAGATTTAATTTAAATTTTGATTACATTACCAATGATTTGAAAATCCTATCAGGAAAATAACCAAACACAAACCTGCATCCAAATCATTGGCAATATAATCAAATTAAATTAAATCTCATGTCTTAATTAAGTGAGATCGATGACATGAACAGAAAGAAAAAAAAAAATTATAAAAAATTATAGAAAAAATTCAGAGTTTGATAATTCAAACAAAATAAATCTTGAATTTCTAATTTTATCAATTCAAACCCTAATTTTTTGATTTGTTTTTAATTTAAAATATTTGCATATTTATGTTGAGTAAAATAAAAAAATAGAATTTTAGCCATTAAATTCAATGTAAGTTGTACATATAATATGTTTTACTATTTTTGTTTTTAGTTTCAATTAGCCAAGTTTTAAGTATTTGGAATTAATCAAAAACTAATTCATAAAATGATTATTATACAAGCGTTAAACCAAGATTAGAGCTATAAACAAACCAGACTTCTTGAGTTCAACTCATTAAAAGCTCGTTTGAAATTGTCTCATTACGTAAGCAAGCCAAGTTCAAATATATTTTAAAACTCATTAAGATTTTAAGTCAAACTTAAACCACCTATTACTTAATTTAATTTGGTTATATGAATTATAAAGACTGGTGCTACATTCTCTAATTTTGTCTCTCCAATTTCACCTCTAATGCCGTGACCCACTCCCATGTGAAGTGGTTCCACATTCCTCTCCCTCTCATCTTTAGTTTCTCTAATTCTTCATCATTAGAGGTGGACTTGAGAGAGTAAAATTAGGGAGATGAATCATTATTCTTATATAAACCAAATTACCCATGATTAGCTTGATTAAAACTCGCTTAAGATAAATTCAAATGCTATGTAAGTCACACTAAAATTCATCAAAATTTTAAATCAAACCTAAATAACCTATTAATTGGCTTGACTCAATTTATTTAACCAATTCAGTTTTTCTTCTTATTTGGGCAGGTCTGAGGATTTGAAAGTCACATGTTTCTTAAAAATCTCAAGAATCCATCTTCCTTCATTTTCTAATACTATGGAAACTTTTTCAACAGTAAGAATGTTGCTTTATTTTACTTTTTATTTATTTATTTGTATATGGATAAATTATTGTTGTAAACTTATTCATTATGTTCAAAAATTGCTTTCAAGGCTCTTAAAACAACACTTTAAGAAAGCTTCTACTGATTTGAACTGTTACATATTTGTTGTTAGTTTATGTAAAAATCAACCATTTAGAACCCAAATAATATTTTAGTAACTTTACTCATTTTGGGGCTCTTTTTCCACTAACGTGATTATGGGTTAAATGTCAACAAAGAAAAAGCTTTTTCTTAAGACTTTTTTGGACCCATAATCACGTTAGTGGAAAAAGAGCCCCAAAGACTTTTTTTTATTTTATTTTTTGGGACCCATAATCACGTTAGTGGAAAGAGAGTCCCAAAAACTTTTTATTTTTTATTTATTTATTTTTTAAATCAGCAAAGAAAAAAATTTTATTAGAGAAAAGGAGATCAATACAAAGAAGGAAAGGGCCGCAGGACAAACTGCATTTTTACCAAGAATGAAGTTGGCATCAGGCCAATCACGTGCACTCAGCAGCGAAGGAACAGCAACACCAAAAAAACAGAGGAAAAAAACAAGTTGGATTGGAGAGATTCCAATACAACACACCCAGCAACCTTTTGTTAGACTAAATTTAATTATTTAGTTATTTTGGTGATCCATATAATATGGTAATATGAATTATAGATTTAATAAGATTATAATTTCATATATTAAACCATAAGTTATTATCTAATTGGTCAATAAATAGAGTAATTTCCAAGTCTCCCACCTACTTTGATAGACAAGTGGAGTTACAGTTATATTAGGAAACTGGTTATCTGCCTATGTATAAAAGTACATTTAGATCACCCATCAATTATTCTCAATATAACATAGTCTAAAGAGGGTCAAGAGAGAGAAACTTTTTTCTACCAATGTTGTTATTATGTTTATGTTCAATCAATTTTAGATCAGTCGAAAGTATCGTATAACTGATCCGAGTATGTTATTTCTTTTCCGCATTATATTATTATTTGTGTAAATCATGATAGTTCACAATTTTGGATTATAAAGGTTGTTATATGCATAACACCATAAAATTATTTATATGTGATATCAGAACACTGGTTAGAGAATATCATGATTTTTCATTAAATAAAATTAATGATTTTTAATTTATGTCCGTCGTTGATTGTTTGTATATTATTATTAGTTGTGAGACATGATTTGAACGGATTACGATTTAGGAATTGTGCTCAAGTTTGATTATGCTTTTATTGTGTGTGTATATATATCTTTTATGAATAATATTTATGAATCTACAATGTACACTTTATGATTACACCTATTATTTCGATGAAGTTATATTCTCCATTGGTTTGTG
This sequence comes from Camellia sinensis, assembly GCF_004153795.1. Taxonomy (NCBI): domain Eukaryota; kingdom Viridiplantae; phylum Streptophyta; class Magnoliopsida; order Ericales; family Theaceae; genus Camellia; species Camellia sinensis. The sequence continues at coordinate 1,536,751 of NW_021025186.1, forward strand.
GAATACTTTTGATTGATGACTCATCCATGATCATCTATATTGGTGGTAAAGATTATGTTGAATTATTATTTTCAAATAAATCAAATAATGTGACGATCGGGTCTTTGTTTCCCCCTCTCTTTTCCTTTTTCTCCTTCACTCTGTTATTTTGCTCTCGTTAAGTTTGAAAATGTCAAAAAATTTGTTTCAAATGAAGTTCTTATTCTTGTTTTTGTTCGGTGATTGAATTTCACCCGTTTCAGAGAGGGCGCGGTCGAGTCCGGGGTGCCCGGGGGCCGAACCAAAGAATTTTGGTCTACTGGGCTAGGGCTGCACGTGCGGTGCCCTTGGCCGCACGTCCAGGATGGGAGCCGTACGTGCGGGAGGCCAAGCCGCACGTGCAGGGAGAGGGTATTTTCAGTGGGTTGCATACTGCTAGAAATGCACGTGCGTGAGGAAGTGCGGGGAGGTGCCGCACGTGCGGGAGGCACATGCCGCACGTGCGGGAATGGGCTCCTCACGTGCGGGAAAGGCCCAGGTCCGATGCTCTATTTTTATTTCTCTTTTTGGCCGAATTGAATCTCATTTTTGGGTCTCTCTCTCTCTCTAACTAAGCCCTATTTTCTCCTCATTCTATCTAGAAATCCTCACCAAAACACCAAAACTCCTTGATTCTTGCAATCTTTGGGCCAAGATCCTCATCATCTTCCTCTAAATGTTGAAGATCAAGAACTAGGGCTTCACTTGGTGTGGTGGTAGTCCAAGATCCTCTCATCCTTTGACTCTAGGGTTTCATCCTCCTCTTCATCAAACTTTGAGGTAGGGTTTCTTTTGAGTTATATATATGTTTATGTAAGTTTTAAATTGATTTTGTGAGTTTCTTTTGCAATTTCAAAAATGGGTTTGGTGTTTCAAAAGAAAAGTTGATGGTTTTTATGAAATAAACACTACCTTGTGTTCTTTTAAAGATTTTCTTGAGTTATTGGACAATATGAGTGAGGATTCAAGAGTAAGGTGAGACTTTATGAAAGAGATGATCAATGTTAGGGTTTTTTTTTTTTGTTGTTGTTGTTGTTGTTGTTAAAACCTAGAATATTGGGGCTTTTTGAAAACATGGGGAAATCCATAGAATAAATTTCTTTTCTTGAGTAAATATGGGTGAGGGAGTGTGGAGTTCACATTTTTGGAAAGAAATGTGGAAATCTCCTTGACATAAGAAAATGGAGGAGTTAATTTTAAATTGTTATTAGATGCATGAAAAATATTAAATTGAGAGATGATAATTGTTAAAGTCGTAGATTGTTTGTCCAAAATTGTATTACAACCTTGAGATGATGAAATGATGGAAGTGAATGAAATTGGAAACATGTCATTATGTTATTGATAGATTGTAGTCAGTTTTGGTTAATTGTGGAATGACATTGAAAGAAAGATGGAAGTTTTATTTATTTTATAATACTGGATGAAGCCTTGCTGAAAGTGGAGAAATATGTCAACTATGATAATTGTTGCATCGATCCTTTCTAAAACCTTGCATATCATGAACATTGGTTTGAGAATTTGGCTCTCTTTGAGAATGTAATATTGTGAATGAAACCATGGAGGAATGCTATGAGATATCATGTATTGCATCATATTCTCATTTAATTTATCATCTTTATTGCACTTCTTGAAATGAATTGGAAAACGTTTACTTGAGAAAGATCCTGTTGTGATGAGAACTATGGAATTGGTTATGGGGTAAATACGTTGGTAAGCCCGGCTAGGTGGTGTAGATGAATTTGATAAGTTGGCCTGAGTGTCCATGGTGGAAGACCGGAAACCCACGCGGATAGGTATCGAGCCTTCCAGCTAATACAGGTAAAAATGACAGTTTGGTAGTACTTGTAGAGTCTACTTGCAGACACCAGTCTAGGGATTACTAGAGTCGTATTTACCGCCCCTTATGATTAAAACTGGATGTTTGGAAATTGATGAGATTGAAATTATGTTAATGAAACATGGTGATCTTCAAGAAAAGCATGGTATGTGATAATTTTGAAATGGTATTGCACGATATTGCATTTGCATTTAACATTGGTTATATTACATAAATATATATACTTTGTTAAGAAATTCTCTACTGGGTTTTATACTTACCCCTATGGGACTTTGGTGTAGGTAAAGATGTGGTGATCCCGCCGAACTGAGGGCGTGGATATTTTTGTGAAGAGTAAATGTAACGCCCTCAAACAAAACACCCATTAATTATATATATATCATCAGCATGCAATGAAAGAGAGGAAACATTTCATTATAATATTCATCAGAGTCTTACTAAATAAAAGCATTACATGTAACTTCAAATTAAATGCTCTACAGGCTTACATCTTTCCAAGCCAACACTTGGACAACAAAAGTATGAGTTCTAACTCAAGTCCAAATAAAGCCCTAGGCTTGAGTGTTTACATGTACTAACAAATAAAAACAAACAACTGAAAATAGTCTTCAAAATTCAAGTTCCTTCCAAGCTAAGTCCTTGGAGGTAGCTTATCACCTGAACCTGAAAATGATGTTCCCATATAGGGTGAGCCACAGCCCAGTAGAAATATACCAAACCAAATATAAGCATTGAATAAAGAATTGACATTCAATAGATGGTTAACCAAGATAATCAATTACATCATTATACAGTTTCATGACATTAATGTCTAAGACACGTTTTACTTTCCAACATTATCAATATGACTCAGAACCTGGCCAAACTTACAACAGTGAATTATATATATCCGTTTGAGATCCTTGAGAGGATTGGCGAGGCTGCTTATCGTTTAGCTTTACTGCCGCGCAGCTGTCCGGAGTACCATGACGTGTTTCATGTGAGTATGCTTCGGAAATATGAGCCGGATCCATCACATGTGTTGGATTGGACGATTAGTGGTGATAAGGATGTCTCGTATGAGAAGGACCGGTTCGGGTCTTGGATAGGCGGGATTCAAGTTTTGCGAGGCAAACCATCCCTTTGGTCAAAGTTTTGTGGAAACATCACGGCGTGGAGGAAGCCACTTGGGAACGTGAGTTGGAAGTCCGCGAAAAATACCCGGACATGTTTATCGATTTGTAATCTTGTATTTAGATTTTTGTATTATTGTTGAACTTAAGAGCCTTACATATGTCTTAAGTTGGTAAAACGTTGAGTATGTTTTAGTAAATGGGTGTATCTTGAAACTTGCTTCATTATAGAAGTTTAGTGTAGCATTGCATATGTTGATTACATTGCTGAATGTTTGTATATATCATGCAATTGAATATGATTATGGGATTGCTAACATTGAAAGGAATAATGGCATAATAATGATACAGGTTGAGTATATGTTGTTTTATATATATATTGTGAGATGCCTCTTGATAAAGAGATGAAGTGACCAGTATTGGGTCAAGCTGTTTATTATTGTTATATAATATCTTTGGGAATGGAGAAAAACTTGTTTTTTTTTATAAACTTATGCTTAATTTTGGGGACGAAATTCTTTTAAGGGGGGAGGTTATAGCGACCCCGGTCTTTTCCCATTTGATTAATAGTTCCGGACTTAGGTTCCGTAGAGTCTGTCATTGTATAATTGTTGTTGTTGTCCCTATTTTCTCTTTTGGAGTTAGGATGTGTTTGGGCAGGTTTGTTTTCAGGTTGGTTGGGTTTAGAAACCAAGTTGCTGTCCAGAATTTTGGATCTTCGCCCGAGCGAAGGAGTTAGTCGCTCGAGCGAGCAGTTGTTTTTGGTTCTCTGCTCGAGCCGGAGTTTGGTCGCTCGAGCGAGATTTTGCGTTTAGTATAGACCTGTAGCATTGCATTCTTGCGTCGAGCGAGCTTTTCTTCGCTCGAGCGAGGTTTTCTTGTGTCTGGTCGCTCGAGCGACCATGTATTTGTCGAGCGAGCCTGTCCAGTTTATATACGCAGCACGGGTTTTGATCAGTCTTTTTCATCTTCTTTTTTGATTCCAAACCAGGTCCGACCTCTCTCTCTCCCTACTCACCTTCTCTCTTAGGTTTGATCTATTTAGAGTGGGTTTCTACCCTAGTTGCTTTATTAAAAAGATAGAGGGAGTCGAGGGCTTTCATTTAATCTGAACATTTGGCGATTTGGAGCACATTGGTATTTGGTATTCATCTCTGTCTTCTCCATTTGGGTTGTTTTCTTCGAGGTAGGGATTTCCTACTCCATTTATAGGTTTTGTTTCTAAGTTTTGGTATATTGATATGTTGGGTTACTTTGATAATGTTGGGAAAAACCCTAGTTGTATTAATTAATTAAATTGTATAATTAATTTAAGGGAATTGAGGAATTCATTGATTAAATGGTGGAGTGGATAATTAAATCACTCGCCTATTGAATTGTTGATATATTTATTTCCAAATCTAGAAATAACTGTTTTGGGCTATCGGTGGAGGATAGTCGTGATTGTTGTAGACATTGCATGTGGATTAGGGATACTGAAACTAATCACATTGGTTGAGTCGTTCATTTTGACTGCTGAATTAATACAGACATTATGTGTATTAATTGTGTGTTTATATATGTTGTGTTACATACATTGTTTAGTGTGGGAGGAGATGGGGGATGTACTCCACGGTTTAGGGGAAGATAGGGGATGGACCTCTAAACCGGATTTGTTTGGGAGGAGATAGGGATGGACTCCATTAGCATCACTTTTATGTGTGCTTATTTATATTGAAGTGTTTTTATTGATACAGCACTAAAATGTGTATCAAACTGGAAGTATGAAGTGTTTTGATTTGAGCTTGAGTCTCATTTGTTTGTTGATATGGAAGAATGTGAATT
>NW_021025186.1:1547397-1567418 GCF_004153795.1 Camellia sinensis
CAATAGGTTTTCACTAGAGGAGGTTCAAAGCCAAAATCTACCTATCTCGATGTGGTGTATCTTCTTAATGTACACTTTCTTTGCCTGCATCTTGTTGCATGTCCGTTCTCGTGAATTCCATTCATGTAGGGGATTGTTGGAAAATGGCTTTGCAAATTCTTTATTTTTTGCTAACTTTGAGCATTAATTCAGGTGGGATCCAAGCGTCATTTTTAACGTTTCCCATTAGGTTCATGTTTAATGCCACGTAGTGAATAAAATCGTGTATTTGGTTGCTTAAAACCATTTTCGGATAAATGAGAATTCAACGTGCATTTTCGGGTTCGTGGAAATGGATTTAAGTGGATTTCCTATACATTTGTGAAATATGTTTGTCCTACATTAGAAAGGCTTCAGGTTTTTAATGGGTTTATATACCTTAGCTTGGAATACTTGGGATGGGCCCCAAGGGGTACCCAACTTTTGTGGAAGGGTGAGGTTACGGGTAAAGTGGGCTAAACCCATTGGACTCAAAACAAAAACCACACACGTGCGCTGACAGGCTCCCTCGAGCGAAGACTTGGTCGCTCGAGCGACCAGACACAAGAAAACCTCGCTCGAGCGAAGAAAAGCTCGCTCGAGCCAAGAATGCAATGCTACAGGTCTATACTAAACGCAAAATCTCGCTCGAGCGACCAAACTCCGGCTCGAGCGAAGAACCAAAAACAACTGCTCGCTCGAGCGACTAACTCCTCGCTCGAGCGAAGATCCAAAATTCTGGACAGCAACACTTGGTTTCTAAACCCAACCAACCTGAAACAAACCTGCCCAACACATCCTAACTCCAAAAGAGAAAATAAGGGACAACAACAACAATTATACAATGACAGACTCTACGGAACCTAAGTCCGGATACTATAATCAAATGGGAAAAGACCGGGGTCGCTATAGTAAATGGCTCTCGTATTTTGTTGTAAATTTTGTAAAGACAAAGGGCTAACATGTATGGGTCCGAGAGACTATTTTGTGTAACTGGGCTATTGCCTTGGAACTTGCAAGCCCTTGAGGGCCATATTCATTTTGATTCAATGATTTTTACATGCTATGGATTCATGTACTAGTTTGTCAATGAAGGAATAATCATATGTGAGATTACTTTTGTAAAACATTTGGAATTATGTAAATGAACATGGTTAATATCTTATTTTGGAAATGGGTTGATGTAATAGTTATGTGGGATTATTTTCGGGGCGTTACAAATAAATTAATATCTGAATAATTGAATACTTTGCATGAATTAATTATCTTTATTATGAGAATTTTTTTTTTGTTAGTATTAATCATTGTATTGTTTGATTTAGTAATGCCTAAAGATATTCATATTACATAATGAATCATTATTTATGTTTTGCTAAATTTTATATTATTAAATTTTATTGTGAGACACATTAAAATGTTATTGTGATCTTTATAGTACTAAGCATATTGCTATCTATGGATCTAACTATAGCCTCTAAAAATTATTTTAGTTTGATGTTATTACCACTATATGGTTTTTATAGGTGGTTTGATGAGGTGCAAGAGTATATATTCTTATGTGACATAAAATATGAATTGTGTTAATATTTGTTGTCTTAATATTATTCTTATGATTTAGTAATATGCATTATGATTATAATGATGAATAATTGTGAATAAATTATTATTTATTCAATAATGTCCATGCAAAGTTTTTATTTTGATTTGAAACCTAAATTATGATACGATTGGTGCTTGCCAAAGTGACCCAATCGGAATGACACATAGATATCAAATCAAATAATTAAAATTTATTACCCTTCCCAGTTATTACAAAGATATTAGGTTGTCCTCAAGGTGCACCACTTTCTAAATAATTATTGAATTGGAATAAGATGATGGGTATTCATAATTAATATTGAAATGAATACCCAAAGGTAACGGACCTACTTGATTATGAATATTTTATCAACTACTTTTATTGGTGAAGGAGAATCACCATAATTGTTAACTAGTATGTCATTAGATTATCCCAAAGGTAGATCACGGTGATACTATTTGTGATTGTTTAAACATGTGTTTATCTTGACTAATTGTCAATTATTGATTACTCTTAGCATTAATGTAGTGAGCATGCATTATTGATTAAAGTTTTATTTCCCTTTATTTTTATACTTTGTTTGCTTCAATTTTAAATGAAAAATGAATAGAACAAGCTTAGTTTCATCTCGATATTTTGAATTTTGACTTAGTGTTACTATTTGAGAAATTTACTGCTAAGGATTGAACAAATAAAGTTTTATGTTTTATGTGAATGATTATAGCAAACATTAAGTTTTAATTTCCTTAAACTAATAATGCTAAATAATGTGAATGAACGTTTTTGAACTACTAATAAGTTTTTTTGCTGGGACGCTTATGGTTACATTTACCATCATACAATTCGATGGTATGCATTAGATGTATGAGTATGTCGTTGAATTGTCTAACTTGATTGCTGAATTAAAGAACTTTTATGAATGAATTTATTTTCATGCAATTTATTTTGAACAATTTTTTTCTTCAGTATGGGTTATTCATATTAACTATAATTCTATGAATAGGAAGTACAAAGTTAATAAATTGATTAGTATATTTACTTAAGAAGAGACAAAACTTAAGTAATTGAGATATCATTTATTGATCTCGTAATTTAAGGAGCCGAAAAGAAATGAAGAAAGCTTAGAAAATGGCATAAAGAAATACCTACCTAAAGAAAATGAGTCTGTTCAAAATTTTCAATCCCATAAGAAAAAAAATGGCTATTCATGTTTTTTAATTCGTTACAAGATTATTTTGAAACCAATTAGGTTAAAACTTCAATTAAAATTATTGGGATTTATTGTTTATTTTTTGGGTATTGATCATTATTTAGACTTTGTTTCAAAATTTTATGTTCACTCTAATTTTAAAAATTATCTATTGATTTGTCTAAACTTATAACCTTGATGGTTATTTTCAAAATTTAGAATAAAAGTTTAATTTATTGTAAATACCTCTTTTGTTAATTTTGGTATTATTTATGATGGTTTGTATAAATTAAAATTAATGATGTCTCAAAAATTTAATTTATCTTGTATCATTATATATGTTGGTCCTAAATATAGCTTAATAAATGAAACTCGTCAATCTTGTGGCGTAAAAAATTGTACTTTTTTTTTTTTTTTTTGCAAAAAGTTATAAAAACTAGTAAAAATGAGATTAAGTGTGGGTTGCATTAAAGAAAAACAATTTTATCACATTAAGTAAAACATCACAAGATATAAATGGCTTCTTCATATTACCTAAATAGACATTTATGTGCCCTTTTGACACTTTATGTTTGGTAAATAACATTATTTTATCACTTTTATAAATGAATTTCACTTTATGGTTTTGTATATTTATTACGTAAAAGATCTCTAGTAAATGGACACCATTGAGGTGTATATTATTAAGGAAGAAAGACAATTAAACAAAAATGTGAAAATCATAAAGATAGTGCAAAGCACAAGTCTGTTTGCTAAACTCTATGAAAGACATAATATTTGTGAATGCCTCAGTAAAATGATGTAACTGAGAAGCATTATTGTACTCTAATAAATATGACTAAGAGTATGTTAAATAATTTCTAAATACCCATACCATTGTGGATGTATGTCGTTATGATCTATTTGGATTCCTAGTAAGGCAGTTCCAAACACTCATTCTAAACTGTGAACAGGAAGGAACCGAACTTAAGACACCTGCATGTTTGAGGTTGTTTACAAAAATTAGAATTATTGATCCACATGAAAAGAAATTGGATTTTAGAATAATCAGTGGTTATTTTGTTGATCATCTTGAAAATTCAAAGGGTAGTAGTTTTACTATCTTGGCCATAGTACAAGAATTGTAGAAACCGATAATATCAAATTTAATAAGAGTAGTAAAATCAGTGGGAGTGATAAATCATGAAATGTGATTATTCAATAAGTTTGGGTACAAGTATCATTACCCATAATTTTGAAAGAAATAGTTGTTCCTATAGTTGTTGAACAACTTAATGCTATGGAACAACAAATGAATAATCAATTACTCCATAATGTAATTATCACCAATGAAAAGTTGTAGAAGAACCACAAGAAATAATATTAAGCAAATCTCATAAAGTAAAGGGATTTGTCATTTAGGATGATTACGTGATTATTGGCACCATAAATCTGTAATTATTATTATTATTTATTATTTATATAATTGCAGGACATGTGGCATCCTCCTACTCGTTTGGAGGTTATGAGAAGTTATGAAATGTGAAAAGATGATGGAGAATAAAGTGGAGAACATGGAGCATGAAGTGGAGGTTGAAGAAAGTTATGGAAGATCATGTAGTATGAAATGGAGGTGGTGGAAGAGTGGGTAGTTTTAGGTAGTTTTTTCCTACAAATGTTTGCCTATAAATAGCTATTCATGGCTACATAGTAAAGGAGTCAGAACTCAAATCAAAGACAATTGATTTATATTTTTCTTATCATTTATATTTCCTGCATTTTATTTTACGCACTTTCTTTTCGAAACATTTATTTTCAACATTTCCTTTTCGAAGCATTTTATGCACTTCCTTTTCAAAGCATAGCAGTAGAGGTAAGTAATTGTTACTTTGATTGTTCATTTAATCATCTTTCTCTGTCTCTCTCATTCGTCTTTGATTTTTTCTTTTCTTTAACACTTGGCAATTTTGAAGTCCTCTTCATTGAGGCAAAAGAACCTTTAACGCAATCGCTCGGTAATTGGGTTGAATTTAATCTGTAAGGATTTTTCAATCCTTGCTGGCACGCTCACATTTATGATATTTTCCTTCGTAAGAAAAATAAGCCAATAGTGGTATATCTATAATAATTTTATTATGATAAGTAAAAACTCGGTTTTGCTGTCACAAGCCATAGAAAGTGTTGATTCTACCAAATGAATTGATGTCATGAATGATAAGTTAAAATCAATGGATTAGAATGAAATTTAGGATCTCATTGAATTATCTAAAGATACAAAAATATTTATTATTCTAAGGGCAATATAAAATGATGTAATGCTAGATATGTGGCCAAAGATTTTACTCAGAAAGTAGACATTGATAACAAAGAGATTTTTTTTACTTCAAATAGCTAATTTAGAATCATTATGACATTAGTAGCTCATTATGATAATGAGTTGCATGAAATGTATGTGAAAAATATTTTTTCTAAAAGAGAGTTAGATGAAGAATTTTGTATAGATCAACCTAAAAGTTTCTCTATTGAGAAAAATGAAAATGTGACTTGCAAACTTAAGAAATCAATTTATGGACTTAAACAAGTTTTCTAAAAATTGTATCTTAAGTGTAGACTCGACTTTCTTCGCGCGCCCCCCTTTCGGAGAGGCGCGAATTGGTCACTACAGTTCGGACTCCTGTCACGGTTCTGAATCTAATCTCACAAAGTGCAATGTAAGACTGAAAAACACCAAAGAGTCCAATCCGACAAATCATTTTGGAAAATCAGATTTTAAATTAAATAATGCCAAAATTAGACTGCTTTTCCAGATTACAAAGTCACCACCTAAATATTTTATTTTTGGGAAATTTAGGAAACCCTGACTCGTGCCAAAGGCCATGTGTCCGTCATCACCAAAGTTGCCTCGGCTCGGGAACTTGGGTACGAGAGGGGAAGGTCATGACATGAGCACCCCCGCTCGCCTTATCAAAGGATCGGTCTCTACTAAGCATGATATGTTGTTTGATAAACACATATGGTCTTATTCTGATTATTAGCTAACTTTACCATGTGACGCACACACAAGTATAGACTAAATCGCAAGAATTGGAACAAATCAACTCATGTTTGTTTCAGAAAATGGTTTGAAAGTGCCACCTTCAAGTTTAGCGCGGATTTGCCACCTCATGTGGGCTTAAAACATGATGATTTGCCACTTCGCAAAGTGGGCTTAAAACTCACAATCGATGAATTGTTCCAATTCAAGTAATCAAGCCTTCATCCACAGGCATTCATGCAGTTTATCACTTAAGCAAATAGCCTCATGGCAAGCATGCGATCATGGCAACGCTCACACTCATGCAAGTATGTGTAGACGCGCCCTTGGGCCTCATGCTACAGTTCAGACTCAAATGTCATGGTTCTGAATCTAATCCCGCAAAGTGCAATGCGAGACCGATAAATCACCAAAGAGTCCAAATCCGGCAAATTGTTTTGGAAAACTGATTTTTAAGAAAGAAGTGCCAAACATGGACTGTTTTGCTAGATACAGAGTCGCCACCTAAATATTTTATTTTGGGGGAATTTAGGAAACCCTGACTCGTTGCCTAAGGCCACGCGTCTGTCATCACCAAAGTTGCCTCGGCTCGGGAACTTGGGTACGAGAGGGGAAGGTCATGCAATGAGCACCACCCCTCGCCCAATCGAAGATCGGCTTGTACTAAGCATGATATTTTGTTTTGAAAACATATGCGTTCTTATTCCGGTTATTAGCCTAAAATTATTATGTGATGTGTACAACACACAAGTATAGACTAGATCGCCTAAGTTAGAACAAAACATTTCATGTTTGTTTGAAAATGGTTTGAAGGTGCTACTCGCAAGTAGGCTAAAATGTGGATTTTCCACCCTCAAGTGGGCTTAGAAAACATGATTTTGCCACAATCAAGTGGGCTTAAAACTCGCATTTCAATGAATTGTTCAAATTCAAGTAATCTAACCTTCACCCACAGGCATTCAGGCAGTTATATCACATAAGCAAATAGCCTCATGGCAAGCATGCTGTCATGGTAACACTTACACACATGCGGTACGCTAAAGCGTAGACGCTTACCTAGTACTTCGAGCCAAAACAATAGCTAGTTAGTAATCAAATGCATGATCATAATTCATGTTAAAATGGCTAATGCAACACATGCAAAAATGCAACTAGAATAGGCTCGGTCAATCTAAGAATGGCATGTGAAATGTGACAACTCGATACACGTATTCAAGTTGGAATTGAAATATTATGCAGCTAGTATGATGTGTCAAGCCCGGTGCATGCAATACAGATGAATGATGCCAACATGTGAGCATTAGGATGCTAATTGAAACATGACCTAAAACTAACCATTGAAAGCAGGTAAGTAAAAGGGAGAAAGACGTGCGGTTGGAAGACATTCACACACTCATGCACACTTATTACAAAAATTCGCCCTCTCGACGGAGGGTCCGAATAAATAATACAAATCAACTAATTAATCAACTATCCTAGCTAATTAAATATTACAAAACCCTTAACTGATTTAAACAAATTAACTAAGCTATGAAACTAAAGAGGCCGCCGCAGCTCCACCTCGAAATGATTGAATGATGCATGCTCGATTGCCTCGCTCGGAAACCCGTTGCCATGCCACATGTTGCCTTTGTTTGCACTATTTTACACCTTTGAAAACTGCACAAGTCCCAAGGATGCTTCCGAACCACTCCCTAAGCACTATGGGATGTCACCGGCCAAGATATAGGAACATCGGCCATGTGGAATTGGTCATCGACCATTTGTGAGGATACTGGCCAAAAATGTTTGGTCGATTGGTATTGAAGATGGCCGGCCGGTCATATCTTCCTGCAGAATGCTGTTTTGCTGCAGCAGAGGACAAACAGAGCATGGCAATGCATTTTCAAGGCAATGTATGCATAACCACCCTTCCTATCATGTCATGAACTCAAGGGAGTATGGTTCTTGACCCTCGGACCATCAATCGCACATTTCAATGCGTGATGGCCAAAGGAGCCAAGTGTGCAAATTAATGTAAAATGAATGCACAAAAACGCATGAATGCCTCACACTCTATCATGTTGGATCAAGAGTGTCGGCGACCGAGGATTGAGGCACGTTTCGTTACTTTAAGTACGAAACGTCCCTCATTCCTCATGTTTGGTTTGACACCCCAAACCAAACACAATGCAATGCAGGTATGCCAAATACAATGCAACATGGAAATGCAATGCAATGCAACATGAGCATGCCAAATGCAAATGTAACTCAAACATATACATATGATGCAATACAACCTAAACATGTAAGCAAAGCTAATGCAACATGAGTATGCCAACAACAATGTCCTGCAATGCAACTAGCATACAACAACATGCAAAGACAAGCATATGGGCTTACACTGAAAATGGATAGGCCTCAGCCATACCAAAACAGTGGCCAAAATGACAAAACCAAGGCACCAAAAGGCAAGATAAGCATGCACACATATTGGTCCATAAGCTAGGCATAAAGAGGATAACTCTCAACAGCACTTAAAGAGTGAAAAACATGCAAGTGTGATAATACTACATGCTCTGAAATAAGGCATGAAATGATGCCAAATTGTTCAAGCAACACAAGCATAGCATGCATGAGGCTCAAAGCTCAAGGCCAACCAAAGAGCTTCTACCAAGGCCATACAAACCAAGCCCCAAAGGGCCAAGGGCAACCAAAACAGTCCTAAAACATGCCAAAATGAGTCTAAAACAAGTGAGGAATGAGGCCAAAACATGCTAGAAAGGTGAGCACAAGACATGACGCATACAAGGCCAAAAAGGACGATTGCACTACACCTATTAAAACCAAGCATGGCATGACTTAACCAATAAAAATCAGAGTTATGGCATGTCAAAATAAGCCCAAACACCCATTGAGATGGCATCCCAAAAAGCTTAAGCATAAAGGCATGCACAATGACCCATTCTTGAAGCACTAAACAACAACTCTTCAAAGCATTGAAAGGATGACAAAGGTAAGTGTATGGCTACACTACATGGACTAAAATAGTATAACAAGTGATGCCAAATCACTGAAATGGCCCAAGTAAAGCATGCTAGTGACTTGGACACTCAAAGCTAACAAGCTAGGTTGAACCAAAGCTATGCAAAACAATGCATGCATGACCAAAACAATGCAAATCAGAGCTAGAGCATGGTGAAACATGACTAAAAGCTCCTTTGAGTTAAGCCAAAATATGCAAGAATGATAGTCTAAACACATAATGCATGTTAAGGCAAATGAGAGGATTGCAAGGCAAGTGCATGATGCATGCAAGATGCTATTAAACCAACTTTGGACAGAGGTATAACATGGAAAAATAAGGCCTAATACATGCTGAAATGAAGCCAAAACTTGATAAGCAAACATGTTACCATTATGAGCCATTAAAGTAAGCATATGAGACACAAGGAGAGAGGGGTGTCCCTCTCTTATACAAGACTCTAAAACCACGTTTCCACCATTGAATATCCTTTGGATTTCAGTGGTAGAAAGGTCAAGCCAAAGCAAGAACAAAGGCCAAAGAGGATGACCCAAAATAAGGACAAACAAGGCCTAAGAGGGGGTAGACAACCCCCAACCAAAAAGAGACCTTAAACAATCATCTTAAGCATATAAAAATAGAACTTTTTTCAGTTTATAGTTAAGCTTGAAACAATATGCAAATAGGTCTAAAGGCTTAAGTCAAAATGGGAAAACAAAAGGTAGTTTGCTCACCCTTGAAGAACACCTTCAAGAACACAACTCTAGCCGCTCCCTTAGATCAAAACCAGCCCAAGAACTCTGAAACCAACTTCCTAATGCCTCAGCAACCAAAGGTAGGTATTCTACTAGGTGCGCTAGTGCAAAAGTATGAACAAAAACACACTTTAGGTCACAAACACACACACAAATACAGAGAGAAAGTGATATATATCTTCTATATCAGTTTTCCTCAACCCTTGAGAAGGGAGGAGGGCCTCCACTCTTATACAAATCCAATTCCAAGCTTCTTAGAGAAGCTAAGTTAAGGGTGCAAATCCCTCCATACACATGTATGGAGGGAGAGAATTGTGGATGCCAGCTAAGCCAGCTGGCACAAAATATCTGTATAAAGCAGATGAACAGGGTTCGGCCAGAAAATATGGCCGATCGACCAACACAAGGGCCGGCCGACCAAATAATGTGCCGATTGGCCAACACTATTGGCCGATGGAAAGAAAACAAGGCTGATGGCCTCAAGCCTTGGCCAATGGGTTGAGGAGATGGCAAAAAAAACCACCCTCTTCCCTCAAAAGCAGAAACACAAGTGTTTGGTTCATAACCAAGCACAAAACAAAAAAGTTGAGAGATCCTGAGGCAAGGTGCGCGGTCGAGACCTTCAGGAACTCAAAACAAACACAAACATGGATGATCATCGAGTGTTCAAACGATGACATCCAAGTCTTGAGGACGGTCAAAAATGGGGTTTCTACAGGCATTCATGCAGCTTAACGATGACGTCCATGATCGATGAATTGTTCCAATTCAAGTAATGAAGCCTCCATCCACAGGCATTCATGCAGTTTATCATTTAAGCAAATAGCCTCATGGCAAGCATGCGATCATGGCAACACTCACACTCATGCAAGTATGCTAAAGCGTAAAACTTACAGTGTACTCCGAGCCAAAACAAAAGCTAGTTAGAAATCATGCATGATCCTAGCTATGCAAGATGCCTAATGCAACACATGCAATAATGCAACTAAATAGGCTCGGCTATCTAAGATGGCATATGAATACAGCAATTGATAACATGCTTTGAAACACGTATTCAAAGAAGTATTGAAATACAATGCAGTTTGAATGATGCGCCGAGCCTCGGTGCATGCAAGACAAATGTATGATGCAAACATGCAAGCATAAGGTATGCTAATCGAAATATGCCCTAATCTAACCATCGAAAGCGGTTAAATAAAAGGGAAAAAGACGTGGGGTTGGAAGACATGCACACACATGCGCGCACTTATTACAACATTACGCCCTCTCGAAGGAGGGTCCGAATAAATAAGCTATGCTAATCTAAGCTAAGCTAATTATTACAAACCAACTAATTAACTATTCTAGCTAATTAATTATTACAAACCAAATTGAATTTACCAATTAGCTACACTAGCTAATTAAAACAATAAAATGGCCTTGCGGGCGAGGGAGGCATGAATGCTCGGTTGGCGTCATTCCGGAAATCCATTGCCTTACTGTCGGTTGTCTCAGTTTGCACTTGCCTCTGTTTTCTGAACATTGTGCCAATTCCAGACTGCCTCTGCTCCAGCACAGGAACACCTTTGAACAACTTTTCTTTTTTGGCCGGTCGACCACAGGAAGTGGCTGTCGACCACCATTGCTAGTCGGCCGGCTATCACCACTGGTCGGTCGGCTACCTCAGGTGGTCGGTCGGCCAGTCCTTTTTTCAGACTTTAGTTTTTGCTGCAACAGAGAACAACAGAGGCAAAACAAGGCATTTTACAGAAAATATATGTACTGCCACTCTCCTTATCATTTCTCAAGCTCAAAGGCGTGTGGCGCTTGGCACTCAAGCCACCAATCAAGCATCTCAATGCATGATGGCCAAAGGACCAAGCTTGTACAAGCTTAATGAATGGCCACATAAGACTCAAATGGCCACCACCCTATCATGCATGATCAAGGGTGTTGGCGACCAAGAAACGTGACACGTTTCATCACTTTGAGTATGAAACGTCCCACATTTCTTGTCTTTGGATTAACGTTCGATCCAAACACATGCAATGCAACACAAATGCTTATCTTGCACAAGTTTTACATGGTTCAATTCTTGTTTACACATTTTACGTTACTGATTAATCCTGTAACCGATTAAGTCCAATGTAAAAGTCCTCTAATGGGAGAGGGTCAACCAAAGGATGATTTAAGACATGAGAGAGATCATGCATTTGGCTAGGAAGAACCCTCAAAAGAGAGTTAAAGCCATTGGGCACAAGCTCTATCTCAAGCTTAAACACAACCTTAGGGCCAACCAACCCTCAAAGCAAATTAAAAGTGAAGAAATGAGGGAGGTTGTTGTAGACGCGCCTCGAGGGGCCTCATGCTACAGTTCGGACTCATTTGTCACGGTTTTGAATCTAATCCCGCAAAGTGCAATGCGAGACCGAGAAATCACCAAAGAGTCTAAATCCGGCAAATCATTTTGGAAAACTGATTTTTAAAAAAGAAGTGCCAAACATGAATTGTTTTGCTAGATACAGAGTCGCCACCTAAATATTTATTTTGGGAAATTTACAAAACCTTGACTCGTTGCCTAAGGCCACATGTCCATCATCACCAAAGTTGCCTCGGTTCGGAAACTTGGGTACGATTGGGGAAGGTCATCTATGAGCACCCTCGCTCGCCTGATCAAAGATCAGCCTGTACTAAACATGATATTTTGTTTTGAAAACATATGTGTTCTTATTCCGGTGTATTAGCCTAGAATTACTATGTGATGCGCACAGCATACAAGTATAAACTGGATCGCCTAAGTTGGAACAAAATCATCTCATGTTTGTTCGTTTGAAAATGGTTTGAAGGTGCTACTCATAAGTAGGCTAAGACGTGGATTTGCCACCCTCAAGTGGGCTTAGAAAACATGATTTTGCCACTCTCAAGTGGGCTTAAAACTCGCATTCGATGAATTGTTCCAATTCAAGTAATCTAACCTTCACCCACAGGCATTCAGGCAGTTATACACATAAGCAGTTAGCCTCATGGCAACCATGCTTTCATGGCAACACTCACATTCATGCAAGGTGCTAAAGCATAAAAGTTTACCTAGTACTCCGAGCCAAAACAAGAAGCTAGTTAGTAATCAATGCATGATCCTAGTTCATGCTAAGATGGCTAATGTAACACATGCAAAATGCAACTAGAATAGGCTCGGCTAATCTAAGAATGACATGTGAAATGCGACAACTTGATACACGTATTCAAGTTGGAATTGAAATACTATGAAATTAGTATGATGCGTCGAGCCCGGTGCGTGCAATACGAATGAATGTATGCAAACATGCTGACATAAGTATGCTAATTGAAACATGACCTAAAACTAACCATCAAAAGCAGGTAAGTAAAAGAGTGAAAGACGTGGGGTTGGAAGACATTCATACACGCACACACGCTTATTACAAATTCTCCCTCTCGACGGAGGGTTCGAATAAATAATACAAACCAAATGATTAATCAACTATCGTAGCTAATTAATTCTTACAAACCCCTAATTAATTAACAAATTAATTACAAAAGGGAGGCCACCGCAGCTCCACCTCAGAATGATTGAATGATGCATGCTCGATCGCCTCGCTCGGAAACCCGTTGCCATGCCACATGTTGCCTCTGTTTGCACTGTTTTGCTCCTCTGAAAACTGCACAAGTCCCAAGGATGTTTCTGAACCACTCACTGAGCACTGTGGGAGGTCACTGGCCAAGAGATGAAGTCACCGGCCATGGGAAAATGGTCATCGACCAAAAGTGGAGCTCTCGGCCAGATTAAGTTAGCCGGCCGGCACTGAAGAAGGCCGACCGGCCATCCCTTCCTGCAGAATGCTGTTTTTGCTATAGCAGAGGACAGACAGTGCATGGCAGGGCGTTTATAAGACAATGTGTGCACGACCACCCTCCCTATCATACTATGAACTCAAGGGAGTATGGCTCTCGACCCTCGGACCACCAATCACACATTGCAATGCATGATGGCCAAAGGTGCCAAGTGTGCAATTCACTATGGAATGAATGCACAAAACACATGAATGCCTCACACTCTATCATGTTGGATCAAGAGTGTTGGTGACTAAGGATTGAGGGACGTTTCGTCACTTCAAGTATGAACGTTCCTCGCTCCTCGTGTTTGGTTTGACACCCCAAACCAAACACAATGCAATGTATGTATGCCAAATACAATGCAACATGGAAAAGCAATGTTGTGCAACCTAAGCATGCCAAATGCAATAGGACCCAAGTATGCACACAAGACTAAGGTAGCAAGCATGCCAAATGCAATGCAACCTACGCATGCAAGTTAAGCTAATGTAAAATGGGCACGCCAAGTATGCAATAATGCTATGTAATGCAATTAGCTAAATATCATGTGATATACCAAACATGCAAACATGATACAATACAAGCATGCAAATATCATGAAAGCAAACATGCTCAATGGACTTAAACTGAAATGGGCAAACCTCAGCTGTGCCAAAACAGTGGCCAAAATGCCAAGAAATGATGGACAAAATGCACCCAAACATGCACATGTAAGGGTCCAACACTTAGGCATAAAAAAGGTCGACTCTTAAGCACATTTAAAAGAGACAAATATGGACAAATAACAAGCATGATAAGCTCTGAAAATGTGCAAGGGATGATGCCAAATCAACCAAGCCATGCAAGTAAAGCATACAAAGGAGCCCAAAACTTGAGACTAGCTAAGGGGCTCAAGCCATGGCCATATCAACCAAGCCCCAAAGGGGCAAAGTGACCTAAGACAGTCCTAGGGCAGGCCAAAACAAAGCTAGTACATGTATGGAACAAGGCCAAAACATGCTAAAAGATAGGCACAAAACAAAGGGCATGCAAGGCTACAAAGGATGCATTGCACTACACCTATCACAACCGAACATGGCATGAATTATGCAATGAAAAATAGAGTTATAGTATGTCAAAATAAGCCCCAAAACCCAATGAGATGGCATCTCAAAGACCTAATCATGGAGACATACACAATGACCCAATCATGAGGCACAACATACCAACTCTTTAAAACAATAAAAAAGTCACAAGTGCAAGCATAGGAGTATACTATATGGACTGAAATAACATGACAAGTGATGCCAAATCACTGAAATGGTCGAAATAGAGCATGCTAATGAGTTGAACACTCAATGCTAACAAGCTAGATTGCATGGTGGCTATACAAAGCATGGCGTATGTGACCCAAGAAACCAAAATCAGACCTCAAGCATGGTAAAACAAAGCTAAAAGCTTCTCAAAGTTAAGCCAAAACATGTAAGCATGGTAGTCTAAATACAAGGTGCATGTTAAGGCAAATGAGGGGATTGCAAAGCAAGTATATGAAACATGTAAGAGCCGACTAAACCCACCTAAAATAGAGTCATGGCATGCTAAAACAACACCAAAAACCCACTGAAATGAGGTCAACATAGGCTAAGCAAACATGCTATTATGGTGAGCCAACAATGCAAGCAAATGAGACACAAAAGGAGGGGGGGTGTCCCTCTCCTATTCAAGACTTCAAAACTACTTCTCCACCACTGAAAATCCTTTGGATTTCAGTGGTGAGAAGGTCAAAACAAAAAAGGTTCAAAGCTCAAAAAGAAGGTCACAAAATAAGGCCAAACAAGGCCTAAGAGGGGGTAGACAAACCCCAACCCAAAAGTAACCTTAAACAAACATCTCAAGCATGAAAATACAGAACTTTTTTCAATTGGACACTAAGCTTAAAACAGTATGCAAGTATTGCTAAAAGGTTAAGCAAAAATGGGAAATAAAAGAGTAGTTTCTCACCCTTGAAGAACACTTCAAGAACACCAACTCCAGCACCTCCTTTTGATGAAAACCAACTCAAAAACTCTGAAATCAACTCCTTAGCACCTCAGTAACTAAAGGAAAGTGTAACACTAGGTGCCTTAGTACAAAAATATGAACAAAAACACCCTTTAGAACACTATTACACACACAACTATATAGAGAGAGGAGATATAGAGAGAGAGTGATATTTATGCTCTATATCAGATTGCTGAACCTCTAGAAAAGGAGGGGAGGCCATCCTCTTATAGAAAATCCAATTCCAAGCTTCCAAGGGAAGCTAAGTGTAAGGATGAAATCCCTCCATACACGTGTATAGAGGGCAGAGTTTGCGCTCACCAGCTGGCATAGCTGGCATGCACAATGCCTAAAAAAGGCAAAGAAAATGCCTCGGCCAGGAAAAGTGGCCGATCGACCAAGAAAATGGTCGGCCGACCAAAAACAGTGCCGATTGACCAATACATTTGGCCGGTGGCAAGAAAACAAGGCCAGTGGCCTCAGGCCATGGCCGGTGGGTTGAGGGGATGGCTAATAGGCCACTTCCTACCCTCAGAAGCCAAAAACACAAGTGTTTGGTCCACAACCAAGCACAAAACAAACAAGTTGAGAGATCTTGAGGCAAGGCGCGCAACCGAGACTTCCAAGAACTCAAAATGAACACAAACATGGATGATCATCGAGTGTTCAAACGATGACGTCCAAGTCTTAAGGATGGTCAAAAATGGGGTGTCTACAGTTTTAGAATTTTCAGTGCTGAAATGGCATACTATAGACACAAAATCGTGCAAGCAATGCATGCGTGACATGTTTAAAGCCAAAAGCATTTAAGCTAGTAAATAGCACTACACTAGAGGCATGCAATACTAAGCTTAGATAACCAAACCAGCTCTGGACAGAGCTTAAACATGCCAAATCAGTAGCCAAAACATGCTGAAATTTAGGCACAAAAGGCAAGAAAATCATGCGCACATGTTGGCTCACAAGCAAGACACAAAGCACAACTCTAAAAAGCAATGAAAGAGTGGAATATGTGGGAGTGTGACAGTGATATGTGCTCTGAAATCACATGCTAAATGATGCTATGGCATGCAAACAACCCAAGCAAAGCATGTTAGAAGCCTTAAATCACAAAGCTAGTAAAAGCCATTTGCACTACAACCATGCAAAGCAAGCCTCATGCGACCAAGACCACTCAAAACAGAGTTAAAGCATGACAAAACATGAGCAAAAACATGCTGATATGGAGCTTACACAAACTAGAATGATAAGTTAACTCATTATGCATATTAAGCTAGTAAGCATGATTACACTACAAGTGTAAGAAGCAAGTAACAAGTGACCCAACTAGCCAAAAATAGAGCTAAAATAGGTCAAAAAAGTAACAAAAACATGTTGAGATCAAGCCATGAGATGGTAGAAAAACATGCTCACATGTTGGGCCATCAACACTTGCAAAGAGGACACAAGGAGGGGAGGCCACCCCCTCCTATTTTGGACCTCAAAACATGGTTTTTGTCCCTAAAATTCCCTTGGAATTCAGTGGTTCAAGGGCCAAAAAAGAGTTTGCTTGAAAAGCTTTAAAAAATGGCACAATACTTAGCAAACAAGCTACAAAAGATGGTGAACCACCCCTAACTCCAAAAAGGCCTTAAACCACCATTTTTAAACCTTAAAAATAGAGGGTTTTGTAGTTGAAACTAGGCCAAAAACAGTATGCAAAGGTGGCCAACTAGCAACTAAAACAAAGCTTAAAAGGTAAAGTATTATACCTTTAAAGCACAACACTAAACAGGTGCAAATCTGAGCTCAAACCAACCTTAGGAGCTCCAAATAAGCCTCAAAGAACCTCAGCTCCAAGATGAGGATGTTTGGTTAAGGGTCTCTTTGCAAAAGTGTAGAGAATTCCACTACAAAAAAAATTGTTTTTTGCGACGGCGTTTTGCCGTCGCAAATACTCCAAACGCCGTCGCTAATAGTTTTTTGCGACGGGGATCAGTTTTTTGCGACGGCAGGTGGGGGGTCGCAAGAGAGGGGGTTGCAAAAGGGATTTAGCGACGGCAAGAGCCGTCGCAATTGTTTTTGCGACGGTAAAAACATTTTTTTGCGACGGCATAATTCTGTCGCCAAAAAACTACGAAAATCTATTTTTTTGCGACGGTAGAGACTTGCCGTCGCTAAAGTAGTTTTGTCGACTGCCTAATCCCGTCGGTAAAAGCATCGTCGCTAATGACCATTGGCGACGGGAACGTAAGCCGTCGCTAAAGGTCTTATTCTCAATTTAATACCTACCTTTTGCGACAGTATTTGAGCCGTCGCAAAAAAATTAATACCATTTTTTTGCGACGGGGGAGCTCCGCCGTCGCAAAAAAAAAAATTTTAAAAAAAAATCCCCGTACAAAAATAATTAAAAATATAAAAAAACCTGTATTAAATGAAAAATAACTAAAAAAAATCTAAAAATTACATAATAATATAAATACATATATAAACAAAAGACGGCACATGATGAACATTCATAATGTTGTTCCATTAATAACAATACAGAAATAAAAATTATACCACTACATAATGTCGCATAATACATACATAATATTGTTCACAAATTTAAATAACATAAATCAAAATCAAAATCAAAACCAAAAGTTTTCGTCTTGCTTCCTTCGTGGGTTCAAAAAATAAAAACTGGTTATAATCTTTATACGCCCGCATTCCACAAGAAGCAAACTGCAACTAAGGAAATATCTGAAAAAAACAAAATAAAAGTAATTAATAACAATATAATGGTGTTAATATTTTAATTACAGAAAAATATAAAAAAATTAACTACTATATAATTACAAAGATAGTTTAGTAAATGTAAAAAATATATGTATTATTGATTGATATCTGATTGATTCAAAGATTAATTGATTACAATTCCTATACAATCTATATATAGAAGAAAATGTGGTAGTAGGTGTAGTGGAAGTGATAGTGGGTTAGGTGAAGTGGAGTGTGTGGTGAAGTGGAGGTAGGTGAAGTGGAGTGTGTAGTGGAGTAGGTGAAGGTAAAGATGGGAAATTCTAACAGCCCCCCGCAAACTCAAGGAGGAGAGAAACTAACCAACTTGAGTTTGGAGAGAGTAACAAAACAAGAAAATACATAAAAAAAAGGATAGGAGACACTGTATGGTCGTGTCAGACCATTGGTGAAGACACTGGATGGTGGTGTCATAACGTTGTAGAGGACACTGTATAGGGGTGTCATAACGGTGTAGAGGACACTGGATGGCGGTGTCAGACCGATGTAGAAGACAGTTTATGGGGTCATGTCGGACCGATGTAGAAGACAGTTTAATGGGGTCATGTCAGACCGTTGTAGAAGACAGTTTATGGGGTCATGTAGGACCGTTGTAGAAGACAGTTTATGGGGTCATGTAGGACCGTTGTAGAAGACAGTTTATGGGGTCATGTAGGACCGTTGTAGAAGACAGTTTATGGGGTCATGTAGGACCGTTGTAGAAGACAGTTTATGGGGTCATGTAGGACCGTTGTAGAAGACAGTTTATGGGGTCATGTAGGACCGTTGTAGAAGACAGTTTATGGGGTCATGTAGGACCGTTGTAGAAGACAGTTTATGGGGTCATGTAGGACCGTTGTAGAAGACAGTTTATGGGGTCATGTAGGACCGTTGTAGAAGACAGTTTATGGGGTCATGTAGGACCGTTGTAGAAGACAGTTTATGGGGTCATGTAGGACCGTTGTAGAAGACAGTTTATGGGGTCATGTAGGACCGTTGTAGAAGACAGTTTATGGGGTCATGTAGGACCGTTGTAGAAGACAGTTTATGGGGTCATGTAGGACCGTTGTAGAAGACAGTTTATGGGGTCATGTAGGACCGTTGTAGAAGACAGTTTATGGGGTCATGTAGGACCGTTGTAGAAGACAGTTTATGGGGTCATGTAGGACCGTTGTAGAAGACAGTTTATGGGGTCATGTAGGACCGTTGTAGAAGACAGTTTATGGGGTCATGTAGGACCGTTGTAGAAGACAGTTTATGGGGTCATGTAGGACCGTTGTAGAAGACAGTTTATGGGGTCATGTAGGACCGTTGTAGAAGACAGTTTATGGGGTCATGTAGGACCGTTGTAGAAGACAGTTTATGGGGTCATGTAGGACCGTTGTAGAAGACAGTTTATGGGGTCATGTAGGACCGTTGTAGAAGACAGTTTATGGGGTCATGTAGGACCGTTGTAGAAGACAGTTTATGGGGTCATGTAGGACCGTTGTAGAAGACAGTTTATGGGGTCATGTAGGACCGTTGTAGAAGACAGTTTATGGGGTCATGTAGGACCGTTGTAGAAGACAGTTTATGGGGTCATGTAGGACCGTTGTAGAAGACAGTTTATGGGGTCATGTAGGACCGTTGTAGAAGACAGTTTATGGGGTCATGTAGGACCGTTGTAGAAGACAGTTTATGGGGTCATGTAGGACCGTTGTAGAAGACAGTTTATGGGGTCATGTAGGACCGTTGTAGAAGACAGTTTATGGGGTCATGTAGGACCGTTGTAGAAGACAGTTTAAAAGGCTCCCCAATCTTGGGACGGGCTGCATTTGAAGAAGGCCAATCCCTTGGCAAAGTGGAGGCCAGTG
>NW_021025186.1:1576040-1660867 GCF_004153795.1 Camellia sinensis
AGAGTCAAATGAACCGTACATATAATATCGTGCCTGCACAAGAAAGAAACTCAACAGGTACAATATAGTAGAAACACATGTTAAATGCTATATCAAGATACCAATTCCAATACGAGATAAATGTATGCATATACAATGCAAGTGAAAAGTGCGTAGCAATGCAAGTGAAAAGTGCATAGCAATGCAAGTAGAACATGCGTGACCACGCAAGTGAAGAGGTGCATAACAATGTAGGTTGAGTGTGCATAACAATGCAAGTGAAAGTGCATAACAATGCAAGTGAAACGGTGCATAACAATGCAACTGAAAAGGTACATAACAATGCAATCAAAGCACGCATAACAATACGTGCAAAATGTGTGTGACAATGCAAGTGGAGAGGGTGCATAACAATGCAACCGAAGCGCGCATAACAATGCAAGCAAAATGTGCGTGACAACGCAAGTGAAGAGGGTGCATAACAATGCAACCAAAGCGCGCATAACAATGCAAGCAAAATGTGCGTGACAACGCAAGTAAAGTGTGCATGACAATGCGAGAGAAACGTGCGTAACAACGTAAGTAAAGTGTGCATGACAATGTGAGAGAAACGTGCAACTTCAATTGCATGTTTGAAGCAAAATGACGAATGAGGAAATACAAGCCTTAATGAGAGCAAATCAACCGTAACCTCCGATTTACCTCTCGGAGGGGTCACAACGTACTTAAAAAGGATACACCCTGCTCTTGACGAGTGACGATGAGCCACGCATCGAAGACTTGAATCGAAGTTCCCACGGGGACAATTTGAGCCAAAAAAGTATACTTTCCTTGCACTTTCTCGAGGGCTGAGGACTCCAATCATCACCAAAACACACAGTGAGGACAATGGGACCCTGAAGACCACCCCAGGAGGGCTGCCGACCACATAGGCTTGTGGCCGACCACTTTTTGACCACCAAAGTGGTCGGCTGACCAGAAAAACTGGCTGGCCGACCAATTTACACAACTTCGGGACAGTTTGGCCTTTTCATATGGAGATCTTTAAAAACTCAACTCCAAAACACTTTTCCTCACACATCCAGTGGCTCGAGCGGAAGTCCAAATTCTGGGAATTCAAGATTCGAACCTCAAGCTCAAAACCAAGTTTTAAAACACCAAATTCAATCCTCTTAGGCCAATTTTCTGGAAAAACTCTTCAAAACCCATAATATAACTTGTTTCAAAGGATAATTTGAGAAATCAAAGCCCAAGGGTAGTTCAATTAAACACAATTTCAAACCAATTTTCATGAACATAACTCAAACATGACATGCATGAGTTTAAACCAATTCAAAGCTTCAATTACATGCTCTATTGAGCCAATTTCTTCCAAAACATGGTAAAATCATGAACTATGATCAAAAGATGAACATGCATGAAGCAATCTCATGAACAATAACTTCAAAACTCAAGAATGGCAACATGCATGCATGATATATGCTACAATTCAACATGCTAGAACCAATTCATGACTTAGCTCTTCAATATGACATGAACCATGCAAGAACCAACTTAAAGACATAATTAAGAGGTTGAATTCCTTACCTAAGTCTTCAATCACAAGACTAGAAGCTCAGTTTGGCAAATTCTCTAACAATTCTTCCAATTTCCAAGCAAACCATCAAGTTGAACTCAGTTCTCTAGCTCTCTCTCACTCTTGGCTGGCTAAGTCTAAGGAAATGGCTTAGGAAAATGTTTTGCTTAAGTGTATTCAAGCCTCAACATGTGTAAGGAAGTGGGCCACTAAGTGGCAAAGTTGCAAATAAGGCCAACTCTTGCAATTTAACTTATTTTAATCTAATTTAAATCATACCAAATCACATTTCAATTAAATACACCATAAAATCACATAAATTATGATTAACACATATCGCTAATCAATTTTAGATTCGGCTGCCGATAAGGCCTTCAATTTACAGTTTAGAACATAAAACATGAACAGATAATTTAACAGTCAACAGATAGATATGCATTCAAACTAGCATAATCAATCAATCAGTTTAGTGATTCAGTTAATTCAGTCAATTATCATAATCGGTCTCAATTTAACAGTGATCAGTGGTTTATCAGTAAACAGTGGTGAGGGTTGTCACAGTCTCCCCTCTTTATAAAGAGTTTGGTCCTCCAAACTTGAATTACCTTCATTTTGGAAGAAAACCGGATTCAGTGGGAACAATTCAGGATATCTCTTGGCCATGTCATCTTCCTTTTCCCAAGTGGCATACACGCCACCTTAGTTTTGCCAGTCAACTTTCACTAACGGGATCTCTTTGTTTCTCAACTTCTTGATCCGTTTGTTCACAATCTGTATAGGCCGTTCTTCATAAGTGTAGTCATCACTCAGTACTACACGAGTAGGCTCAATCACATGGAAGGGATCTCGAAGGTATTCCCTCAACATTTGAAATATGGAACATGTTGTGCATATGCTCAATTTCAGGAGGAAGCGCTACTTGATACGCCACCGGATTGATTTTCTCAATAATCTCATACGGTTCGACATATCTCGGCGCTAACTTACCCTTGACTCCAAAACGAGTTTGGTCTTTCATTGGTGTCACTTTCACAAAAACGTGATCACTTACTTCATACTCTTTGTCTCGCCTTTGGACATCCGCATAACTTTTCTGTCGGCTTTGCGCGGTTTTCAGTCTCTGTTGTATCAGTTTTACTTTTTCTGTAGTTTCATACACAATCTCGGGCCCAAGCAAAGGCCCATCTCCAACTTCTGCCTAGCAAATCAGAGATCTACATTTTCTGCTATACAATGCCTTGAAAGGCGCCATACCAATACTTGAGTGGAAGCTGTTGTTGTAGGCAAATTCAGCTAACGGTAGATGACTTTCCCAATTTCCTTGGAAATCAAGAACATACATTCGCAGTAAATCCTCTAGAGTCTGGATGGTTCTTTCTAACTGGCCATCTGTCTGAGGATAGTATGCACTACTCAATCTCAGTTCAGTACCCAATGCTGTTTGCAGACATTGCCAGAATCTCAATGTAAACTTCGAGTCCCTATCAGAAACAATGAACACAGGCACTCCATGCAATCTAACAATTTCATTAATGTAGAGTATAGCCAATTTGTCCGCATTATAAATTATTTTGACAGGTAAGAAGTGAGCAGATTTAGTCAGTCTGTCAACAATAACCCAAATTGAGTCCATACCTTTACTGGAGCGAGGTAAACCAACAATGAAATCCATGGTAATATGTTCCCATTTCCACTCCAGTATCGGTAAGGGTTGCAGTAAGCTTGCGGGTCGTTGATGTTCGGCTTTAACTTGTTGGTAGTGAAGACATTTTGATACAAAATCAGCAATTTCTTTCTTCATTCCCGGCTACCAGAAATTCAATTTCAAGTCTTGGTACATCTTCGTATTCCCTGGATGGATAGACAATTTTGAATTGTGGCCCTCTTCCAGAACTCTTCTTTTCAGTTCAGAATCATTTGGTACACATAATCTTCCCTGGAATTTCAACACATTGTTCTCAAATTGGAAATCCGACCTCGGTTTGGATTCCCGTTCATCGATGATCTTCTTCAAGAAGTCATCCTGTTGTTGTTTCTCTTTAATCTCTTCGATCAGTGTCGGTTGAGCAGAAATAGCAGCTATTGTTCCGCCTTGTTCTCGCAAAACAATCTCAATTTCAAATTTCTCAAGGTCACAAAGCAACTCTTTCTGTCCGGTGAGTAAACAGGCTAAGTTCCCAATTGATTTCTGACTCAGTGCATCGACAACGGTGTTAGCTTTCCCCGGATGATACAAAATCTGCAGATCATAATCTTTTATCAGTTCTAACCATCTCCGCTGCCTTATATTCAGTTCTTTTTGTGTGAAGAAGTATTTCAAACTCTTGTGGTCTGTATACACCTCACATGTTGCCCCATAAAGGTAGTGACGCCAGATTTTCAGTGCGAACACTACTACAGCAAGTTCTAAATCATGGGTCGGGTAGTTCTTTTCATGCGGTCTCAGTTGTCGGGAAGCATAGGCAATAACTCTCCCATTCTGCATTAAAACACATCCCAAACCCTTATGAGAAGCATCACTAAAAATGGTAAAACCATCCGTACCTGAAGGTAGGGTAAGAACCGGTGCAGTCACAAGTCGAGTTTTCAACTCTTGGAATGCTGATTCTCTTTGGTCAGTCCAGTCAAATGATATCCCCTTCTGAGTCAACTGTGTCAGTGGTAAAGCAATTTTGGAGAAGTCTTTGACAAATTTTCTGTAATACCCGGCTAACCCCAAAAAGCTTCGGACTTCTGTAACATTTGTTGGTCTAGGCCAATTTACCACGGCTTCAACTTTCCGTGGGTCAACTGAATGCCATCTCTACTAATAACGTGTCCCAAAAACATAACATGATCAAGCCAAAATTCACATTTACTCAATTTCGTATACAGTTTCTGTTCTCTTAGGGTCTGTAAGGTAAGTCTCAGATGGTGTTCATGTTCTTCTCTACTTTTAGAATAAATCAGAATGTCGTCTATAAACACAACAATAAAGTCATCGAGGAATGGTTTTAAAATTTTGTTCATAAGGTCCATAAATGCAGCAGGTGCATTGATAACTCCGAAAGGCATAACTAGGAATTCGTAATGTCCATACCTCGTTCGAAAAGCAGTTTTGTCAATGTCCTCTGGTTTAACTTTCAGCTGGTGATATCCGGATTTGAGATCAATCTTAGAGAACACTTCAGCACCCTGTAACTGATCAAATAAGTCATCAATACGCAGCAATAGATATTTATTTTTCACAGTTACCTTGTTCAGTTCACGGTAGTCGATACAAAGTCTCAGTGAGCCGTCTTTCTTTTTCACAAATAAGACAGGTGCACCCCATGGCGAAGTACTGGGCCTGATGAACTTCTTATCTAACAGTTCTTGCAGTTGCACTTTCAATTCTTTCAGTTCAGTCGGAGCCATTCGGTAAGGAGCTTTAGATACTGGCTGTGTACCCGGAATCACATCAACGGTGAACTCAATCTCCCTGTCAATCAAATCCCCTGGCAGATCATCTGGGAATACATCTGGAAATTCTCTGACTATAGGAATATTGTTCACATCAGTATTATCATCAGTAGGTACAGTCAATACAGAATATAGGTACCCTTTACACCCCTTTCTAATCAGTTTACAAGCTTTCATTAATGAAATCAGATATGGGGGAGGTACTACTCCTACTCCGTTAAACACAAATTCAGGCAGTCTGGGTGGACGGAAAACAACTTCATTTCGTTACACAATCTATGGTAGCATGGTATTTTGTTAACCAGTCCATTCCCAATATCACATCAAAAGGATCTATATTCAATGGCAGTAAATCAATATACAAATGTGCTTCTCCAACAATGATTTCACATGCAGGGTACATATAAGCACAAGTCATAGATCCCCCAACAGGTGAAGATACAGCTAACAAGTAATCCATGGGTTCCAATGGTCTATTCAATTTTCGCGAAAAAGCATGCGATATATATGAATGTGTAGACCCCGAATCAATCAAAACATACACATTTTGAGCACAAATTGAGAGGATACCTGACACGACGGTCTCGATATTTTGTACGCCTCCCGGTACGAGTGTGAACACTCGGCCTTGCCTCATAGGCTCTTTCCCGGTAGCTTTCGGATTAGGTTTCGGTGCAGCTGTTGATGTTGCTGTGCTAGGTGCAGCTTTACTATTGCCCTGAGGAGTGGAAGGGCAATCTTTGACCATGTGGCCCACCTTGCCACACCTGTAACAAGCACCAGATAATTTTTAACAAACCCCTTTGTGTTTCTTACCACATTCAGAACAGGGCGGTATGGAACCACTTCCCTGACTGGAACTGGTTGTTGACCCTGAGTTTTGCTTTTTGTTCAGTGGGTTGTTTCTGTCTTTCTTGAATTTAAAACCCCGTTTCTTCCCGCGCCACTCAGTTGCGGGTGAGTCAGTCTGTTTCAGTGCTTCAATATTTGCTTAAGCCATAATGGCTCGGTCAAGAACATCCACATATTTCAGTAATTTCAGTACATTGATCCTGTCAAGGATTTCAACGTTAAGGCCGCCTTCAAACTTCCTGGCCTTCTTGTAGTCGGTGTCCACCATGTGTGGTGTATATCTAGCAAGTTTGGTGAACTTTGTTTTATACTCTCCTACGGACATGGTACCTTGTTTCAGTTGTTCAAATTCAGTCACCTTTCTGTCCCTGACACACTGAGGGAAGTACTTTTCGAAGAAGGACTCCTTAAATTGAGCCCAGGTCATGACAGTATTTGTATCACGGATCAACATCCACCACCTTCTAGCTTTTTCTTGTAAGGTGAAGGTAGCTAGCAACACCTTGTGTGCTTCAGAACATGGAAAAACTTCAAATAACTTTTCAGTCTCAAGAACCCAAGCTTAAGCTTTTAGCGGTTCGAGGCCTCCCTGAAAGGATGACGGTTTCATCTTACTAAATTTCTGTGTCAGAGCTATGATATCATCATTAACAGGTGGCTCTGGTTGTACTGGAGGAGGTGGGGGCTATTGGTTCTATTTTTGCTCTAGTCTTTGAGTTAGTAGTTCCACCATTCTCTCCAACCTTGCCATTCTTGCCTCAGAGGGTTCAGTTTCATCAACATTTCTTGCATTGTCCATCTCACTATAGGCAGTTATAACAATTATAAACATAGGCAGTTGCATACTTAGACAGATTATCACATTAACAGTTAGATTCATGTGTAAGCCACACACACTTATCATGCTCATGTAATGCCCTAATCACTTTTCTAGGACATCCTATAGCTCATTTGGACACGTGTGTGCGGTATAACTCGTGGTTAAGTATCGCTCTGATACCACTCTGTCACGACCCAAACCCACCCCTATGGGTTTAGCACCATAACCGGCCAGTAATCCGAGATTACCGAAGGCCTACTTAACAGTCAAACAATAATACAGAGTACAGGGGCATGGCGGAAGCCAAAACAGTAAATAGACAATGTCCAATGAGCTGTGACAGTCTGTATGCAAAAGACTTTTCATATAGATTCACATTCTGAAACAAAACAGTATGTATGATATATACAATCATTCAAGACAGGGACTTAATCCTTACTAGAATAGTGCAGTACAGTAACATTCAGCCTATAAAGATTATAAATAAAAAGGGGAAATCTAAAGCTCCCCAAGCAGCTTCAGCTTGAACAGATCAGGAACCTCGAAGTGAGGCACAAAGGTTGGCTTGACAAAACTGGAGTTTACCCTGACGCTTCTAGCAACGGTCCGGTGCCTGTACACCTACATATATATATGAGCAGTGAGCTAAAGCCCAATGAATAACATAATGCGTAAAGAGGTTAAGAATAAATGTCCTTTCAGTATTGAAAACAGTCGATTGATTTAGTGTATCAGTCATTCAGTCATAACAGTCATATGTGGTACATCTATTAGCAGAATAGTACAGTAAACAGTAGGTCTTGAAAGACCGAACAGTCAATGATGGCCATCAGTAATGGTTCCAAACATGGGAACCGATAAAGATCTCTGTAACAGTTGCAGTAACAGTAACAGTAGTTGCTAAGGATGCCACAATACAGTTCAGAATAGAGGACAAACATTCATTCAGTTAACAATAAACAGTTCAGAAAACAGTTCAGTTAATCATTCAGAAAATATTCATTTTTGAACATATCTTTACAACATTGTTACGCACAGAGTTCTGGGCTACAAATAAGCTAGAGCGCGTCTCCGGATGCCAACCCTACATAGTTACAGAGTGAACACACACTAAGCTATACAGTTGGGAAAATAGTAACTTAATCCCTATTTTGACTCGGTGTGGTTCTATAACAACATCCTCATTAAGATGCCTTAAGCTAGGCCTAAGAATGCCTAGAATGGAATGAGGATGCAAAGATGCACTTTAAAAAAACATTTTTAGGATTTTCAGAAAACAGAGGTCCCGCTCGAGCGTCACTTACCCCGCTCGAGCGTACAGGCAAACAAAATACTCCGCTTGAGCGCGAGTTACACGCTCGAGCGGACTGTAAAACATGCAAAAAGTACTGAATGTATGAAAATCATGCTCGATTGGGTGCTCGATACCCACTTGATCGTGTGACACAAGTCCTCGCTCGAGTGTCCAATAACCCGCTCGAGCGGACTGTAAAATAGTGTAAAGTGCTAGATGCACGAATTTCACGCTCGAGCGCCAGTCACTCCGCTCGAGCGTGAGTCCAAAATTTGGAATTTCCATATTTGAACCTCAAGCTCAAAAATAAGTTTTAAAACACCAAATTCAATCCTCTTGGGCCAATTTTCTGGAAAACTCTTCAAAACCCATAATATAACATGTTTCAAAGGTCAATTTGAGAAATCAAAGCCCAAGGGTAGTTCAATTAAACACAATTTCAAACCAATTTTCATGAACATAACTCAAACATGACATGCATGAGTTTAAACCAATTCAAAGCTTCAATTAAATGCTCTAATGAGCCAATTTCTTCCAAAACATGGTAAAATCATGAACTATGATCAAAAGATGAACATTCATGAAGCAATCTCATGAAAAATAACCTCAAAACTCAAGAATGGCAACATGCGTGCATGATATATGCTACAATTCAACATGCTAGAACCAATTCATGACTTAGCTCTTCAATATAACATGAACCATGCAAGAACCAAGTTAAAGACACAATTAAGAGGTTGAATTCCTTACCTAAGTCTTCAATCACAAGACTAGGAGCTCAATTTGGCAAATTCTCTAACAACTCTTCCAATTTCCAAGCAAACCATCAAGTTGAACTCAATTCTCTCGCTCTCTCTCACTCATGGCCGGCTAAGTCTAAGGAAATGGCTTAGGAAAATGTTTTACCTAAGTGTATTCAAGCCTCAACATGTGTAAGGAAGTGGGCCACTAAGTGGCAAAGTTGCAAATAAGGCCAACTCTTGCAATTTAACTTATTTTAATCTAATTTAAATCATACCAAATCACATTTCAATTAAATACACCATAAAATCACATAAATTATGATTAACACATATCACTAATCAATTTTAGATTCGGCCGCCGATAAGGCCTTCAATTTGCAGTTTAAAGCATAAAACATGAACAGATAATTTAACAGTCAACAGATAGATATGCATTCAAACTAGAACAATCAATCAATCAGTTTAGTGATTTTAGTTAATTCAGTCAATTATCATAATCAGTCTCAGTTTAACAGTGATTAATGGTTTATCAATAAACAGTGGTGAGGGTTGTCACATACACCCAACAATTCTTCGCCTACCAACTTAGGTGGAGACATCAACCATACCCACCAAAGTTCGACACTTCAAATGTTTGTCCCTCGACAAAGTCTTAGTCAACATATCCGAAATATTATCATCTGTGTGAACTTTTTCGAGTTACAACAATTTCGAATCTAACACATCACGAATCCAATGGTATCTCACATCAATGTGTTTCGATCTTGAGTGAGAAGTAGAATTTTTACTCAAATGAATAGCACTTTGACTATCACAATAAGGCACATACCTTTCTTGCTTTAAGCCTATCTTTTGCAAAAATATCTTCAACCATAACTCTTCTCTGCAAGCTTCCGTAATGGCAATAAATTCAGCTTCGGTAGTTGAGAGAGCAACACATATTTCTAATTTAGATTGCCATGCCACAGCCCCCCCAACAAAAGTCATTACATACCCCGAAGTAAATTTCCTAGAATCAACATCACCAGTCATGTCAAAATCTGTGAACCCATCAAGCATCGGCTTATCATCCCCAAAACACAAACACACCTTCGATGTCCCTCGAAGATACCTTAGAATCCATTGTACCACTGCCCAATGTTGTTTACCCGGATTAGAGAGAAACCGACTCACCACACCAACGGCGTGAGTAATATTTGGCCTTGTACAAACCATGGCGTACATCAAAGAACCAACTGCTGAAGCATAAGGAATTTTCAACATCTCTTCTTTGTCTTTCTCACTTGTAGGACATTGATTCGAATTAAGCTTGAAGTGACCCGCAAGTGGACAACCAACCAGCTTTGCTTTATCTATGTTGAACCTCTCAAGAACTTTCTCAATGTAACTTTCTTGAGACAACCAAATCAGCCCCTTTTTGTGATCACGAACAATTTTCATACCAAGTATTTGCTTTGCCGGTCCCAAATCTTTCATAGCAAATGACTTGCTTAACTCCAATTTCAACCTGTTAATTATGGTAGAATCTTGACCCACAATTAACTTGTTATCAACATAAAGTAAAAGAATAATAAATTGTCCATCTGGAAAATTTGTCACAAACACACAATGGTCCGAAGTGGTTTTAGAAAAACCATTATCCATCATGAAAGAGTCAAATTTTTTGTACCATTGCCGCGGGGCTTGCTTGAGGCCATACAAACTTTTCTTCAATTTGCAAACAAATTTTTCTTTCCCTTTTTCCACAAAACCCTTCGGTTGCTCCATGTAATTTCTTCTTTAAGGTCACCATGAAGAAATGCGGTCTTCACATCAAG
The DNA here is from genome assembly GCF_004153795.1 of Camellia sinensis. NCBI lineage: Eukaryota > Viridiplantae > Streptophyta > Magnoliopsida > Ericales > Theaceae > Camellia > Camellia sinensis. The sequence continues at coordinate 1,586,563 of NW_021025186.1, forward strand.
TTGCTCAACTTCAAGGTTCATACTTGCGGCCATGCCAAGTACAACCCGAATAGAAGACGTCTTCACAACCGGCGAGAAAATCTCATCAAAGTCAATACCTTTCTTTTGCCCAAACCCTTTCACAACAAGGCGTGCTTGTACCTCAAATTCTTGCCATCATTTTTCAATTTGAAGACCCACTTATTTTTCAGAATTTTCCTTCCCTCAGGCAACTTCACTAAATCATAAGTGTGATTTTCAAGTAAGGAATTTATCTCCTCTTCCGTGGCCTTTTTCCAATCACCTTTCTTTACATGCTCAATCGCTTCTTGGTAGCTCTCAGGCTCCCCTTGATCAGAAATCAACACAAACTCATTGGGAGGGTACTTTCTCGAAGGTTGCTGGTCTCTTATGGATTTCCTTAACTTAAGTTGTGATGGCAGTTCTTGAGTTGGATGCTCTTCCTCAATTTCTGGCTCAAGTTCATTAGGATTAGTATCATCCTCTGCATCTTCAATAGGTGGTTGCACATCTCGCCCATTTTCGTCATCCACTGAAGATGAAGAAGATGGATCGATGTCAATGAGATCACTACTTTTTGGCTCCGATTGATCACCTTTGTTAAAGTCTTCAATTGTTTGGTCTTCAAGAAACACGACATCACGGCTTCGAATGACTTTCTTGTCGACCGGATCCCACAATCTATACCCGAATTCATCACGCCCATAGCCAAGAAAAATACATTGTCTTAACTTACTATCAAGCAAGCTTAGACCTCTCATCCTTTGGAATGTGAACAAAAGCTTGGCAACCAAACCCTCTCAAGTGCTCATAAGACACATCTTTGCCGATCCAAACTCTTTCTGGAACATCACCATTCAAAGGATAGGAAGGAGACAAATTGATTACGTCAACCGCTGTTCTCATTGCCTCACCCCAAAAGGATCTTGGCAATTTAGCTTCTGAAAGCAAATACCTTGTTCTTTCCACAATGGTGCGGTTCATCCTCTCGGCAACGCCATTTTGTTGAGGAGTCTTTTTAACTGTCTTTTGGTGCTGAATACCTTGGCTGCGACAATACTTATCAAATGGCCCAATGTATTTACCACTATTGTCTGATCGGATGCACTTCAATTTCTGCCCTTTTTCTCTTTTAACCATGGCCTAAAAATGCTTAAATACTTCTAGAACTTGATCTTTAGCTTTTAGCATAAAAGCCCAAACTTTTCTTGAATAATTATCAATGAAAGTAATAAAATAAAGTGCACCACTATGTGTTCTAACTTTCAAAGGACCATAAACATCTGAATAAATCAACTCCAAAACATTTTCTTTTCTAGAAGCAACATTTTTATGAAAAGAAACTCTATGTTGTTTACCCACCAAACAATGAACACAAGTTTTAAGATGTGTACCTTTCAAACCAGGTAGAAGCTCTTTCTTGAACAAAACTTGTGGCCCCTTTTCACTCATATGGCCAAGCCGCTTGTGCCACAATTCGGTAGAAATATCATCTTTAATTGCATGGACAACACCTTTACAAATTTTTCCTTGCATGGAATAAAGTGTATGAGTCTTCTTGCACTTAGCCACCATCAAAGAACCCTTTGTGAGCTTTCATATTCCATCACCAAATTTGTTGTTGAAGCCTTCATCATCTAGCTTCTCAGTAGAGATCAAATTGAGGCGAATGTCAGGAACATGCCTTGCATCTTTAAGCAACAACTTGCAGCCTAAATTTGTTTCTAAGTAAACATCACCCATGCCAATAATCTTGGACAAACCTTCATTACCCATTCGAACAGAACCATAATCTCCTTCGGTGTAGGTAGTGAAGAAATCAACTCGAGAAGTCACATGAAAAGAAGCACCATAATCAATCACCCAATTGTTCTCTGGCCCACAAAATTGATACAATCATCTTCACAAACGACCATGAGATCACCATTGGTAGTAATTGTTGTTGTGTCTTCTTGCTTTTTATCCACACTTTTGTCACGCCTTTTCTCCTTGTTTTTGAGCTTTCGGCATTCTCGCTTCATGTGCCATTTCTCATGGAAATAATAGCACTCAATGTCTTTCTTTGAAAAAGAACCATCTTTTGATTTGTCATGGCTTTGATTACGACTATAAGGAGTTTTACTCCTCCCTCTTGTTTTGCTTCGGCCTCTCATAACAAATGCTTCTGAATAGGAGGAACCCGCTGATTTTCTTCTAGTTTCTTCATTCAACAAGCTACTAGTGACTTAGCCCATTGTGACAACTCCATCGAGCGCCGAATTACTAACTGTCATAACCAAAGTCTCCTAACTTTCAGGCAAAGAACTAAGTAGCATCAAAGCCTGCAAGTCATCATCAAAAACAATTTTCATAGAAGCAAGTTAGTTAACAATACTCTTTATTTCATTCAGATATTTCAGAATAGGGCTGCCATCTTTGTATTTTGAATTAACCAACTTACGAAACATAAAAGCTTTATTTGTGGCTGATTTCCTATCATAAAGGTTTTCTGATTTTTTCCATAAATCATGTGCCGAAGTTTCAGTAGCAACATGATGAAACACACTATCATCAATCCATTGACGGATAACACCAATGGCTTTTCGATTAAGCCTCTTCCATTCATCATCTTGCATACGCTTGGGTTTATCACTGTCACCTTCAATAGGCCTATACAAATCTTTACAAAATAATAGGTCTTCCATTTTAGTTTTCCAAGTTACCCAATTGCTTCCATTGAAATTAGACATGCGAACCACATTCCCCTTCATTGATTTACACAAATAAATAAACCCAAATAAACCGTAAGTTCTGATACCAGTTGTTAGGAAAAATATATGATTTTTCACAAGTAAATCAATCAATGGGAATAAAAATTATTGCGGAAAAATTAAATCAAAAGCAACACAAGAATTTTACATGGTTCCCTCAATGTGAGGTACGTCCATGGGATCGAAATCGAATTCCACTATCAACCAAAAAGTTTTCAAACGATTACAAATGAGACACGAATGGTCTCACAAAATCACCCTTAGGTGAATTCCAAATAATCACAAATAAACAAGAGGAAAGACCTCACCAAATACATGAACCAAAGTCTTCAAACTAGATTTGTAGAAGATCCAAAATAATAACTCAAATCAACAATTAATCAAAGATTGCAACAACATCAACAAAGCAAGCCCACAGCATTGCCCAAACACTAAATTGCAAATCAACCCGCACGGTCACCGAGGATGAACCAAATCATGTAGCTGCCGTTGCTCTGCTCTGGTGAAAACAATATATATCTCTCAAATATATTATTGAACAAAATCTTAGTTGTTACCAAATTGAATTGGGTCTCCACAAATTAGATATAATATATAAAAATATATTATACCCAAACCAAATCAAATTAAGATTCTTTTAACAAACTAATTGGGTTCCAAATTCCACTAAGGAGGTATATCCAACAAAAACAAAACAAACAAATAAATAAATAAATAATTTAGAATAAATTACAAATACACTCCTTAAGATTTACTTAAAATATGAATTGTCCCCTGTGGTTTGAAAAATAACAAATACCACTTGTTAGAATTTTGTATTTAACATAATTAGTTGAAAAAATGAAATTTCTAACTGCTCTCTTATATAATAATAAAATTACCCGAATTATTAATTGAAATAAATTTTTGATATCATTAAAAACTATTAATTATTATTATTTTTTTATTTTTAATAGCGAAAGTCAGTAGTTAGTTATTAAATTAACATTTTGGGAGACCCATACACCTTGCAATAAAATCTCGTCCTCCCATTCCACTCCTAAGAGTGGAACCCAACATTTTCCCCTTAGGAGAGACTTGGTGGCCACAAGGCTAGCCAACTAGGTTAAAACCTCTTGGTTATTAAAAAGGGTGAATTATACTAACAGTCTATATAGTTTGGGGCTTGTGTCACTTTGATTCTTCGCTTTTCAATTGTGATATATTTGACCATGAATTTTGAATCTTATTCTCAATAAGGATAATTGAAGTTACTTTTGTTCAATTTCGAGGGCAAAATCATCAATTGATAAAATCTAAACTAATTTGACAAAACTAAATGTCAAAAAAATATTTTTGAAGTTTTAAAAATTATTTCTACCCACCAAAGATAAAATTATGTAAAATTATGTAAAATTGATAAATCTTTTACACATTTATTTATTATTTTTTTTACCAAATTAATTTTTATTTTGTGTATTAGTCATCAATTTTATTTCTACCCCTCAATCTCCATGCTTAGTTTATGAAGAGACAAACAAGGATTGCTCAAGTCAAGAAACTAAACTTCAGCACAAACTCTTCTACATAAGAACAACTTGGGTTGGATTTGCATCTAAACTCTTATTACCTTACAAATACAATAAAGCGAATAAAATTACAACTGAATGAAGTTTTGTCCAACTGAATTGCCAATGACAAAAATCAAACAATATTCTTGTATTCTAATAAGTTATATTATTTATATTTGTATTCGACCGTGTGAATGTTCACATTGGTGTGTGGATGTTTACATTGACAGTGTGAACATTTATATTAACAATGTGACCATTTACATCACGGAACATTCACTGCCAATGTGAATATTATAATTAGGATTGTTTTGGTAACTATGTCACTCATAGGACTTATTGGAATATGAGAAAACTAAGTAAAATATAAATAGCTGAAAAGAAATTTGTGAATAAATGTCCCCCCCCCCTCCAAAAAAAAAAATTTGTTCCTTTTTTTTTTTTTTTTTTCCCTTTTAAATTTTTACTCACAAAAAATTTTTTGCACATACAAATACTAAAATTATTAGTTTTTTTTTTTAATCTGTGCTATGCATGCAAATTATTCATAACTTTACTACATAGTGTCATAATACATATCACAAATATTCATAATTTTTATAAAAAAATTGTAATTTTTATTTATGATCTACGCCTTTTTTTTAAGTGCACATTGTAGATTTTTCCTTCATGATTATAAAAATCATGGACCACTTATATTTTTTCTTACCAAAACTTATTTTTGTAGTGAAACTTAGAGCATCTCCAACAAGAATAGTAAAAAAAGTTTTCCAAAATTCACAATTTTTTTCTTCTATTAGCTATTTACTTTGGGTTAATTGGTGAAAGATCTATTTTTATATGTCACCAGTCATTTAGTCTAAGCTTTATTATTTTCTTGCGATAATGACACACATTGAAAAGTTGTTGGAAAAGTTATCAAAAATTAGCCAAAAAAATACTGACTGTTGATTGTGGGGCCAATGGCAATTGGCAATAATGGCTAGTTACAGTAGCTGGTCACGATGAGTTGGATAGATATGTAAATAGATTGGTGATACATGTACATATTTGAATAGATAGTTAGACAAATAGATAACACATGTACAGATAGATTGGTGCATTTAAATAAATATATAACATTTGAATAGATATACAGATAGTTAAGCTTTTGAATAGATAATTAAACTTTTCAATGATAGCATGTCTTTTTTAAATAAATAATGTTCTTTTAGTCCAAATTTTTTTTTGGCATATTGGCTCAACAGTTTTAAAAATGAACTTGAGACGTGGTTGTCTAATTACTTTATCAATATGCACTCCAACATTCTTAATTTCCTTTTTGAATAAAATTGTAAGAAACTTTATCATCAATGAGACATGGGAAATAAAAAATATATAGGGTAAATTATTGTTCTCTGATAAGGTTAGGAGAAAATACAACAATTCTATAGTTTTAGTATAATTATATTAAGTTTTTTTAAAGTTCTAATTGACATTCCATTTAACCTTATATATATACTAGCGTATGTCCGTGCCTGAAAGCATGGTGTAAATAATGTTAGGATTATAATATAATTGTAATCGCAACACTATTTAAATTTAAGATTAAAATGCAATTATAAAAATATATTTAATAGACTACACTCTACAATTCCAAACAAATCAAATATATAAAAAAATTAAATATCAAATAATGCACACCAGTCGGTGCTCTGCAATTTAAAAGAAATTAAAATTAAAATGCACATCAGTTAGTGTTACTGCTGCCAATCAAATTCTAACTACATAAGAAAAACAAACATTATATTGTCATACGCCAAAAGAGTGAGTTAAAACTTTATAAAAAAAAGAAAAGGGTCAAAACTTTCCAGAATATGTATGCTTTATAGAAGATGTTTTAATAACATGTCTTCAAACATGTGTTTGCCCAAACTTCCTCCTCATTACTTTCGAAAAAGTCTTTGTATCAACTTGTATGTATCTCCAATGAAGAACATGCACAACAATCTGGTAATTTGTGGAAAAAAAAAAATATATATATATATATATATATAGATTGGTATATTTGTTGGAAATATACATATTAAAATACTTTGAGATTGAAATTACCTTATTATATCCCCATTGAAACACCATCGAAGCAAGCTAGTTGTATTTCTCCTTTTAAGCTCCATAAATTTTTCGATCCAATCCTAAAAAAATCTATATTTCCAATTATTATTAGATTGAAATTTTATAAAAAAATCTATGTATATGATCAATAGAAAGAAATCTACATGGTTACCTTTTGATAAAACATGATTTAATGAACATGGAACACTATAACAACACTTCAGGATAAACAATATTTGTAGTAGAATCCAAACTGTCTTTAGGGAGGAGAATACTTATACGATCAATATTGAATATATTTTTTTTTTTTGCGAAAGTAAACACTCAAAATCGCCTTCCGCAGTTCATATGCATAGATCTAAAAACAAAACAAAATTTGTCCAAAATAGATTACCAAGTGTAAAGTTATGACATGTTAAAGATGTAATCCCACAAATGTTTGTTTTTTAAGTTTCAGGTATCTCTATCTGTCCAAATTGATGTATATTTTTCAATTTTGGAAACAAATAAATTAAAATATTTTAAACATATAAGTAAAAATTTATTAATTAAAATAAGTGGACAGATAGGTTAAGAATATGAGAAGATATGTTAAAATAATTTTGACAAATAGGTTCAAAAAAAATTTACAAATAGAAAAAAAAATATTGGCATATATAAGTCAAAATAATTTGGACAGATCGATTTAAATATGGGGATAAATAAGTTCAAAAGAGTTGCAATATACATGGCTTAAAATAATTTGTATTGATAGATTAAAATAATTTGGACACATAAATTTAAATTATTTGGATAGATAAGTTCAAATATTGGGACAGATAACTTCAAAAAATTTGGACAGATAGGTAAAAATATTGACATACATATGTTAAAATAATTTGGACACAAAAGTTAACAATATGGCGACAAACATTTTTAACAATATGGGAACAAATATGTTCAAAAATTTTCACAAACATGTAAAAATATTAGCATACATGGTTAAAATAATTTGTACAGATAGGTTAAAATTCTTGAAACATGTTAAAATGATTTGGACCGATAGGTTCAAATATGGGACAAAGTTAAAATAATTTAGACGGTCAGATTCAAATAATTTGAACAAATATGTATATGAAGATGCAAAAAAAATTCGCTTATGATGTTAAAATCTCAATAACTCATAACTTTACACATGTTATTCCGTTTTAGACAATTGTTTTTATTTCAATTATTTATTTATTTATTTTTTTGTTGTGAGATCTATCCATTCAAAATTACCGAAAGTGGTTTTGAGTGTTTATTTTCTCAAAAAAAGATGTTGTTTTGTTATTTTAATTAATCGAAAAATCAATCTATTATTTATTTATTTATTTTTAAATTTCATATTCAATATTGATCTTATTATTTGAAAGATATCAGAAAGACAAATCTGCCTATATTAATTTTGTTAAAAATAGATTTGTAGAACTTAAGTTATGCATTTTTAAATTTTTTTAGGTCAAAATAGGGGGTAATAATGTTAAAAATTATCCCTATCATCACATGTTTTTCCTTACCAACTCCGAAGTGTTATGAGTCTTTATAAACAACAAAGACCAAAGCTTGGATCTAATACTTAATGCACCCCTCAACTTGGATTTACTGACAATTTTTCTATTTAAATGTTGTAACTAATAAAATTTTATTTATTGGCATATTACAAAAATATGTTTTATAAAGATGCTTTGAGATATATAAAATTATCAATAATTAAATGAAACTATGATCGTTTGTGAAGATCATTGTTGAATGTTTTAAATGAATGTTTAAGCCTTGATGAGCATCAACCAACACCTAAAACATTCAAAAACAGATTATAAGAAGAAGCCATTCAAATGATGAAAATAAAAAATAAAGAAGCTTGACATGAAGAAATAAAGATAGATAGATCGTTTGGAAGCAAGAACAGAGTGATAACAAGAATTTATTAGTTTGTAAATGAAAGAGAGATAATCAGAAAATACCGACAGAGGGAAAATCTGAAAAGAAATCATTCTGTTTTCTAGAAACAATTTATAGAACACAATCAGAATAATAAATCTGCATCAAACACAACCAGAATAATAAATATGCATCAAACATCATCCAATTCCAATAAAGAACAATGTAAGAAAGATGGCTGGTGGAAATGTTAAAAAAGATTCCTGATAGAAATGTTACTTTGGAGAATGCGTAAAAAGATTTGCAGCATTACCACATGATACCAAAGAAAAAAAAAACAAACAAACATGCATCTCTAACAAAACTTCATTGTTCCTTTCCATTATTAACATACATACCTCAGAATTAACAAAAATAACTTCAGGCAACTTTATTACTTTCATCAACCAATTAGGTTTCCACGACACCATTTATCTCATTCAGATGTTAGAATGAAAAATGAAGGAAATAAAGTACCAATCTATATATAAAGCAAATGACAATAGATATAAATAACTTCACAAAAATCTGCCAATCCATCATTAAATTTGATTAACAGGGCAACAAACTTCCATTCAGCAAACAATCTTTCACAGGTCCCACTCAAATTTTGCAGATTGTATCAGTAAGAAACACCATAACTGGGCCACATTAGAGTCAATGGAGACCAAAGTTATCATCCCAGTAATATGTTCATACCTTAAGGCATCAAGTCCTCGTCCATGATTGAAAAAACACAACGCAGGTATTCAACCCAAAGGCACAACAAATCACTAAAAATAAAGGCTCGCACACATCACATAATATATAAAGAATCGAAAATGGATATGCAGAAAGGCTAAATAAAATTACCCCTCTCTAAAACAATTAAGGTTTGATTTAGTTTTTTAAATATGATTTGGATCAAAAAATATATAAAAATATATATATATTGTTTGGTTAACAAATTTTTAAAATACAACTCAAAACTTAATTTTCTCTCTCCTCTCTCCTTTTTTTATTTATTATTAATAAATCAATCAATTATTTTTTCTCTCTTCTCTCATCTTTTTTTCTTTTACATTCTACATATCAATTAATCAAATTTTCTCTCACACACATCTATTCAACTAAAATATATATAATGTATTAGTTATATTGATAGAAAAATGATTAGTAATGATAGAGACTCTCACAAAACACATCTAACAAAACTCCATTGTTCCTTTCCATTATTAGCATACATACCTCAGAGTTAACAAAAGTAACTTCAGGCAACTTTATTACTTTCATCAACCAATTAAGTTTCCACGACACCATTTATATATAAAGCAAACAAAATGAAGGAAATAACTGGGCCACATTAGAGCCAATATATATATAAAAATGAAGGAAATAAATTCGATTAATAGGGCCACATTAGAGCCAATATATATAAAGCAAACAAAATGAAGGAAATAACTGGACCACATTTCCACGACAACATCATCCACAACACCGTTAGAATGAAAAATGAAGGAAATAAAGTACCAATAACTTCACAAAAATCTACCAATCCATCATTAAATTTGATTAACAGGGCAACAAACTTCCATTCAGCAAACAATCTTTCACAGGTCCCACTCAAATTTTGCAGATTGTATCAGTAAGAAACACCATAACTGGGCCACATTAGAGTCAATGGAGACCAAAGTTATCATCCCAGTAATATGTTCATACCTTAAGGCATCAAGTCCTCGTCCACGATCAAAAAAACACAATGAAGGTATTCAACCCAAAGGCACAACAAATCACTAAAAATAAAGGCCCACACACATCACATAATATATAAAGAATCGAAAATGGATGTGCAGAAAGGCTAAATAAAATTACCCCTCTCTAAAACAATTAAGCCTTTAAATGAATTGGTCCCAAATAACTTCACATGGTATCATAGCAGACAATAGATCGCAGACTCGAATCTCACCAAATACCCAATAAACTTTTAAGTATGGTTTCCTTACTCAATCAGTCAAGGATTGTAGCACACTATTCATATAAAAAGATTCAGACCAGTGAAATGATGAAAATAAAAAAAGGAATTTTACCTTGCGATTAGAAATACCGATTATTTTCATTCAGAAACTGATTAAAGATACAATCTGATCGCAAGAACAAACTAATTAAAGCGAAATTGAATCAGTTTCTGCAGATTGATTCACTTAAATGGGATTAATTTGTTCTTGCCGAGTATCAATCTTTTCTCTAATACCAAGTATTTTCTGATTTAATCAGTTTGTGCAATCTGATCCCATTTAATCTATTCTTGATCATTCAGAAACTGATTAAAGTGAACAATTGTAAACTGGTAAAAAAGGGAATTTTACCTTGCTCAATCAATCAAGGATTGTAGCACACTGTTCATATAAAAAGATTCATACCAGTGAAATGATGAAAATAAAAAAGGGAATTTTACCTTGTGATCAGAAAATACCGATTATTTTCATTCAAAAACTGATTAAAGATACAATCTAATCGCAAGAACAAACTGATTAAAGTGAAATTGAATCAGTTTCTGTAGATTGATTAATCTGTTCTTGCCGAGTATCAATCTTTTCTCTAATACTGAGTAGTTTCTACCATCTGATCCCATTTAATCTGTTCTTGATCATTTAGAAACTGATTAAAGTGAACAATTGTAAACTGGTAAAAAAGGAAATACAATCTCTGTCAATTTATTTTTCTAGGTTTTCTTTCTCAAAAACTCGTAAAAAGAGAAAAGAAATCGGAGGAAATGGTGGGGCAAAAAAAGGCAAAAGGGCTGTAAGGGAAAGGAAAGAAGAATTGAAATCAAAGAGCGAGAAGGGAAGCAATACTGAAATCGAAACAATACTGAAGGCAAAAACGTTATGAAGAGGAGAATCAGAGAACTAACCTTGTGATGAAGAGGAGCATCGGTAGCAGAACTTGGCACAGTGGGTATGGAAGAAGAAGAACGGTGAGAATAGAGAAGGGAGAGGGGAATGGGGTGGGTGAGAACAGAGAAGGGAGAGGGATAAAGATAGAAGGGAGAGGAGACGTGGGCAAGCGGGAAGGTGAGAAGAGAGAGATAAAGATAGAATAGAGGGGAGACGTGGGTAAGTAGGAGGCTCACTCTTTGGGCGGGAAGTAAGTGTAGATATATATTGATATATATTTAAGAGGTAATCTCAGTCATCTATGTAAATAGACAAATGAATCATAACCATTGAAATGTCCTAGTAGGACAATTGTTTCTAAAATATTTTAAAAAATCTCTTATCCATTTCAAATTTAAATTTTGAAATAGATTATGTATTAGTTATATTGATAGAAAAATGATTAGTAATGATAGAGACTCTCACAAAACACAACCCCCAAAATGATCTGAACCATTTATGTCACTGTCAGACACAACCCCCAAAAAAATTCAAACACATCAATGGTCAATACATCAGTGGGGTTCCTCCTTTGTGGGGGTCTCAAACATTTTCTAAAAAATGATTTTGTCATACATTTTGTTTATTCTAATATTTTCATACTATCTATATTAGTTTTGGTATTTTTAATCTTATTAAAAGGAAAAATAGTGTAATTATACTAAAATTATAGAACTTATTATTTTTGTCCAAATACCAAGAAAGACTATTGTAATTGGCCACAGAGTGCTATTGGGCCTCCGTGGGCCCACTATAGAATCTACATCGATAATCCGAAACGTTGAATGTGTAGGACTATTAAAGTATTTCATCTCTGCAAAAAAATCATGTTGATTGGATATCAATAGCTATTTGATCAAATCATATTTGTGTGAACAGTAAGTACGATTTTTAAAATAAATTATTTATACAAATATGATCTGATCAAATGACTATTGATATCCGATTAATGTAATTTTTTACAAAGATGAAGTACTTGATAAACCATACATACTGAACTGTTCAGAATTGATGCGAGCTCTGTGACCAGCTCACATAGATCCAATAACACCCTCCAATTAGAATAACCAACTGGAGAGGAGCCTCTTCCATTGTAATTTACCCAAATATAAGCCAGCAGCAGTGCCTCGCGGTATTTAACTAGTAATTGTAGCTTGCATCAAATTGTTGGAGCATTAGATGAGACTGTTGTAGATTTTTGTTTTGTTTTGTTTTTGTTTTTTTAATTTATAAATATTAGAGATTTTAAAAGTTTTATCAATTTTTTTTTATCAAATGTCTCATATGAATGTGAGATCCATACCATGTGAGCACCATACGAGTCTCACACTAATATAAAATATTTGATAAAAAATTTAATAAAACTTTTAAAATTTCTAGTATTACTTTTCTTTTTTTTTTCTTTTCGTTTTGGCTTGCTATATTGATTTAGCAAAGTGCGTGGAAATGTTGTTACATGGTTAGATAACTTGTCAGGATGTTTACCCAATATATAAATAAATAAATAAAATAAGACAAATTATAAATACACTTCTTCAGATTTGTTTAAAATACAGATTGCCTCTTTGATTTAAAAAATTACAAATATCCCTTATCAGATTTTTTTTTAACAGAATTGACTAAAAAAATAAAATTCATAATTGTTTCCCTATATAATAATAAAATTACCTAAATTATTAATTGAAACATATTTCTAATATCATTAAAAACTGTTAATGATTTGTTAATAAAATGGGTAATTTATTATAAAATTAGAAACCTCAGGGAGTAGAATGTAATTATCAAAACTACATGGGTGATTCGTATTTTAATCAAACTCAGGGGTGTATTTGTAATTTATCCAATAAAATAAAATAACTTGACAGGATTTTTTGTTTTGTCTTTTTTATGTTTTAACTATTTCTTAACATTAACTTTTAATTTTTTTTTATAAATTTATTCTTAAAGTTAATTTTTTAATGTAAAATTAAATAAAAAATAATACCACATTAATAGTCACATAATATAAAATATATTAATATATTTGGCATACACCTTTAATATAAATTTAAACTTAAATATAATAATATTTTTTTATGTCATGTGACAATCAACATCTTGTTTTATCTAATTTTACATTTAAATTAATATTTAAAAAAATTTAAAAAAATTAAAACCTAAAAGCCAAATAAGAATTAAAAAAATTGAAGAGTTAAGATTAAAAAATAAAAAAATAAAAATGCAAAAAATATAATTTACCTAACTCATTGATGGTGTTTGGTGTGGCTTTTTTTTTGGCTAGCTTATAGATTTTAATTTTAGAAAAATTATTTTGAATTATTTGATTAAATTTATTTCAAACAGATTTTAATAATTTATTTTGACCCAAAAATCCACTTTTCGCGTTTTGCAAAAAAACCAACAACGCTTACCCTATTTGCCAATGCTCAATTGGCGATGTGGACCCAGTTGTGCTCAAGGAGAATTAAATCGCACTGTGTGTATCTCACTCTGCCTCGAATCACACTGTTTCGAGGCAGCTGATTCTGTTGAAGGTTCGAGGAATTTGAGGAAGCTGGTGGAGAATAAGGGCATTGCATTTGCAGGTGTGTTTCTCAGCTCAAAACAACTCTACAAAGATTATCTAGTATTCCTCTCTCTGCTTTCTCAGTCTTCAAAAACCTTCCAAAGTTTTATTCTTTAAGTTGTCACTAATTTTCTGTAAATTTTTCACCTATTTAGTCCCAAAGTTTTTAATTTTGGTCCAATTGAAAATGTTTGTCTAAATAGTAACTGTCAAAACCTAATTTAATAATGTGTATGTCATTTCAAAAATTTGAACTACTTAAATCATTTTACTAAGCACTCATTTTTTTTCATTCACTATTTTGGATTGAGGAGAGAAGAAGAAGAAGATGAACAACTTAAATTACACCACTAAACACTATTTTTTTTTTATTCACTTTTTTTAAATGATGAGAGAAGAAGATGGATGCTTAATTGTAGGGGTAAGTTATGTAATATAGTGTGGGTAAGAATATAGATGTTTGGTTGTATTGTACGATTTAAATTGTTCAAATTATAAAATTATCTTTTTGCGTGTTAGCTTTACACCATTATTGATTGTCTTCAATTTGACCATATCAACTGAAATTGGACATTGAATGACTAAATAGTTTTAATTGATAGTTTAGGAATTAAATAGAAAAAATGACAATAGTTTAGGAATAAAAGTAAAATTAACCAAAAATAAATGAAATTGAGGCAAATGCTTGTGGTATATGCATTGTGCATGGAATCTATACTTTTGGATTATTATTTATTAGTTGTGTTTTTTGTAAAAATATATTGTTAATTTGTTGTCTTGTATTGAGGATGGGCAAATCTGAAGTGAATTCAGTTGGCTACCCGAACTTGTAAATTGGCCTTGAGCATGGTAATTCCTAGTCAGTGAATTTTGAAAACCATGTCTTTATTCAAGTACTATACTTCAAAACTGAGAACAACCTCATTTTTCAATGGGAATTGAAGGAAAATTTATAATTGCAGTTTTTTGGGAAGTACAATCAGAAGATGGTTGAGATTTTGCAGTGTTCAGTGGAAATTATTCACAGAAACCATGCTGAGCATAACTACAAAGTGAATGTCGATGAAGAGTCAAAGGACATTTCCGATTCTGATGTGCAGCCAACACCTAAGAAAAGACTCACTTTCTATGTTGAAGGAAACATCAGTGTTGGGTAGACAACTTTCCTTTGGAGGATAGCTAATGAAACATTTGAGCCGCAAGATCTTGTTGAGATTGTTCCTGAACTTATTAACAACTGGCAAGATGTTGGACCTGAATCCCGATTACTTTAATATATTGGTTCCTTATATGCTGAGCCACAAAAGCATATGCATATACCTTCCAAAACTGTGTGTTTGTTACTAGTGTCAAAGGGAGTCGTCTAGTGGAATAAAGCCCTTCAGGTCAGTAATCTTTAATTTCTTTATGTGATGTGTCTCTTCCATCATACATGTTTTTGAATTTTAATTATTTGTAGCATCTGACAAGGAATATTTGGCTCAATTGAGATCTCCAAAAACACCCATATCAAGATTCTGTTTTGACATATTTTCCTTCGTTTCCACAGCAATAGAGCTTGTATTACTTGTTAGCTTAGTTGTCACATGTATATATATCCTAGTGGGACACCTAGTGCTAGTGCTAGTAGTGCATGAATCTATATTACACAGAGTAACAAAGACTAAAAGGGAAATTATAATAATATTAAAAAAAGCTACAAAACAAATAATTTTTGATACATGGACATGCAATTTCAAGGAAAAGTAAAGATACAACGGAATGATAGTTTTATTTAACAAGGATAAATATTGGTAATCCCAAGCACACAATGTTAGCTGGAAACATAACATCCCACATGAACATATATTTGATATAATACAATCTAACCAAAGGAGAAAAGTGACAGTTACTTATTCAAGCAATAGATTAAAGATTGCTGAGGCAACAGTAACATAAAGCCACCACTTGTATTCTATTGGTTGTGAAGTAGCATACTGTTGAGGTAACCATTATTGGAGGACCTTGGATGTAACCTTAAGCAACAAAAGAATAAACATGCTTTAGTTCACTTGCCAAAGGAAAAAAAAAATGCTTTAGTCCACTCACTCATCTTTGTTGCACTAACAGATTATAATAAAAAAGAAAGAAAATGAGAAATTTGAATAAATATAGGTCCATATTAATAAATATAGGTGGAATTCATGTCTTTGTGTCTAGTGGGAAGAAATTCAAATAAAAAATATGCTTTGAGTATCCCATTTTCTATTTCAGTATGCATATGCATCAGTCAAGAGGGTGTGCTACACACCTTTGGTTTTCATGTTGCACAACCTCTTCCAACTTCCTAGTCTTGGTTCAACCCATCATTCATGTAAGTAGTTTTGATCTTACGCAGTTCGCTAGTAACACTCCCCATTTCCATTCGATCTCTTGGCGATTCCATTGAACATGCAACCCCAATTCGTAGAACGGAAACCATGCAGTCTTTAATCTGCCTTCTTGTGTTATGCTCCAATAGGATGCAGGGATCCACAATCTCCATCACTCGATCAGGCAAATCATTCTTAACGAAGTTATGAAGATTTAAATGAATATTAAACATATCATCAGTTGGTCTCTTACCCGTAAACATCTCCAGTAAAAGAATCCCAAAGCTGTATACATCCCCTAGTGTGGAAGCCATGTCCCCCATGCCATACTCTGCAAATTGTTACTAATGTTAGTGTGAAAAGTATGCCTAGTTAGTTGACATAATTGTAATCCCAATAGAAAATGTATAATAATTCTTGTAAGGCAATTTTAAGTTGTATGATGACCTTAATTTCAAATCTCTCAATAACAATATTTTTTGTTGGTGCGTGCAAGTGACTGAGTGAGATCATTATTAAGATTCACATAGTTTAATTTTATTTTTCATTGAAGCAAACAGAAATTAGTCTTGCATGGAAAGGCATATCACAATCAACTATACAATCTTCCAAGAATTGAGTAAGATTTTGGAAAATGCTTTGGTTGCGAAGTAGCATAACAATTCTTTCCACTAGTAGATGCTATGGACTATTTTGATCGGAGTAAACTTTCATACTAGAATTACATAAATAATTAATTTTATTTTATTTTATTATTTTATATCATTAAAGGGGAAAAAAAAGAAGAAAGAGAAGAGATAACAAAGGAGGCGACATAGAGGATTAACTCTAGTGGAAGCAAACATTGGGAGCATTCAGAAATGACAATATATAATAAAAAAAAATCCTTAACAATATGTAGGCGCCCACTATTTTGTAGAAAGCCATGGTTTTTAGTATGGTTGTTTATGCTGAAATTATTCTACCACGAATGTGTCCATTTGTGTGGAGAAGTGGAATCAACAGACCATGTGTTACTCCGATGTCTTAAAGTGTGGAGGATATGGTCTATAATCATAAATTGGTGCGGATTGACATGGGTAAGTCCAGGCTCAGTGGGTTTGTTGTTGGAGTTGTGGCAAAGCTGGAAATTTAAGAAAGCAAAAAAGATAGTTTGGGAGGTGATACCAGTGGCAGTATTATGGTCAGTTTGGAACTTAAGGAATAAATATGAATGTGTGTTTTCAGATGAACAACCAAACTCGGATGATCTTGTTGATTTAATAAAGTTTCGAGTGGTATTTTGGGCAAAGACAAAATCTGATATGAAGAACTGGAACATGACAGATTTGCTTTTCTGCTGGGAGCAACTATCACTCTGTTTGTTGAATTAAAGGAGATGTAACAGCTGCTGAATATGGTTGTTATGGTTGCTATGCTTGGTGGAGATGGAGCAGTGGGTCATATACTGGAAGGATCAGTGGCAGAGATGGCACATGGGACTGAGGAATTAGGCAAGACATTCACTCTTTGGTATTGGGGGTTTGTTAAGGAGGTCTTGTTGCTGCTAATGATGATTGCTTGGCTGGATTTCATTTGTTTTTCCTATCTTGTAACTGATAGGGGTCTGTTTGGCTTTGCTTTGGTTTCTTTTGTCTTGTTTTCTTGATTGGTTCCTCGCCAATCATTTTGGTTTAGTGCTTGCAAATGATTGTGCTTACTTCTTGGTACCAACTTAGTTGGGATCATTAAGTTTTGTTGTGATGCTTTGTGCACTATTCCTCTTTATTGATGTATATCTTACTCTTGTATTTTGATCTTCCTCAATAAAGACTTTTTTTTTGCTGATAAAAAATAAAAAATAAAAAAAGATTCTACGATGCAAGGTGTATATATATGTATGTGTGTGTATATATTACTTCTCCTATTGCAGTTTTTCCACTTCGAGGAAATTGAAAAGAATTTGTACCTGGAGCAACATAGCCTATGGTTCCCCTTATTGCAGTTGAATTGCTTTGACCTTGTGCCACATCACTTGAAACGGTAGAAATAATTTTTGCTAACCCGAAATCTCCAATATGAGCCGTCATCTCATCATCCAAAAGAACATTACTTGATTTTAGATCACCATGAATAGTTGTCGACTCACAACCACAATGAAGATACTCAAGTCCAGAGGCAACATCAACGGAAATGTCCAGCCTCTGGATTAGTTTAAGATTTCTTGATTCTTCTAGCTGCCCATGGTCTCCCACTTCGACTTGATGCAACCAGTTGCCCAAGTTTCCATTGGCCATAAATTTATATACCAAAGCTTTGAATTCATTACCATGGAAATCCACACTGGAACAACCGCTCACAATTTTTAATAGATTCCGGTGCCTTATGGCTCTTAGTACTTTGCATTCTGCCATGAAGCTCCTCTGGTATGAAGATTGAGCACTTTCACCGCCACAACCATTTGAACTTGATCAAGAATCCCTTTGTAAACTGAAGCATAGCTCCCAACACCAATTAGATTAGCCTCTGAAAATCCATTGGTGGCTTTGAGAAGGTCTGCATAAGAAACCCTCAAAAATTGATGCATGATTGATGGCATGCTAGAGGTCTTTTTTGAAACGTGTCGTTGAAGAAATATGAAGAAGCTACCTAACAAAGATAAAAATATCGCTACACCGACCACCACTACTAGGATCACTTTCATCCTGTGAGAGAGCTTATTTTTGCTTGAGTTGGAGGATGAACAGGGAGGAAGGTCTAATTTTGCAATACCTCCACATAGATCATTATTTCCAACAATTGAAATTGCACTTGAATTTCGAAACACTCCTTGTATGGGAACTTGTCCATGTAGCATATTAAAAGACAAATTCAACATATCCAGTTGAAGCTCACCTAGATAACTTGGGATCACGCCGGACAAATTGTTGCATGAAAGATCCAATACTCTTAAGCCCCTCAGCATGCTCAAACTTTGAGGTATCTCTCCTTCAAATGAATTGGTCTCCAACAAAAGCCACTCCAGACTCAAACAACTGCTCAGAGTGTTTGGTATGGGTCCTGATAATCTATTATAGGATACATCCATGTGTCCAAGATTTGTCAAAGACCCGACTTCTAATGGAAGAGAACCGGTTAGTGCATTGTGATCTAAAAAGAGGAATGTTGAAATGGAGGAGAGATTCATAATTTCAGGGGGTATTGAACCATTCAGATTATTTTGAGAAAGGACTAATTCCAACAAGCTATGACAATTGCCCAAACTCGGAGGTATGGTTCCATGGATGTTGTTTTGTTTCAAGGTGAGAGTAATCAACAAAGTCAAATTACCAAGCGAAGATGGAAGGTCTGTGAATTTGTTGAAGCCTAAGTACAGAGCATGCAACTTTTGAAGTCTGCCGATGGAGGATGGAATAGGGCCAGCAAGATTATTTCCTGCCATAGTTAACTGAGTGAGGTTGACGAGGTTCCCAATGCCTGAAGGAATGCTTCCATGTATTTGATTAATCTGCAAATTCATCCAGTAAAGGTAAGTGGAAAGATTAGCTATGGAGTCAGGCAATGAACCTCTAAAGAGATTGTCACCCACATCAATCCTTTGTAAACTGGTGCAATTCGTTAGAGACGAAATAAAAGTGAGGTCATCTTGCAACCGATTTTGATAAACATGTATAATTCTAAGATCCAGAAGTTTTCCAAGATCTCTCGGCATTGTCCCACTGAAGTAATTGGTAGAGAAGAGTATCAGTTCAAGCTCCGAAGCGTTTGACAGTGAAGTAGGAAGTGTTCCAGTAAACGAATTGGTCGCAAAATTAAGAAACTTAAGATTAGGAAGGGTGGAGCTTATATCAGGAGGAATATTTCCTTCAAGTTGGTTATTACCTACTGATAACGAAATGATGGTGGAGATATTGTAAAGGCCAGATGGAACCTTGCCAGACAGGTTATTCAGTGCTAACTGGACAGATATCAGGCCTCGAAGGTTATCAATTTCTGCCGGGATCTCCCCATGCAAATTGCAATCCCATAAAGAGAGTGTGGAAAGATATGAGAAGTTTCCGAAGGAAGGAGGGATGGTTCCTGAAATCTTGTTTCTACTCAAGCCTAAAATTGCAAGCCTTGACAAAGAGCCCAACTCAGTTGGGATGTTTCCCGTTAGGTTGTTGTGAATCAAGCTCAGCCATTCAAGTTTTGAGCAGCGGGAAAGGTTGTTGGGTATTCCACCTCCAAACGAATTGTTGCTGAATTCTATTTTTTGTAGCCTAAACAAACGACCCATCTCCTGTGGGATTGGGCCGTGGAAGCTATTGTTTTCAAGATCGATACTTTTGAGGAAGGAGAGGTTTCCTATATGAGGTGAGAGCGATCCAACCAGGCCTTGGGACATTAGAGTTAGCACAATAACTCTATCAGGGTGCCGACGACTACACAAAATGCCGTTCCACTGGCAGTAGTGGATTGAATGATTCCAGGAAGAGAGGGCACCAAATGGGTCTTGAATTATTGCAGACTTGAAGGCCAGCAATGCAAATCTATCTGTCTCATTATTTGCCGTAGAAGTGGCAGCAGGGATACTGCAAGAATAGCAACACCACACAAGGGCAGTGCAGAGCACAGTAAGCCATTTTAACATGATTTTTTTGTAATGGATGAATCGATTATTTCATCGAGATAGTATATATATAATATTATAATATGAAATTTCCTAGGCTTTTTTACTTTTAAATTTTATTATTTAATATTATTTTATCTTCTTAAAATGTGAGCCTTCAAAGGAAAAAAGTTCGTTGAGACAGAGATGTACTCAGACTTGGGGTGACGGTTACAACCCGGCAATAGGATGGAAATTAATGTTGATGGTGGTGGAAGCAATCATAATAGAGAAAATTTTAGGTCTGCCCCCTGATTTGATCGAGAATTGAATGTTGAAGCAATCGTCAAGGTAGCAATCGTAATGAATGTTGATCAAGAAGCAATCGCAATAGCCTATAGGATGGAAATGAATATTGATAATGATGGTGGTGGAAAGCTATGTACCATCAATTGTAGTGTGTCTTTGGTCCGATTTGTAGTAGATTTGGAAACAATCGTAATAGAGAAAATTTTAGGTAATATTTGGGAAGAGGCTTAAAAAAGTCAGTTTTTTTATTTTTCTACTTTTTTAGTCAAAAAAGTCAATTTTTTTATTCAAAAGAAGTTAACTTTTTACCAAAAAAGTCAAAAAAATCAAAAAGACTTTTTATCAACTTCTCAAAACATGGCTTAGTTTTTGAAATATGATTTGGATCAAAATATAAAAAGTTGGTTTAGTTAATAAATTTTTAAAATACAATTTAAAATTTAATTTTCTCTCCTTTCCCCCCCCTCTTTTTTTATTCTTAATAAATCAATCAATTATTTTTTCTCTCTCCTCTCACCTCTCTCCTCTCTCATTCTCTCACATTTTACATATCAATCAATCAAATTTTTTCTCACACTCATCTATTCAACTAAAAAAATTTACAAATCATCCTAAAACTATTTTCAAAACTAATGACCAAATAAATTTTCAACTTTCCAAACTCTTTTCAACAATTTATCTTTCAAAATGTGCAGCCAAGTTTGGCATACACAAAATAATCTATCTTTTTATTTTTTTTCCATCACATCACTTCTCTACTTTTCTGCACATCTTTTCGTAAAAAGACAAAAAATGCACTTATTTAGGTCATTCCAAACAACCCTTACTCAAAACTCAAAACTCATTTCAAAAACTAAACAAAACGTATTTATTTTTCCAAATTATTCTTTAAAAATTCACTTATGTCCTTTTAATTATATTAATTTTATACTCAACACTATTTGAATTATGATGAATTTGATCGACTTGAATTTTTATATAAATAACCCAGAAGAAATTATTAAAAAAAGATTGATCATTATAACGAAATAAATTTTGAGTTTTTAATATTGTCAAATTAAATTTAATATAAGTGTACATAAAATGTTTAAAATATTTCTTTCTATTAAGTTGGTTGATTAAAATATTATTTTTCCAATCAGGTTCACTTAACAAAAATTAACATATGTCTGAGATTGAAAAAAAAAATCAAAAATTTTTAATTTAAATTGATAAAATAAAAAAAAATATTTTATTATAAGGAACAAATCTTTTTTTTTTTTTTATAAATAATTTTTGTAATAATCCATTAAAAGACACTAAGGCTCCATTTGTTTTGATATTTTACTCATTTTTTGTTTTTTGATTGAACAAAAAGTAAGTAAAACATTTTTTTAAGAATAATATGTTTGCATCATTTTCTTTTAAAATTCCTTAAGTCAATTTTTATAAAATTGACTATTGCTCACTACCTTTCTAACATATTTAACATTTTCAAATAAATATTTCAGCTCACTAAAAAGTCATAAATGATATTTTATTAAATCAAGTTTTTTTTTTTTAAGCAATAAAATATTTGGATAAATTACACTCTGCACCCTTGCACTTTGCACCAAATTTCACTTTGACCCCTGCACATGACATTATGACAGTTAACCTTTTGTACTTCTAGTCAAATCCTACTTTGGTTTCTATACATAAAATCGTGATAGCCAACCCCTTGCACTTTTGATCAAATCACATCTTGATCCCCTAAACAAGTATCAATGTCCCCTTTTCTGTTACTCTATTATTTAAATCTTTAGCAGCATCCAATTATGTGATAAGAATGTAATTACGAAATGAGAATAAAAGAGAAAAATTATTCATATTTTCCACCAATACACACTTATCCTATGGGAAAAGCATGTGGGAATTATATATTATATATGCTTGTATGCTAAAAATTGTGCCGAAAATTTAAGAAAATAAAACTTTAGAAATAAAAAAAGGCAGCATAGAAATGAAGGAGAGAAAGAAGAATAGACAGAAGATTGTGTCATTGTGGAAAATAGAGTGTCATGATTTCAATTTATGCAAAACTCTAATTCATTTTCTCTAATTCATTATTTGTGTCATATGTGTATTATTTTAACCTAATACAGTCATAATTTAATGTAAATTTTAAGACAGAGTGTGTACTGATAGAAAATGAGAATGATTTTTTCTCTTACCCTCTTTTCGTAGTCACATGACTGGATTATGTTAAAGATTTAAACAATAAAGTAACAGAAATGGGATATTGACATTTGTGTAGAGACCAAAATAAAGAGGATATTGACACTTGTGTAGAGACCAAAATAGAATTTAATTAAAAATGTCAGGAGTTGACTATCACGATTTGATGGATAAGGATCAAAGTGAGATTTAACCAGAAGTATAGGGCGTTAACTGTTATGATTTCATATGCAGGAGCAAAAGTAAAATTTTAGTACAAAGTGCAAAGGTACAAAGTATAATTTATCCAATATAAGATATTTTTATTTCAGATGTCAACCAAATGTCCAAAAATAAAAACAAAAACAAAAATATTTTTTATGTAAAATTAATTTATAAAAAAAAAATATGTTTTATAAAATATTTTATGTTCAAACAAACGCAACCTATAAATTAATGACCCAAATCAACCCCATGTGAGCCTCAATAATCGTATTCACCGGAAAAAAAAGACCCCCCAATCGAAGACTTGGGTGAAGGTCAATAGACGGCAATAGGATGAAAATTATATTCAGAGTGACCCAAGAAAGACCGGTATCATCAATGGCTACACGTCTTTCGTGTCCTAATTTATGCTCCATTATTGAAAGGTGATTCTATTTACACACTATTAATATTTTTAGTACATATTATTGCTAATGAAAAATGTTTTAGAGCTTGAGCCCTAAAGGCTTCTAATAAACTAGCGGCTGATGTGATGTATGTTTTTTGTTTTTTTACTCCATGATATTAGAGCTACTGTTAGAGCAATCCCTTTAGAGCTCCCAATCCCAATTGCTTACTTAATACACACATAAAATAAATTTAAAAATATCTTAGTTCACAATTTAATTTTTCATTACTAACCTTATATTAACACACCACTAACTATTTAAATACACACCATTACACACATTAAAAATCCTTCATCTTCACCACTACACACAACAAAATCCCCACAATCTTCATAACAGAGACCATCTTCGTCGATCTTGATCTCCATCGCTGACAAAGGTTTCGTTTGGCCTCCATCTTCGCCGATATTGATTTCCATAGTGTTGAACTCTCACCGAGTCTCATCTCATCATTTCAGATCGCTGATGAAGTGTTTCAATTTCAACATTGCCACGTTGCTACATTGAATGGGTATAGAATTTTGTAAAAAAAATTAACAAATTTATCAAATCAGTCATGTTCGTGAATATAGAATTGAACAAACTTAATGTGTTCAAAAATTTATATTTAAACAACGAATAAAAGTTTAATTTATTTTAATCAAACTAACATAAAATGTTTAATTTTTTATGTATGAATATTTAATATTGGTAATAATTTGAACAAAATTACTTTGTTCAAATATAAATAATCGAATATTGTGTAAAAGTTCAACTCTATTTATCCGAACACAACGAACAAACTCATCTTCTCTACATATTAACGAGATAAATAAAAAACCAAAAAACTAAGTCATAAACTAACATTTTTAATATTCAAGTCAACATTTTCAATGTTTATATTAAAACCAATCATCTCAGTGTCATCTATAGTGTGCAAATTTTCAAAACTAATTAATTTCAATGTTCTTAAACTGTAACACTTTTGTTTTTGGGTCCGCTCAAGCAGAGAATGTTGCGCTCAAACGGAAAATTTTAAACCCTAGTATCTAAGAAAACAATCTTTTATCCCCAAACACAAACAAAGATACAACAAACTGATAATTTTAAAAGGGATAAATGGTAATTCTAGCACAATCTTAGTTGGAAATATCTCACATAAACACATTTTTTATATAATACAATCTAAACAAAAGAAAAAAGTGACAATTATTTATTCAAGCGATAGAATAAAACTGATGAAGATGATGAACGATCATATGAATACTCATCAATAAGGCAATAATAACACAAAGCCACCACCTTTACTCTATTGGTCGATGGAGTAGCACATTGTGGAGGTAACCATTATTGGAGGACCTTGGAAGTAACCTTGATCAGCAAAAGAATAAACATGCTTTAGTTCACTTACCCCAAAACAAAACATACCCAAATAAATAAATAAAAAATATTCCCTTAGGTTTACTTAAAAAATGAATTGTTCCTTGTGATTTGAAAAATTACAAATATCCCTTGACCAAAAAAATTTATTTAACAGAATGAACTGAAAAAATGAAATTTCTAACTTCTCTCCTATAGAATAACAAAATTACCTGAATTATTAATTGAAATAAATTTTTGATATCCTTAAAAACTCTAAATTATTATTATTATTATTATTATTATTATTATTATTATTATTATTATTATTATTATTATCATTGTTGTTGTTGTTGTTAGAATATAATATGTAAAGTGCTACTTTAATAATTAGGTTAGTATAATAATTAGTATGCTTTAATAATTCTGCTTTCTCTTTTGGCTTTAAGCTTGTAACTCCTCTATATAAAGGAGCTAACCCACAACATTCAATACATATTCAATACACAATTCTTTCTCTTTCTTTATACATAAAATTAATATGGTATCAGAGCGAGGTTAAGAACTTAGTAATTCCACTTCACCGGCGGGCGGCAGCCTCTCCTTGGCCGTCCGCCGGACAAACCCAAATTTTCTAATTTCTCTCTCTCTCTCTCTCTCTCTCTCTCATCTTCTGCTAAGCTGTTGCAGGCTTTTTTTCTGAGCACCATTGATAGCTCTTCTTCTATCTTTCACCATGGATGGTTTACTGTATGCAGCCCTTATCTTGGCCTTGGCTGGTCATTCAAGTGCAACATGGTGTGTGTGCAAGGATGGAGTGGGTGATGCAACACTACAGAAGACATTGGACTATGCATGTGGAGCTGGGGCTGATTGTAACCCAATCCACCAGAATGCTGCTTGCTACAACCCTAACACTCTTAAGGCTCATTGCAACTATGCTGTTAACAGCTTCTTCCAAAAGAAGGGTCAATCTCAAGGATCTTGTGATTTTACTGGCACTGCCTCTGTTACTACTTCAGACCCCAGCTCTACTGGTTGCGTTTATCCTGCTAGCGCTAGTTCCACTAGCACTAGTACATCTCCGGTGAGCACCACACCGTCATCCACCACAGCCGATGTTGGCATGATACCAACCACGACGCCACACAGTGGGTTCTCTCTGTATACTCCACACAGTGGCTTCACCTGAACTGATGTTCCCATCTCCCTCCCTACCAACTTGTTTGGTCACATTTTCTCTCTCTAGACATGCTCTTTGCCGAGAGCCACACAGTAGATCCACACATACCAAAACATCCACCGCCCACATCCCTCACTTTCTTTAAGCCCATCTTTCACTCACATGGGCTTGTCCCCATTCTCCCCTCATATTTTAAACTTTTCTTTAACCTTTTCCCAAAGTGTTTGATCTGCCAAAGACGTGGCCACAAACAAATACCAAACACACTATTTCCACTAAACTTTTCTTTACACTCATCTTCTCCACTACCCATTTTTATTTTATTTTATAATCAACATACCCATCATTCTTTTCCCCACTACAATATATTATACTAGCCTTCATTGATTCCAGTGGACTCCAACACTTTATTTTATATATTATTATTATTTCAAAAAACAAAAAAACAAAAAAAAAACCAAACAAAAACACATTTATTTTTCTTTCCCATCATTTCTTTTAAACTTCTCTTTCCACCACTCTCTTTTAATATTTCTCTTTCGCAACTGCATTACTGAATGATGGCTGATTTTATTCCAAAACAACACAAAAAAAAAAAAAAAAAATCCATTCACAACCAACTCGGTTTTCATTCCACACACTTGTCATTTCTTCATGCCGGGATCAACCCCGATCAAAAAAAACAAACAAACAAACAAACAAACAAACAAACAAAACACAAAATCCTATCCCAAACACCGGCCTTACTTTTTTGCCTCTTCCACTACTCTCTTCCTCTTGCCTCGGTCTTGGGCGTCCCTTGACAGCACTGCCTCCGTGTTTCCCACGCCGTCGAGCCCGTTCACTCCCCCTTGCTCCTCCACCGCAGTATATGGCGGACCTCCGAATTGGAACATAACGGTGGCCTTCCGCTTCAGCTCCTTATTTTTCGCTTTTAGCACACATATCTCTGCTCGCGCATCCTTATACATGCGCTGGAGCAGAGCCAGTTGGGCGTTTAACTGCTGCACCTCATTTGTCCTACTCTGAAGCCGGTGCGACAAGTTTGTGACCGCAGTCATGGTTTCCACACATGACTTCAATGTATACTGATTGGCTTCAATATCCGATTGCACTGCCATTATTTGCTCCACAGACCGCATAGGAAAGTTCAACGGAGCAAAACCTGGGGCGCTTGGTTGAGGTTCAAGGGCAACCGCACTGGTTTATCTCTCTTGTGGACTCGTTAAGGTCTGGAAAGAGAGTGAGCAGACCACGGGAAGAAGAGGCCATGTTCTGGGTTGCTGAATGGGAAGAAGCAGCCATGTTTTGGGTTGCTGAGTGTTTCAGAGAGGCAGCGATTTCAGACTGGTAATGTCAGAAAGGGTTGGTTGCAGAGTGTTTCAGAACGAAGATGTTCAGAGGTTTCAAACTAGTTTGGTTTGCACAGCCTCCGCCTCGGCTTATATAGACAATGACGGAGAGGCCGACACAACACTCTGTCGATCACGTGCATCGCCGCGTGTCCAGCGCGACTTTTGATGGCTCGCTGCTCGACGATTTCTATCGAGCACAACTTTTGATGCAGTGGGAGCGCCTTTTGAGGGCACAACTTTTGAGGGCTCGATATATATATACATATATATCTTTTGGGTAGCCTATATACACCATCATATAGTGTATTTTTTACAACAGTCCAGCATGACCCCGTAAACTGTCCCGACATTGATTCTGGTCAGCTTCTACAACGGTCCGGCATGACCCCGTAAACTGTCCCGACATTGATTCCGGTCAGCTTCTACAACGGTCCGGCATGACCCCGTAAACTGTCCCGACATTGATTCCGGTTAGCTTCTACAACGGTCCGGCATGACCCCGTAAACTGTCCCGACATTGATTCCGGTTAGCTCCTACAACGGTTTGACACGACCATACAGTGTCTTCACCAACGGTTCGACACGACCATACAGTGTCTCCTATCCTATTTTATTTTTCTATTTTGTTACTTTCTCCAAACTCAAGTTGGTTGATTCCTATCCTCCTTGAGTTTGAGGGGGCTGTTAGAATATAATATGTAAAGTGCTGCTTTAATAATTAGGTTAGTATAATAATTAGTATGCTTTAATAATTCTGTTTTCTCTTTTGGCTTTAAGCTTGTAACTCCTCTATATAAAGGAGCTAACTCACAACATTCAATACATATTCAATACACAATTCTTTCTCTTTCTTTATACATAAAATTAATAATTATTATTATTATCAATGAAAGTGGTTAGTTGTTAGATTAGCACTTTGAGAGATCCATTTACATTGGAAGAAAATCTTGCCCACCCATTCCACTCTTAAGAGTAGAATCCAAGACCTCCCCCTTACGAGAGACTTGGTCACCAAAGGGCTAGCCAACTAGGCTAAAGCCCCTTGATTATTAAAAACTGATTATTAACTTGATGATTTATTAATAAAATAGGCCATTTGTTATGAAATTCGAAATGTCAAGGGACATGATGTAATTTTCAGAATCATAAGGGGTAATTCGTATTTGAAGCAAATCTCAACGGGTGTATTTGTAATTTATCCAAAAATATTTAAAAGAAGAAGAAGAAGAAGAAGAAGAAGAATAAAGAAAAGAAAACGAGAGCCAATGAAAAAGAAAAGAAAAACGAGAAAATGAAATTGAGATACTTCAAAAGAGTGAAAGATGCATTTTTTGTTAGAGTAGTTCTATACATAAACAAATTTTTCATCAGATTTTCTTACCATGAGTCACAAATTTAGTAGGGTTCATAATATAAATAAATATACGCATAACTCAATGTCTTTGTATCTATTTGTAAGAAAATCAAGTAAAATAGTAAAATATCCGTTTGTGTATAACATTTTTCATTTTGGTATGTATATACATGGAACAGGAGGGTATGATACACACCTTCGACTTTTATGTTGCAAAATCTCTTCCAACTTCCTAGTCTTAGTTCAACCTGTTCAGTTTTTGTTCTTGACAATTTCGTTTAATAAAACTCATTTTCAGTTATGAGTTTTTAGATGGGAATCTATCCTGAATTGTGCCTATGCAGAGGAGTTTGTGATCTTAATCCTATCATGTTTGTCACTTCGCTGACTATGTCGGGATCGAGCTGCCCAATCAACTCGCGAGGGTCTAGGGGGCAACGCCCCTTGGCAGGTTCGTGGTAGTGCCCAGGTTGGATCGAGGGGTAGCGTCCCCAAAGCAAAAAACAAAATTGTAGTCGAAGTTGTTTGTCTGCTTGAGCGAAGATCGCGACCTTTTAGAAGTTTCACTCACCTACAAAAGTACTGGGAGTTGTTTTTTTTCCGCTCGAGCGGCCATTCCTGAGCTCGAGCGTAGACCCTTTCTGAAACACGCGTTTTAGCCGGTTAGCTCGAGTGGCCATTCCTACGCTCGAGCAGAGATCGCGGATCTGTTTTCTATAAAAGCTGTGATTCAGTCAAGTTTTAGGGTACGGCTTCCAGATCTTCTTCTTGGGTATTAGGGTTTTCATCTGGAGCTTCTTTTCTTGTTTCCTTTGATATCTGTGAGAGTTTTAATCATGAATTTAGTGGATTATATCAAAGGGTTTGTTTAGTTTGTTTTATTCAATACAAAAGAGAGAGTTGTTCTTCGGTGGATTCAAGGAATTCGGGCCTAAAGCTTTAGTGGATTCCGGAGTGGATCATTGTTGTGGATTCGACATTGGCGTTGTGGATTCAACGTTAGGCAAGACAATTCCAAGGTGAAGACAGGGCTAGAAGAGGCACATAGGGGTCGGTTTGATTCGGGCGTGGATTTGCTAGGTAATTAAGAGTACACTTGTGTAATTCCTTCATGTCTTCTTAGTGGATTGTTTTGTGGCTTTTGCCCGTGTTTTTTTTTTTTTATCACAATTGGAGGTGCTCCAATTGTGGTTTTTCCATGTAAAATCGTTTTGTCGATTTGTTTTTGATTATTTGATTGGGATTGCTATTTACTAGTTAAAATTGATACATAATCACAAATCATTATCTAGGGGATTTTTAGATTTTTCACAACCCTTCATTCATGAAAGTATTTTTGATCTTACGCAATTCGCTAATAACACTTCCCATTTCCATTCGATCTCTTGGCGATTCCATTGAGCATGCAATCCCAATTCGTAGAACGGAAAGCATGAAGCGTTTAATCCACCTTCTTGTGTTATGATCCAATAGCATGTAGGGATCCATAGTCTCCATCACTCCATCAGGCAAAGCATTTTTAACGAAGTTATGAAGATTTAGATGATCCTTAAACATATCATCAATTGGTTTCTTACTTGTAAACATCTCCTAGTGCGGAAACCATGTCGCCCATGCCATACTCTGCAAATTGTTTCTGATGTTAGTGTGAAAAATGAGTCTAGTTAGTTGACATAGTTGTAATCCCAATAGAATATGTATTTAATACTTTTTTTGGATAAAATACAAATACATCCTCTGAGATTTTGCTTAAAATATGATTTGCCCCTTTTAGTTTTGGAAATTACATTTTGTCTCTTGAAATTTCTAATTTTATAACAAATGGCCATTTTTATTAATAAATCATCAAATCAATTAACAATTTTTAATGATATCATAAATTTATTTCAATTAATAATTCAAATAATTTTAGCATTGTATAGAAGAGTAATTAGGAATTTTATTTTTTTCAATTAATTATTTCAACTGAAAAATTCTTACAAAGGGGTATTTGTAATTTTTCAAATCAAAGGGAACAATCTGTATTTTAAGCAAATTTTAGGAAGTGTATTTGTAATTTAACCTAATTTTTTTAAATGAAACTCAATAAACATTTTAGTGCTGTGTTGTTCTTAATTCTGTCCCTCTCAATAACAATATCATTGTTCGTGTTTCCAAGTGACTAAGTGAGATAAATGTTAAGAATGACCTAGTTTAATTGTATATATATTTTTTTATTGAAGCAAACAAATATTAGTCTTGCATGAGATATTATGTTAGAATCAACTACAAAAGTTTCCAAGTATTGAGTAAGATTTTGGCAAATGCTTTGGTTGCAAACTAGTAAATTAATTCTTTCTACTAGTAGATACCATGGACTATTTTGATCAGACTAAAATTTCATACTAATATTAAATAAAGAAGTTCTTTTTTAAAAAAAAAAAAAAAAAAAAACCCAGAGGACGACGCATAGAGGATTAACTCAAGTTTTCCACAGCCAAGTTTAAGCATGCCCACATTAAACGATGTACACTTCAATGGTAATATTTATACAGATTAAGCAATATCCAATTAATGTGAGTGGATGAAAGGGTAAATGATATCCAATTAATTTGATTTTTTGCAAGTATGTTCTACTTAATTTATTCTAAAATGTGAACGGTTCGGATTATCGAAATGGGCCCCGAAATAGGCCCATTTGGTTGCACAACAGTGGCTGTTGTGCACCTCGCACAACAGCCACCTCGCACAGCAGTCACCCCAAATCCACATTAAACAAAGTAAACTCAGTATTTGGTTTGCTAACAGTGAGGAGGTGGAAGCACACATTGGGAGCATTCATAAATGGCATGGAATCTGCATAAAAATAACGGGGCAAATTATACTGTTGGTTCCTATATTTTACTCTTTGTGTCATTTTGGTTCCTCTACTTTATTGGCTCAATTTTGACTCTTAACTTTAAATTTTGTATCAATTTGGTCCAATTGATAATGTCGTTAGTGTTTTTGATAATATAATCACTGAATTAGTTGAGTTTAACTCACTAAGTTTAATAAATTTATAAATTTACTCTATGAAAATGACACATGCCACTTATATGTATATTTTTCATAAAAAAAAGCTAAGAGTTGTAATCAATTGGACCAAATTGAAATAAAATCATAAATTCAGAGTCAAAAGTGAGTAAATTAAAATTATAGAACTCAAATGACACAAAGATTAAAATATAGGGACTATTATCACAATTTGCCCAAAATAATTCTTAAAAATATGCAGGTGCCCACTATTTTATAGAAGCCATGGTTTGCATGTTTATGTTGAAATGTATTCATGTGTGTGTAGATATATATCTATATATATAATTACTTTTCCTATTGCAGGTTTAGTTTTTCTACTCCAAGGAAATTGAAAAGATTTTGTACCTGGAGCAACATAGCCTATGGTTCCCCTTATCACAACTGAATTGCTTTGATCTTGTGCCACATCACTTGAAATGGTAGAAATAATTTTCGCTAACCCGAAATCTCCAATATGGGCCATCATCTCATTATCCAAAAGAACATTGCTTGGCTTTAGATCACCCTGAAGAATTGTAGACTCGCAACCACAATGAAGATACTCAAGTGCAGAAGCGACATCAATGGAACTATCCAATCTCTGGATTAGTTTAAGATTTCTGGGTTCTTCTGGATGCCCATGGTTTCCCACTCCAACTTGATGTAGCCATTTGCCTAAGCTTTCCATTGGCCATAAATTCATATACCAAATCTTTGAATTCATCACCATTGAAATCCACACTAGAACAAACACTCAAAATTTTCAATAGATTTCGATGCCTTATTGCTCTTAGTACTTTGCATTCTGTCATGAAGCTCCTAGAAGCTCCTCTGGTATGAAGATTGAGCACTTTCACTGCCACAACCATTTGAACTTGATCAAGAATCCCTTTGTAAACTGAAGCATAGCTCCTAACACCAATTAGATTAGCCTCTAAGAATCCATTGGTGGCTTTGAGAAGCTCTGGATAAGAAACCCTCAAAAATTGATGCATGATTGATGGCGTGCAAGAGGACTTCTTTTTGAAACATGATGTCGTTGAAGAAATATGAAGCACCCAACAAACAAAGATAAAAAATATCACAAGACCAGCCACAAGTATGATCATTTTCATCCCGTGAGATAGCTTATTCTTGCTTGATTTGAAGGATGGACATGAAGGAAGGCCTAGTTTTACAATACCTCCACATAGCTCATATTATTTCCAACAATTGAAATTGCACTTGAATTTCGAGAAAGATCCAATATTCTTAAGCCCCTCAGCATGCTTAAACTTTGACGTATCTCTCCTTCAAATGAATTGGCCTCCAACAGAAGCCATTCCAAACTCAAACAATTGCTTATAGTGCTTGGTATGGGTCCTGATAATCTATTATAGGATACATCCATGTATCCAAGATTTTTCAAAGACCCGACTTCGGATGGCAGAGAACTGGTTAATGCAATATTGTGGTCTAACCTGAGGAATGTTGAAATGGATGAGAGACTCATAATTTCAAGGGGTATTGAACCATTGAGATTATTTTTATGAAGGAGTAATGTCAATAAGCTATGACAATTGCCCAAACTCGGAGGTATGCTTCCATGGATGCTGTTTTCATGCAAGTAGAGAGTTATCAATGAAGTCGAATTACCATGCGAAGATGGAAGTTCTGTGAATTTGTTCTGGTTTAAGTACAGAGATTGCAGCTTTTTAAGTCTGCTGATGGAGGATGGAATAAGGCTAGCAAGATTATTTGTTGCCATAGATAAGAGAGTGGGATTGAGTAGGTTCCCAATGCCTGAAGGAATGATTCCATGTATTTGATTATTCCACAATTCCATCACGCTAAGATATGTGGAGAGATTAGCTATAGAATCAGACAATGAACCTCTAAAAAGATTGTTACCCACTTGAATAATTTGTAAACTGGTGCAACTTGTTAGAGACGAAATAAAAGTGAGGTCACCCTGCAACCGACTTTTATAAACACTTGTAAATCTAAGACCCAGAAGTTTTCCAAGATCTCTCAGCATTGTCCCACTGAAATCATTCTCAGAGAAGTCTATCTTTTCAAGTTCTGAAGCATTTGTCAGTGAAGTAGGAATTGTTCCAGTAAACAATTGTTCGAAAAATAAAGAAAGTTGAGAATAAGAAGTGTGGAGCCTATATCAGGTGGAATACTTCCTTCAAGTTGGTTAACAGCTACTGATAACAAAATGATGGTGGAGATATTGTAAAGGCCAGATGGAACCTTGCCATGTAGGTTATTCTCATATAACTCTACAAATCTCAGGCCTCAAAGCCTAGCAATTTCTGCGGGAATCTCCCCATGCAAATTACATTCCGACAAAGAGATTTGGTAAAGAGATGAGACGTTTCCAATGGAAGGAGGGATGGTTCCTAAAAGCTTGTTTTTAGTCAAGGCTAAAGTTCAAAGCCTTGACAAAGAGCCCAACTCAGCTGGGATGTTTCTAGTATTTTTCTCATTTTCCTTGCACTGGACAATAGCTTTCGAATACAAGAATAGGCTGCCACCAACGAATCCGGATCCTCGGTTGCGTTTTCCTGTAGCGCTTCCTGCGGCGCCTCCAAAACAACGTTGTTTTGGGGCCAAATTTCAATTTAAAAAAAAAAAAAAAAAACCGCAGAACTGTTGACAGAAGAGAAGAGAAGAAGGAAGGCCGAGAAAGGGAGGAGGAAGAAGAAGAAGAGGAGAGGAGAGAAGAAGGATCGCAGGAGGTTTTGATGTTAATCATAGCTTCATTTATTTAAAGTTTGTGAAAATGGAGAAGCAAACAAATTTTGGTTGTGGGTCTGTCGTGAATTCGGGTAGAGAAACGAAATTAGAAGAAGATTTCCAGAGTCGTTGCGAAGATGAAGATGAATTGATGGAGAGGGAAGAATTAGCGAAGGAAAGTTCGAAGGCCATCTTCTTCCCTCTTTCTCTTTCTCTGTTTTAAATTGAATTTTTGATGTTTTTTTGTATTATTTGTAGATCCCATTTAATCTGTATCCCTCCCTCTCCCTCTGTTTTTTTTTAAATTGAAATTGCCCTGAACCCAGCAGCGATCTGGATCTGTGAAATTGCCCTAAACCCAGAACCCAAATTGAAGAATAGATCCAAAAAATACCAACATAGAGAGAGAAAGAGAGAGAGAGAGAAGCAAAGTTTTGTCCAGATTAAGTCCTCTCTCTCTCTGGTGATCCAATCTTGTTTTATATCTATATCCAATCTTGTTAACTTGAAAAGGAAACAAAAGTTAATATATATCACCAAAGTTATATATATATACAAAAATCTGAGAAGAAGAGAAGGGAACAATTTTGAAGAAAAAATTGATTTTATATCTATATCCAGATGGGTTTGATTTTATATATATCTTAGATTTTGATTTTATACAAAAATCCAGATGGGTTTGATTTTATATATATCTCAGATTTTGATTTTATACAAAAATCCAGATGGGTTTGATTTTATATATATCTCAGATTTTGATTTTATACAAAAATCCAGATGGGTTTGATTTTATATATATCTCAGATTTTGATTTTATACAAAAATCCAGATGGGTTTGATTTTATATATATCTCAGATTTTGATTTTATACAAAAATCCAGATGGGTTTGATTTTATATATATCTCAGATTTTGATTTTATACAAAAATCCAGATGGGTTTGATTTTATATATATCTCAGATTTTGATTTTATACAAAAATCCAGATGGGTTTGATTTTATATATATCTCAGATTTTGATTTTATACAAAAATCCAGATGGGTTTGATTTTATATATATCTCAGATTTTGATTTTATACAAAAATCCAGATGGGTTTGATTTTATATATATCTCAGATTTTGATTTTATACAAAAATCCAGATGGGTTTGATTTTATATATATCTCAGATTTTGATTTTATACAAAAATCCAGGAAAACGCGACCGAGGATCCGGATTCGCCACCAACAATCCGCAAAAGAATTTTTATTTGTTAAAGATTCCAATTGGATGCATCTCATTAAAGTTATCGTGTTTAATTCTTTGAAGCAATAAATCAAGCATGTAACATGCATATTATGCTACCGTCTTTAAAGCTGACTCACAGCAACTACCTGCAACCTACTAAAAAAAATACCAATACCAATACCAACTACTATAGCCTTACCAACACACATACAAATCAAACGCATGTTCACTACTACCCCTTTCCCAGTACAACAACCCTGCTACACACCCAAATCAAACCAAAAATAAACAAGGGTAGAGAAAAAAACATAGAGGAGAGTGTGTGTGTTGTGATGGTGAAGAAAGGTCGTGCTGCCATGGCTGAAAAATATAAATCCATTGTTGCTGCTTGTGAGCTGATCTCATAGAAGTCTAGAAGCCGCGGCTGGGGGTTGGGTCACTGGAGGTCATGGGTTGGGATTGGGGCGGGATGCGTTGCATTGTTGGAGGTCACAGTTGGGATGAGTTGGTCGGCAATGGAATGATGGTTGTGATGAGCGTAGGTAACGGTGGGGGTGAGGTAGATGACAGTTGTGAGGATGATGCCTTTCTCATGTTTGATGAAATGCCTTAAAAACGCAGGTGGGATGGAGAAGTGGCTCAGTCCAAAAAAGGATGAAAGACTAGGGTAAAAAAATCACCAGGGTAAAAAAAATCATTTTAATATAGCTGTTTAGAGTGTAAACTGATAGGGTGGTCAGTGTAATTTCTAAAATACTAAACACATACCTAAGTGGTGTAGGTGTAATTTACCCTCAATTGAACTAGGGGTGAGCATGGTCCGGATTGAACCGGATTGGGATAAAATCAGGATCAATCCGCTATTTACGGTTCCTAAAAAATTGGAACCAATCCAATCCGTTTAAATCATGGAACCAATCCGAACCAATCCATTTAAATACGGATTGGATCAGTTTAGGACCACAGATTCACATAATTAAATAACAAAAATATATATATAACACTTGAATTTCATAAAAATATAAACATAGCGCTATATTAGTTCCATAATAGCAACATGTTTTTCTATAATAGCGACATACTGTTCTAGAATTTAAACAACCATAAGAAAACTGGTTTCACCATAAGTATTTAGACCATTGCAAATTAAAACTTAAAACTAACAAACAAAAGTAATAAA
The DNA here is from genome assembly GCF_004153795.1 of Camellia sinensis. Taxonomy (NCBI): domain Eukaryota; kingdom Viridiplantae; phylum Streptophyta; class Magnoliopsida; order Ericales; family Theaceae; genus Camellia; species Camellia sinensis. The sequence goes on from NW_021025186.1 coordinate 1,623,852, forward strand.
AGAAGATATTATACGGTTTTAGGTTTGAGTTTAGATTTTACATAGAATAAGAAAAGATACTATGGGGGAGGATGTATAATAAAAATATAGACTATTTGTATACAGTCCGGATCGATTCCAATCCGGAACCGTGGGATTCAATCCGGAACCAATCCGTGAACTACGGATTTTTAATTATTCAATCCGAAACCGAATCGCGGATTCAAAAAACCAATCCAAACCTATCGGATTGGACTGGACTGCATTGGATTACGAATTTTACGGATTCCTTACTCAGCCCTAAATCGAACTATATTTAAGTTTGAAGTTTAAATATAAAAAAATGTTATAGATCTCAAATAATTTATTAAATTTTTATCAAATTTTTTTAAGTAAATATGAGATCTACGCAAATTTACATATATATATAAATCTTACACTCATATAAAAAATTTAATAAATCATTTGAGTTCTCTACCATAACCCTTAAATATATGCTGAACGCTTGAATAGTACGCTTAGCTTTAGCACTTAATGGTTGGAGTTTTCTGTGAAAGTCAAATGTTGACTAATAGCAGGCCGGCCTGACTTCGTTGCTGGGTTTAGGTGAAATTTAAAAAAGGGAAATTATTCATAGGTCCCACGTGGAACATGTGGATATCATTTAATCTCATAACTTTTTAGGTACATCCAAAAGTTCTTTCCTCCATCTCTCTAGTTTTTTCCTCCCTTTTTACGTTTTCTTCTTTCTCTTTTTTTCTACATTTTTCTCTCATCGTCTTCGTCATAGACGATGGTGCAAGTGTTCATGTCTTTCTCCATTGATCGGGGTTCACTGATAACTGCCAACCATCGAAATCAACTCGTGATTTCACTCTCACCGACGGCGAAGATATATATTTCCGACGAAGAAGATGAGTGGGTCTACTTAGATCTGATGTAGATCTACTCAGATCTCAAATCTGATCTAGATCTGGTCTGAGTAGATCTACATCAAATTTGGCTAGATCTACATCAGATTTGGCTAGATCAAAACAAAAAATAGTTGTCGGAGTACAATCCTCTCTCTACATCCGCCTTTCTCCTTCGATCTCTTTTTTTTTTCTCTGCTATACACTTCTGTTTTTCTGTTCTAATGGAGAAAATTTTCGAATTCTAAACAAGTAGTTTTCGAGTTTTAGTTACAGGCGGTGAAAACTGTAAAATTTTGCAGTTTCAAATTTTTTTTTTGGTGTTGGAATGAATCATGGTTTAAAACTGTAAAATTTTGCAGTTTTATAACATTCTTTAGAACTGTAAAATTTTACAGTTTCGTAACATGTTTTTTAATTTTTTTTTCCGGCTATATTCTAGACATTCCGGTGAGTCTTCGGCGACCGTTAAACGGAAGTTCGACGGTAGTAAGATGTGAACAGTGTCTGTAAATTAAAAAAAAAAAAAGAAGATTTTTTGGTAACAATTAAAAATGTATTGGACTAATTGGTGCAAGTGTTTTATTTTGGGATTAGCTGGATCTTGAACTTGGTACATGTTACTTATCAGTAAGTTCCCCTTTAAAAAATGAAGTCTTTATGCATTTTAAAAAATATATATATTAAAAAATCTTTTCTTTTACATTCTTATATCTCAATTAATTCATAATATAATAAAAGTTTTAAAAATCCGATATAATGATTTGTAATTATAATTCAATTTAGCAATAAATAACAAACCTTAATCAAATAATCATAAATCTAATTCAACTAAACAAGAATTGAATTATATCTACAAATAAATAATAACAAATCGACACAACGCTATAACGTGGAAAAAATCATAATTAGAACACTTTCAATTGTGATAAAAAAATCACGGGTTAAAGTCACAAAACAATCTACTAAAAAGATAAAGGAATTATATGAGAGAACTCACAATTATCTAGTGAATCGATACCCAAATTGAAATAAACTCGTTTTGCCTCTTCCAACACTGTCTTCACCTCAGAATGCTTTGTCCAATGTTGAATTCACAACACCGATGTCGAATCCACGACACTGAGCCACTCTAGAATCCACCAAAGCTTCAGGCTCAAGTTCTCCAGAATCCACCGATGAACACTTCTCTCTCTATGAATGAAAGAACAAACTAAAACCCCTTGATGATTGTCAATATGTAGTCAATTGATTCATTGATCACACTCTATTCATCAAGAAAACCAATAAATAAACACCCTCCAATATAAAATACTTTGGTTGCTCTCCTCTTTGAGAATTTGGACAGGTTAAATCCTAAAACGAGCAAACGGCACACTTTATACTAAACAGGGCCGCGAAGATCGCTTGAGCGGTGAGACTACAGGCAGTGCTCACATATAGGCCAACCATTCAAGTGCAACATATACCACTCGAGCGGTAAAATATGTTTTCCAGAAGCTCAAAACACAGCCTGAGACACTAAATAAACTAATTCATTGCTCAAGCGCACGACCGACCACTCCAGCGGTTCATCAACTTGAACAACTTGGTTTTGGGGGCGTTGCTCCTCGATTTTCGTGATTAGTCTGCAAAGAGACAAGCAAGGATTGCTCAAGTTAAGAAACGAAACGTCAGCACAATTTTTTCTACACAAGTATAACTTAGGTTGGATTCGCATTTAAACTCTCATTATCTCACAAATACAATAAAGTGAATAAAATTACAACTAAATGAAATTTTGTCCAAGTGGATTGCCAATTACAAAAACCTAACAATATTCTTGTATTCCAATAAATCATATTATGTGGACATTTGATCCACAAAATTCTAATTATCATATTTAAGGTATTTTATGGACAATCTTACTCTTACAAATATTTTTCGAATGCTTAGCAACTTGATAATGTGAATATTTATATTTGACAATATAAATGTTCACATTACGTAACATTCACTATCAATGTGAATATTATTATTAGTGTTGTTTTGGTAACTATGTCATAGGAATTATTGGAACATGAAAAAATAATTTAGACTAAGTGAAACACAAAGAGGTGAAAAGAAATTTGTGAATAAATGTGCTAAAAAAAAAAAACCAGTTTTTTTTTTTTTTTTTTTTTTTCTTCTTCTTCTTCTTCTAAGCTTGTACTCATACAAAATTTTCTTTCATATACAAATGCTAAAATTATTAGTTTTTTTTATCTTTGCTATGCACGCAAATTATTCATAACTTTACTACATAGTGTCATAATACATATCACAAATATTCATAATTTTTATAAAAAAAAAATTGTAACTTTTTTTTTTAAATATAATTACTATGTACACCTTTTTTTTAAGTGCACGTGTAGATTTTTCCTTGACGATTATAAAAATCATGGACCACTAATATTTTTTCTTTCCAAACCTTATTTTTGCAGTGAAACTTAGAGCATCTCCAACAATGATAGTAAAAAATGTTTTCCAAATTTCGTAATTTTTTTCTTCTATTAGCTAATTACTTTGGGTTAATTGGTGAAAGCTCTATTCCTATATGTCACCTATCATTTAATCCAAGCTTTATTATTTTCTCGTGATAAGAACACGCATTGAAATGTCGTTGGAAAAATCATCGAAAAATTTGCCAAAAAAATCATCGGCAGTTGATTATGGGGCCAATGGCAATTGGCAGTAACAACTAGTTGCAGTAGCTGGTGGTGATGAGTTGAACATATATGTGAATAGATTGGTAACACATATACACATTTGAACATATAATTAGACAAATATATTACACATGTATAGTAGATAGGTGCATTTGAACAAATATGTGACATTTGAATAGATGGACAAATAATTAAACTTTTGAACAAATAGTTAAACTTTTCAATAGATAGCATGTCTTTTTAAATAAATAATGTTCTTTTGATCCAAAAAGATTAAATTTTGGCCTATTAACTCAACAGTTTTAAAAATGAACTTCAGACGTGGTTGTCTAATCACTTTCTCAATATGCACTCCAACATTCTTACTTTATTTTTTAGATAAAATTGTAAGAAACTTTATCATCAATGAAACATTGGAAATAAAAAATATATAGGGTAAATTATTGTTCTCTTATAAGGTTTGGAGAAAATACACCAATTTTATAATTTTAGCATAATTATATTAAGTTGTTGGACCTCTGTGGGCCCATTACAAAATTCACATTAATGATCTGAAAAGTTAATGTGTAAGGCTTTTTGAGTATTTCATTTATGTAAAAAATCATATTGATCAGATAACAATAGTCATTTAATCAGATCACATTTGTGTCAACAGTAAGTATGATTTTTAAAATAAATTATTTATACAAATCTGATATGATCAAATGACTATCAATATTTGATTAATATAATTTTTTAAAGAAATGAAATACTCGACAAACCCTACATATTTAACCGTTTGAATTATTAATGCAAGTTTCGTGATAAACCCACGAAGACTCAACAATACCCTCAAGTTGAGATATCTAACTGGAAAGGAGTTTCTTCCATTGTTATTTACCCAAATATAAGCCAGCAATGGTGCCTCGCCGTATTTAACTAGCAATTGTAGCTTGCATCAAATTGTTGGAGCTTTAGATGAGATTGTTGTAGATTTTTATTTATTTATAAATATTAGAGATTTTAAAAGTTTTATCAAATTTTTTATCATATGTCTTACATGGATATGAAATTCATATCATGTGAATCCCATATGAATATCACACAATTATAAAATATTTGGCAAAAAAATTGATAAAACTTCTAGAATTTCTAACATTACTTTTCTTTCTTTTTTTTTTTCCCTTTTGGTTTGCTATGTTGGTTCAATATAGCAAAGTGCATGGAGATGTTGTTACATGTTTAGATAACTTATCAGGATGTTTACTAAAATTAAAAAAATAAAAAATAAAATAAAATAACTTAACAGGATTTTTTATTTTGTCTTTTTCATGTTTTAACTATTTCTTAACATTAACTTTTAAAGTTTTATTTATTTATTTATAAATTTATTCTTAAAGTTAATTTTTTTAATCTAAAATTAAATATAAAAAAAAACACATTAATAGTCACATAATATAAAATATATTAATATATTTGACATGCACCTTTAATATAAATTTAAACTTAAATATAATAATATATTTTTTTTATGTCATGTGACAATCTACATCTTCTATCTGATTTTACACGTAAATTAATTTTATAAAAAAATTAAAACCTAAAAGCCAAACAAGAAGGAAAAAAAATTCAAGAATTAAAATTAAAAATAAAAAAAAATAAAAGTGCAAAAAGTGTAATTTACCTAACTCATTGATGGTGTTTAGTGTGGCTTTTTTTGGGCAGGTTAAAGATTTTAGTTTTAGAAAAATTATTTTGAATTATATGGTTAAATTTATTTCATACAATTTTTTATTTTAACAATTTATTTTAATTAAAAAAAATTGATTCTAAGAAACTATCCATACTCTGCTTTTGATTATCAATTTCTACTATGGACTTGTTAAATTACGATTATATCCTTTTTTTTGTGAAAATATAAAATAAATAAAAAAACCGAAATGGATTGTGGATTTTTTTTTTTTTTTAATGAGAAATGTGGACCAGTAGGGAAGGAAAAAAAAAGTTAATTTAATTTACAACTAACAAAGATTAATTAACATGAGTAAACAATATTTACACATCAAAAAATTATTTCATAACTATTTTACTAAATACTACTAAATAGATTAATAATTTGTCAAATTATATTCTATAGTATTCCCTTCGTCTCAAAATAATAGTTCTTTTTGGAAAATTTAATTTTTTTTTGGAAGTGCAATTATTGCATTTTAAAAATATTAATTTTTTAAAATTATCCTTTGATAGTACTGTCACGCCCCCAAACCGCCCCTAGTAGTTTGGTGCCGTGATGGCCAGTAATCCGAGATTACCGAAGGCCGACTTACAAAATTCACACACAATCAGAGTACAATATACAGGGCTCACAAGTGCGGAAGCAATAATCTAAAATACAAGTGGTCCATAAGAGCAGTGCATAGTAAAATGGAATGGCATACATCTTTACATAACTTATAACTTGATTACAAAAGTACATGTTACATCTTGGCAAAGGGCTTCTCAAGCCGACATAAATATAACACATGAAATACAAAACATGGAACATGATCTTCAGGATTGCCGACATCCTTACAGCCGACCAAACAAGCATACAAAACACACATCTTGGCGAAGCCGACCTCTTACTTATTACCTACATATATACATAGGGAGGGTGAGCTTGGATACTCAGTGAATGGTACAAGTAATAAAGGGGTTGCATGAATGATTTCCAAGGTCCTTGTCAAAACAATACATATATCATAGCTTGTTCAAAACATGGGATGAATCAAGTTCATCAATCAAATCTTGGCCTTTCAAATCTTGCTTGGGATGTTAATAACATCTACATAATACATGGGGTGATGACATATCAAGACAAGAGTGCAGTTGCATTATAGTCCCCTGCAACTAAGGACTTTCAAGAAATGTCATCAAAACAAGATAGTATTTGATATACAAAATAGGGATAATCATTCATGCTTGATCAAATACTTTTATCAAAACGAGGCAAAGCTTTGTCAAAACGTTATAACATAACTTTATTAAAAATACCACTCACATAATTCTTGGGATGTCGGGATCAGGGCAAATGTCCAAGTCCTACAAACACATGGCAAAGTCAATTGAATGTACTCTTAAAAACAAGCTTTACATGAATGCAAATGATCTAGGAAAAACATGCTGGAAACATCTAGGGAAAACATACTGGAAATACCTAGGGAAAACATGCTGAAAACACCTAGGGAAAACATGCTGAAAACACCTAGGGAAAACATGCTGAAAACACCTAGGGAAAACATGCTGAAAACACCTAGGGAAAACATGCTGAAAACACCTAGGGAAAACATGCTGAAAACACCTAGGGAAAACATGCTGAAAACACCTAGGGAAAACATGCTGAAAACACCTAGGGAAAACATGCTGAAAACACCTAGGGAAAACATGCTGAAAACACCTAGGGAAAACATGCTGAAAACACCTAGGGAAAACATGCTGAAAACACCTAGGGAAAACATGCTGAAAACACCTAGGGAAAACATGCTGAAAACACCTAGGGAAAACATGCTGAAAACACCTAGGGAAAACATGCTGAAAACACCTAGGGAAAACATGCTGAAAACACCTAGGGAAAACATGCTGAAAACACCTAGGGAAAACATGCTGAAAACACCTAGGGAAAACATGCTGAAAACACCTAGGGAAAACATGCTGAAAACACCTAGGGAAAACATGCTGAAAACACCTAGGGAAAACATGCTGAAAACACCTAGGGAAAACATGCTGAAAACACCTAGGGAAAACATGCTGAAAACACCTAGGGAAAACATGCTGAAAACACCTAGGGAAAACATGCTGAAAACACCTAGGGAAAACATGCTGAAAACACCTAGGGAAAACATGCTGAAAACACCTAGGGAAAACATGCTGAAAACACCTAGGGAAAACATGCTGAAAACACCTAGGGAAAACATGCTGAAAACACCTAGGGAAAACATGCTGAAAACACCTAGGGAAAACATGCTGAAAACACCTAGGGAAAACATGCTGAAAACACCTAGGGAAAACATGCTGAAAACACCTAGGGAAAACATGCTGAAAACACCTAGGGAAAACATGCTGAAAACACCTAGGGAAAACATGCTGAAAACACCTAGGGAAAACATGCTGAAAACACCTAGGGAAAACATGCTGAAAACACCTAGGGAAAACATGCTGAAAACACCTAGGGAAAACATGCTGAAAACACCTAGGGAAAACATGCTGAAAACACCTAGGGAAAACATGCTGAAAACACCTAGGGAAAACATGCTGAAAACACAGCCCCCGTTTCTTAAGTTCTCATTTCACCGGAAGAATATTATGGAGACATTTCCACACAAACAAGATCCATTTGGGAGGGATCTTGAATTGCCATAATCGTTTCCAAACTTCCCAGTCCGGATCAGGCCTATAGCCCAATTTTAGGAAATTGAATTGCCAAACTTCCCAATCGGGATCTTGAATTGCCATAATCGTTTCCAAACTTCCCAGTCCGGATCAGGCCTATAGCCCAATTTTAGGAAATTGAATTGCCAAACTTCCCAATCGGGATCTTGAATTGCCATAATCGTTTCCAAACTTCCCAGTCCGGATCAGGCCTATAGCCCAATTTTAGGAAATTGAATTGCCAAACTTCCCAATCGGGATCTTGAATTGCCATAATCGTTTCCAAACTTCCCAGTCCGGATCAGGCCTATAGCCCAATTTTAGGAAATTGAATTGCCAAACTTCCCAATCGGGATCTTGAATTGCCATAATCGTTTCCAAACTTCCCAGTCCGGATCAGGCCTATAGCCCAATTTTAGGAAATTGAATTGCCAAACTTCCCAATCGGGATCTTGAATTGCCATAATCGTTTCCAAACTTCCCAGTCCGGATCAGGCCTATAGCCCAATTTTAGGAAATTGAATTGCCAAACTTCCCAATCGGGATCTTGAATTGCCATAATCGTTTCCAAACTTCCCAGTCCGGATCAGGCCTATAGCCCAATTTTAGGAAATTGAATTGCCAAACTTCCCAATCGGGATCTTGAATTGCCATAATCGTTTCCAAACTTCCCAGTCCGGATCAGGCCTATAGCCCAATTTTAGGAAATTGAATTGCCAAACTTCCCAATCGGGATCTTGAATTGCCATAATCGTTTCCAAACTTCCCAGTCCGGATCAGGCCTATAGCCCAATTTTAGGAAATTGAATTGCCAAACTTCCCAATCGGGATCTTGAATTGCCATAATCGTTTCCAAACTTCCCAGTCCGGATCAGGCCTATAGCCCAATTTTAGGAAATTGAATTGCCAAACTTCCCAATCGGGATCTTGAATTGCCATAATCGTTTCCAAACTTCCCAGTCCGGATCAGGCCTATAGCCCAATTTTAGGAAATTGAATTGCCAAACTTCCCAATCGGGATCTTGAATTGCCATAATCGTTTCCAAACTTCCCAGTCCGGATCAGGCCTATAGCCCAATTTTAGGAAATTGAATTGCCAAACTTCCCAATCGGGATCTTGAATTGCCATAATCGTTTCCAAACTTCCCAGTCCGGATCAGGCCTATAGCCCAATTTTAGGAAATTGAATTGCCAAACTTCCCAATCGGGATCTTGAATTGCCATAATCGTTTCCAAACTTCCCAGTCCGGATCAGGCCTATAGCCCAATTTTAGGAAATTGAATTGCCAAACTTCCCAATCGGGATCTTGAATTGCCATAATCGTTTCCAAACTTCCCAGTCCGGATCAGGCCTATAGCCCAATTTTAGGAAATTGAATTGCCAAACTTCCCAATCGGGATCTTGAATTGCCATAATCGTTTCCAAACTTCCCAGTCCGGATCAGGCCTATAGCCCAATTTTAGGAAATTGAATTGCCAAACTTCCCAATCGGGATCTTGAATTGCCATAATCGTTTCCAAACTTCCCAGTCCGGATCAGGCCTATAGCCCAATTTTAGGAAATTGAATTGCCAAACTTCCCAATCGGGATCTTGAATTGCCATAATCGTTTCCAAACTTCCCAGTCCGGATCAGGCCTATAGCCCAATTTTAGGAAATTGAATTGCCAAACTTCCCAATCGGGATCTTGAATTGCCATAATCGTTTCCAAACTTCCCAGTCCGGATCAGGCCTATAGCCCAATTTTAGGAAATTGAATTGCCAAACTTCCCAATCGGGATCTTGAATTGCCATAATCGTTTCCAAACTTCCCAGTCCGGATCAGGCCTATAGCCCAATTTTAGGAAATTGAATTGCCAAACTTCCCAATCGGGATCTTGAATTGCCATAATCGTTTCCAAACTTCCCAGTCCGGATCAGGCCTATAGCCCAATTTTAGGAAATTGAATTGCCAAACTTCCCAATCGGGATCTTGAATTGCCATAATCGTTTCCAAACTTCCCAGTCCGGATCAGGCCTATAGCCCAATTTTAGGAAATTGAATTGCCAAACTTCCCAATCGGGATCTTGAATTGCCATAATCGTTTCCAAACTTCCCAGTCCGGATCAGGCCTATAGCCCAATTTTAGGAAATTGAATTGCCAAACTTCCCAATCGGGATCTTGAATTGCCATAATCGTTTCCAAACTTCCCAGTCCGGATCAGGCCTATAGCCCAATTTTAGGAAATTGAATTGCCAAACTTCCCAATCGGGATCTTGAATTGCCATAATCGTTTCCAAACTTCCCAGTCCGGATCAGGCCTATAGCCCAATTTTAGGAAATTGAATTGCCAAACTTCCCAATCGGGATCTTGAATTGCCATAATCGTTTCCAAACTTCCCAGTCCGGATCAGGCCTATAGCCCAATTTTAGGAAATTGAATTGCCAAACTTCCCAATCGGGATCTTGAATTGCCATAATCGTTTCCAAACTTCCCAGTCCGGATCAGGCCTATAGCCCAATTTTAGGAAATTGAATTGCCAAACTTCCCAATCGGGATCTTGAATTGCCATAATCGTTTCCAAACTTCCCAGTCCGGATCAGGCCTATAGCCCAATTTTAGGAAATTGAATTGCCAAACTTCCCAATCGGGATCTTGAATTGCCATAATCGTTTCCAAACTTCCCAGTCCGGATCAGGCCTATAGCCCAATTTTAGGAAATTGAATTGCCAAACTTCCCAATCGGGATCTTGAATTGCCATAATCGTTTCCAAACTTCCCAGTCCGGATCAGGCCTATAGCCCAATTTTAGGAAATTGAATTGCCAAACTTCCCAATCGGGATCTTGAATTGCCATAATCGTTTCCAAACTTCCCAGTCCGGATCAGGCCTATAGCCCAATTTTAGGAAATTGAATTGCCAAACTTCCCAATCGGGATCTTGAATTGCCATAATCGTTTCCAAACTTCCCAGTCCGGATCAGGCCTATAGCCCAATTTTAGGAAATTGAATTGCCAAACTTCCCAATCGGGATCTTGAATTGCCATAATCGTTTCCAAACTTCCCAGTCCGGATCAGGCCTATAGCCCAATTTTAGGAAATTGAATTGCCAAACTTCCCAATCGGGATCTTGAATTGCCATAATCGTTTCCAAACTTCCCAGTCCGGATCAGGCCTATAGCCCAATTTTAGGAAATTGAATTGCCAAACTTCCCAATCGGGATCTTGAATTGCCATAATCGTTTCCAAACTTCCCAGTCCGGATCAGGCCTATAGCCCAATTTTAGGAAATTGAATTGCCAAACTTCCCAATCGGGATCTTGAATTGCCATAATCGTTTCCAAACTTCCCAGTCCGGATCAGGCCTATAGCCCAATTTTAGGAAATTGAATTGCCAAACTTCCCAATCGGGATCTTGAATTGCCATAATCGTTTCCAAACTTCCCAGTCCGGATCAGGCATGCTTTGGTTAGTTCATGTGTTGTCTCATAAATTGCATACATGGCTTATATTGTTTTGTTCTAGGCTTTACTTTGCTTTATTTCCATGTTAAGAGTCTCACTCTAACTAATCAACCAACCATCTATCACTTGTATTTGAGAATGATATCTACCGATCGAGGTTGCTCAAAACATGTAAGAATGGCCTATACTTAATGGCTTAATCTCTTAAGGGATTGATTGTCAACGGTGTAGCCTTTCTCTCATGTTTTAGAGAAACCTCTCGTTTGACATTATTTCTTGATTAGAGGACTTAACATCGCACTTGGACAAATGGACAATTGAATGGATACACTACAAGAATTTTCACTTTTGGCGACTGAATTTTTAGTCGCCAAAAAGTTAATTTTTAGTCTCCGAATGGTTTTAGCGACTAAATTATTTGGATGCAAAAGTAGTCACCACAAAATTGTCGGTAAAGATAATTAGCGACTAAAATTCCCGACTAAAATTTTAGTCGCCAAAAGGTTGGACATTAAATTAAATTAGACCCTTTTCAGAGACCAAACTTTTAGTCACCTAAAGTCCCATATTTTTAGTTACTAAAATTTTAGTCGGCAAAGAGTTCTTCTTTTGGCTACTAAAAATTTAGTCGTCGAAAGTCCCATATCTTTGGCTACTAAATTTTTAGTCGGCAAAGAGTTCCTCTTTTGGCTACTAAATATTTGGTCACCTAAAGTTCTACATTTTTTGCTACTAAAATTTTAGTTGGCAAAAGTGTTTTTATCCTTTAGTTTTTTGTTTTTAGCTATGAAATATTTTAGTCGCCAAATGTTTGATTTTCTTTTGGCTACTAAATTTTTAGTCACCAAATGTCTTCTTTTTTTTTTTTTTTTTTGGCTACTAAACTTTTAGTCACCAAATGTCTATTTGTTTTTTTTTTTTGCTACAAAACTTTTAGTCGCCAAATGTCTTTTCCCAATTTCTTTTTAGCTACTAATTGTTTAGTAGCCAAAAACATGATATTATGTTTTATCGTAAAATTATAATTTCTCCACAACCTGTCTATATTCCATGCAACCTGTAATACATATATAAACAAAATGATACATACTATTAATTATTCCACAATCTACATCCATATACAAAAAATAGATAACTTTAAATGTCAAAGTCCATACAAATCAACTATTGCCCAAACTAAAATAATAATTCCATACAAAATATATCATACAAAAATCAAAGCCCTCTGTATACAAAAAATACATTCACTACCAAGTGAAATTACCATTTGGCAAGGTACAAATTACCATCGTAATCTATACCACGGCAAAAGGTGATATATGTACCACAAAAAAAGTTTTCTATAGACCATGACAAAACGTCTTATATGTACGCCGACAAATGGTATATATGTACCACGACAGAAGGTGATCTATGTACCACGACAGTCATTATCTGTTGATTGCCAAAAGTTTTCTGTATCAATAATAATGAACTACACAAAAGATGAGGGCGACAAAAGTATTATATTAGTTCTACACAAAAGTGAAAATTCTTCTCCATACACCAATATGGATTATCCACAAGTCCACGCAACAAAGCCATCTACAAAGAAAAACAAAAAACGAAACATTAGAATTGGTTACAAAATATCAATTCAGTCAGCCATATGGAACATGTTCTAGCATGCATTTAAGGTAGAACAATCGAGAAATGTCTTCTTGGAAATAAAAGAAAGTATATATATATATGTATCATGCAATATTTATTCCAACCAACAACACGAACAATATAATATGTAATTTCTCCGTCCTATAAATATATAAAGGCAATTATTAGAATATATAAATGTTATTTTCATAAAGTTTTCGTTTTTTACACTAAGTGTTACGAGTTTTTCAACATAGTGTAAGGTGTATTTGGGGGTTGTTATAAATTTTCGCCCTCGGAAAGCTCTTTTTGGAGTAGTTTTAGGGCGTATTCGGCTCTAACTCTCAACCTACGCGTCCGAATTACGTTCTGTCAGTTCTCACTTTTACTATTTGTCATGGCGAAGCTATTCGTGTGAGTCACATGGTCGTTCGGGGGCTGCTTTGAATTATCGCCCCCGAAACGCCATTTTTTGACAAAGTTTAGGGCGTATTCGGATCTAACTCCCAACCTATGGGTCCAAATTACGTTCCGTCAGTTCTCACAAGTCCTATTTTTCATGGGGAAGCTATCCGTGAGAGTCACACGGTCGTTCAGGGGCTGTTTTGAATTTTCGCCCTCGAAACGACATTTTTTGACTAAGTTTAGGGCGTATTCGGCTCCAAATCTCTACCTACGGATCCAAATTACATTCCGTCAGTTCTCACAAGTCCAATTTGTCATGGGGAAGCTATCCGTGTGAGCCACCCGGTCGTTTGAAGGCTGTTTTGAATTTTTGTGCCCTAAACGCCCTTTTTCGACTAAGTTTAGGGCGTATTCGGCTCTAACTCCCAATTACGTTCCGTCTGTTCTCAAAAGTCCTATTTGTTATGGGGAAACTGTCTGTGTGAGCCACATGGTGGTTCGGGGGCTGTTTTGAATTTTCGCCCTCGAAACGGCATTTTTCGACTAAGTTTAGGGCTTGTTCGGCTCTATAGCGACCCCGGTCTTTTTTCCATTTGATTATTGTATCCGGACTTAGGTTCCGTAGATTCTGTCATTGTATAATTGTTGTTGTTGTCCCTTATTTTCTCATTTGGAGTTATAGGATGCATTGGGCAGGTTTGTAGCAGGTTGGTTGAGTTTGGGAGCAAAGGGTTGCTGCCCAGAATTTTGACCCTTCGCTCGAGCGAGCATTTCTTCGCTCGATCGAGCTCTTTGTTTTGGTCCGTCGCTCGAGCCAGGGTTTATTCGCTTGAGCGAGGTTTGCGTTTTGTTGTAAGACCTGATAGCAGTGGTTTTGGGCTCGAGCGAGCTTTTCTTCGCTCGAGCGAGCTAGTTTGTTCTTCGCTCGAGCGAGAGTTCCTTCGCTCGAGCGTGTGTCTGGTTACAGACCTGAGGATTTGAGTTCTTCGATCGAGCGATATTTCTTTCGCTCGAACGAGCTTCTAGGTTGTTGGCTCGAGCAAGGCTTCCTTGGCTCGAGCGTAGATTTTCTGTGTCTGGTCGCTCGAGCGACCAAGTCTTCGCTCGAGCGAGCCTGTTCAGTTTATATACGCAGCAGCGGGTTTTGATCAGTCTTTTTCATCTTCTTTTTTATTCCAAACCCTAGGTCCGACTTCTCTCTCTCCCTACTCACCTTCTCTCTTAGGTTTGATCTATTTAGAGTGTGTTTCTACCCTAGTTGCTTTATTAAAAAGATAGAGTGAGTCGAGGGCTTCCATTTAATCTGAACATTTGGCCATTTGGAGCACATTGGTTTTTGGGTATTCATCTCTATCTTCTCCATTCGGGTTATTTTCTTCGAGGTAGGGATTTCCTACTCCATTTTATAAGTTTTGTTCTAAGTTTTGGTATTTTGATATGTTGGGGTTACTTTGATAATTTTGGGAAAAACCCTAGTTGTATTAATTAATTAATTTCTATAATTAATTTAAGGGAATTGGGTTAAATTCATGAAATTGGGGAATTTATTGATTAAATGGTGTAGTTGGATATTTTAAATCACTCACCTATTAAATTGTTGATATATTTATTTCCAAGTCTAGAAATAACTATTTTGGGCTATCAGTGGAGGATAGTCGTGATTGTTGTAGACATTGCATGTGGATTAGGAAAAACCGAAACTAATCACATTGGTTAAGTCGTTGATTTTGACTGTTGAATTAATACAGACATAATGTGTATTGATTGTGTGGTGTGTATGTTATGTGTTTACATACTTTGTTTTGTGTGGGAGGAGATAGGGGATGTACTCCACGAGCACCATTAAGATAGGGGATGAACCTCTAAACCGGATTTTGTTTGGGAGGAGATAGGGGATGGACTCCATTAGCATCACTTTTATGTGTGCTTATTTATATTGAAGTGTTTTTATTGATACAACACTAAAATGTGTATCAAACTGGAAGTATGAAGTGTGGTTTAGTATATTTCTACTGGGCTGTGGCTCACCCTTTATGGGAACATCATTTTCAGGTTCAGGTGATAAGCTACCTCCAAGGACTTAGCTTGGAAGGACTTGGATTTTGAAGACTATTTTTAGTTATTTGTTTTTCATTGTTAGTACATGTAAACACTCAAGCCTAGGGCTTTATTTATATTTGAGTTAGAACTCATACTTTTGTGTCCAAGTGTTGGCTTGGAAAGATGTAAGCCGTTACGGCATTTAATTTGATGTTACATGTAATGGTATTGTTTAGTAAGACTCTGATGAATATTATAATGAATTATTAAAGTGTTTTCTTTAAATAATGCATGTCAATGATATATATAATGGGTTAATTTTTAGGGCGTTACAGGCTCTAACTCCCTACCTACAGGTCTGAATTACATTTCGTCAGTTCTCATAAGTCCTATTTGTCATGGGGAAGCTATCCATGTGAGCCACACGGTCATTCGAAGGCTGTTTAGAATTTTTTCGCGCCCTAAACGCTATTTTCTAACCAAGTTTAGGACGTATTCGGCTCTAACTCCCAACCTACGGGTTCGGATTACGTTCCGTCAGTTGTCACAAGTCTTATTTGTCATGGGGAAGCTATCCATGAGAGTCACACGGTGGTTCGGGGGCTGTTTTGAATTTTTTCTCCTGAAACGCCCTTTTCCGACTTAGTTTAGGGCGTATTCGGCTCTAACTCCCAACCTACGGGTTCGGATTACGTTCCATCAGTTCTCACAAGTCCTATTTGTCATAGAGAAGCTTTCTGTGTGAGCCACACAGTCGTTCAGGGATTGTTTTAAATTTTTTCCCCCGAAACGCCATTTTTTGACTAATTTTAGGGCATATTCGGCCCTAACTCCCAACCTATGGGTTTGAATTACGTTCCGTCAGTTGTCACAAGTCTTATTTGTCATGGAGGAACTGTCTGTGTGAGCCACATGGTGGTTCGGGGGCTGTTTTGAAATTTTGCCCCCAAAACGCCCTTTTTTGACTAAGTTTCGGGCGTATTCGATTCTAACTCCCAACCTACGGGTCCGAATTACGTTCCGTCAGTTCTCTCAAGTCTTATTTTTCATGGGGAAGCTGTCCGTGAGAGTCACACGGTGGATCGAGGGCTGCTTTGAATTTTCGCTCTCGAAACGCTCTTTTTCGACTAAGTTTAGGACATATTCGGCTGTAACTCCCAACTTATGGGTCCGAATTACGTTCTGTTAGTTCTCACAAGTCCTATTTGTCATGGGGAAGCTATCCGTGAGAGTCACACGGTCGTTCGGGGACTGTTTTGAATTTTCGCCCCCGAAACGCCCTTTTTCAGCTAAGTTTACGGCGTATTTGGCTCTAACTCCAAACCTACGGGTCCGGACTACATTTCGTCAGTTGTCACAAGTCCTATTTGTCACGGGGGAACTGTCCGTGTGAGCCACACAGTGGTTCGGGGGCTGTTTTGTATTTTTGCCCCT
The DNA here is from genome assembly GCF_004153795.1 of Camellia sinensis. NCBI lineage: Eukaryota > Viridiplantae > Streptophyta > Magnoliopsida > Ericales > Theaceae > Camellia > Camellia sinensis. The sequence continues at coordinate 1,640,769 of NW_021025186.1, forward strand.
GAAATGCCCTTTTTCGACTAAGTTTAGGGTGTATTCAGCTCTAACGCCCTTTTTTGAATAATGTTTCAGAGAAAAAAAAAGAGCACGGAGTTTATAACCAATTATCTGAATAAGAAAGATGAGAGTTTTATAGCCAATTATCTGAATAAGAAAGAGGAGAATCTAATTTATGATGAGAGTACTAATAAACAACTATAAAATTCATTAATTTCCAATAAGCATCAAATGAGGAGAGTACTAATAAACAACCATAACATTCATTAATGTCTAGAATATGATTTTAAACATCCAAAAAAATATCTATGAATCAGTAAAAAAAAGTCCAAAATATTGAGAGTACTAATAAACAATTAGTTCAATGAAATAAATTGACTGGGTCAAACAAGTGAACTGATGCCGTAAAGCTAGATTCATATAAAGTTGAAGCAGAAGTCTAATAGTTTCAATACTAATGGAGTGACCGTTGAGAACCACATGCTGGAATAGGAGCTGAAGTGCTTGTACCACTGTGGACGCGCCCTGAGGGCCTTGCTTCTACAATTCGGAATCAAATGTCACGGTTCTGAATCTAATATTGCAAAGTGCAATGCAAGACCGATAAATCACCAAAGAGTCCAAATCCGGCAAATCGTTTTGAAAAACTGATTTTTAAGAAAGAAGTGCCAAACATGGACTGCTTTTCCAGATACAGAGTCGCCACCTAAATATTTTATTTTTTGGGGGGAAATTTAGGAAACCCTGACTCGTTGCCTAAGGCCACGTGTCCATCATCACCAAAGTTGCCTCGGCTCGGGAACTTGGGTATGATTGGGGAAGGTCAGCTATGAGTACCCCCGCTCGCCCGATCAAAGATCGGCCACTACTAAACATGATATCTTGTTTTTGAAAACACATACGTTCTTATTCTAGTTAATTAGCTTGAATTACTATGTGATGCGCACAACACACAAGTATAGACTATAGATCGCCTAATTTGGAACAAAGCATTGCATATCCGCTTGTTTGGAAAATAGTTTGGAGTTTGCTACTCGTAAGTAGGCTAAAATGCGGATTTGATGAATTGTTCCAATTCAAGCAATCCAACCTTCATCCACAGGCATTCAGACAATTATATCATGTAAGCAAATGGCCTCACGGCAAGCATGCTATCATGGCAGCACTCACACTCATGCAAGATGCTAAAGCATAAACACTTACAGTGTACTCCAAGCCAAAACAGAAACTAGTTAGAAATCATGCGTGATCCTAGTTTATGTTAAGATGGCTAATGCAACGCATGCAAAATGCAACTAGAAATAGGCTCGACTATCCTAAGATGGCATATGAGGTGCAACAATTGATACATGTATTCAAGTTGGAATTGAAATACAATGCAGTTAGTATGATGCGCCAAGCCCGGTGTATGCAAGATAGATGAATGTAGGCAAACATGCAAAGCATAAGGATGCTAGACAGATGAATGGATCCAAACTTGCAAAGCATAAGTATGCTAATTGGAAACATGACCTAAAACTAACCAACAAAAGCAGGTAAGTAAAAGGGAGAAAGAAATGGAGGTTGGAAGACACGCACACACGCACGCACGCACGCACGCACGCACGCACACTTATTACAAAATGGGCCCTCTCGACGGAGGGTCCGAATGAATAATACATGCAGGCTAATTAACTAACTAACAAGCTAATTAATTATTACATAACTGAATTGAATAACTAGCTACAACTAATTATTACAAAACTTAATTAATTAACAAATTAACAAATTAATTAACAAATTAAAGCTAACTAACAAGTAAGCATTAAAATGAGATTGCTAGGCCGCCTCAGCTCTGCCGTGAAGAAGGAAGGATGCATGCTCGGTTGCCATCCCGAAAAACTCTCCGATTGCTCTCAAGAGGCTCTGTCTGCAGGGTGTCCTCCTGTGCTTACAGCTGAAACTTACCAAAACACTATTGGGAAATGCACCAGTGGCCTGCCGGCCATGGGGAGCCACTGCCGACCAAAAATGAAGGGATGCCGGCCAACAAAAAGGCACTGCCGGCCATCTGCAAGGCACTGCCGGCCACTGATGTGTTGGGACACCAAGTTACAAGAGAGCACAAGATAGAGAAAATGGAGGGTCTCCCAAGGGTATGTACGCACTATGCCACCCCATATCACCTCAAAACATCAAGGAAGAGGCATAGTTGGATCCACGACCGTCAATCACGCATCCCGATGCATGATGGCCAAAGATCCAACTTGTGCAAATCAATGTGAAATGAATGCACAAATAAACACATAAGTGCCTAGAACTCTATCATGGATGATCAAGAGCGTCGGCGACTGAGAATTAAGACATGTTTCATCACTTGAAGTATGAAACATTTCTCGTTTCTCATGCTTGGATTAACACTTAGTCCAAACAATAATGCAATGCAAGGATTACATACACGATGCTAACTCGAACATGCAATCATGCAATATGACTTAAGCATGCAAAATGCAATGGAACTAGCATGCGACAACATGCAAAGATAGAGCAAGCATACGACAATATGCAAGACAAGCATGCAACAACATGCAAGGGATGGAGCAAGCATACAACAATATGCAAGAGAAGCATGCAACAACATGCAAGGGATGAACCTAAACCAAAATGGGCAGACCTCAACTATGCCCAAATCAGTGGCCATAATGTTAAGATGAAGGCGCCGAAAACACATACAAGCATGCATGCCAATTGGCTCACCAATTGAGGCATAAAGGTGCAACTCTCAAGAACACTTAAAGAGTGAAAAGCATGGAAGTGTAACAACACTAAGTGCACTGCAATGAGGTAAGAAACGATGCCAAATCATTCAAACGACACAAGTATGACATGCAAGGGTCCTAAGGCATGAAAGCTAGCAAAGAGTAACACGAAGCGAGCATGCAATACATGGCATAAGTGCATGAATTAGGCATGGAAAGAGCTTAATTAGGTCTAAACAAAGACTTAAACATGCTGAGATGAAGGCCCAAATATCTAGGCACGCAAGCATACAAGCTAAGCCTTAAACTAGGCAATAATGCACAACACTCAAAGACACTTAAAGCATGAATGAAGTGGGAATATGACAATGCTACATGCTTTGAAATGAAGCATTAAATGATACCAAATCATCTAAATAGCTTAAACATAGCATGCATGAAGCACCAAAACACAAAGCTAGCAAGGCCAATTACACTACAGCTATACAAAGCATGAAGGATATGGCAAAGGCAACCCCAAACATTCCTAAAACATGTTAAAGTGATACTAAAACATTCATGGAAGTAAGCCAAAACAAGCTAGCATGGTGTGCATGAGGCATGATGCATACAAGGCAAATAAGGTGGATTACACTATACCTATTAAGACCAAGCATGGGATGACTCAACCAACAAAAATCAGAGTTATATCATGGTATAATAACCCCAAAAACCCACTAAGATAGTAACCTAAGGATCTAAGCATAGAGGCATGCACAATAATCCATTCATGAGGCATAAAACACAAACCCTCCAAGGCATTGAAAGCATGTCAAATGTAGGTGTATGACCACATTTCATGGACTGAAATAACATTTAAAATGATGGCAAATCATGCAAACATCACATGCATGGCATGGTAGGGGCCTCAAAACCCAAGACTAACTAAAGCATTTACACTATAGCTATACAAAGCATGAGTGATATGGCCATGGAAGCCCAAAAAAGTCCTAGGACAGCCCAAAATACGAATAAAATTATGCTGGAGCAAAGCCAAAATATGCTAGGATGATGAGTCAAAACATCATGCACATAAAGCTAGTAAGCAAGATTTGTTCTACAAGTATATGGAGCATGTAAGGACTAACCAAACCAAACCAAAACAGAGGTATGACATGGCAAAACATCACCAAAAACCTACTGAAATGGAAACAAAACAAGCTAAAAGGACATGTCAAAGCAGGAAGCATATAAAGCTAGTTTAAGTGATTTACACTACAAGTGTATGGATCATGAAAAAGATGACCAAACCCACTTTAGATAGAGTTATGTCATGGTAAAATATCACCAAAAACATGCTGAAATGGACTCAACATAAGCTAGGCAAACATGCTACTTTGATGAGCCATAAATGGGATTACACTACACATACAAGATGCATGCAAAAAGTGACCAAACCAGCCATGGAAAGACTTAAGGCAGGTCCTAAAAGTCACAAATAGGGACCTGAACCAGGCCTTAAAAGCATGGAGATGCAAGCTCCTTTGAAAGGCCAAAAGTGCAAGCAAACAAAACAAAAAGAGAGGGGGTCACCCCCTCTGATTTGAGCCCTCAAAACCACATGCCTACCACTGAAAATCCTCTGGATTTCAGTGGTTAGAAGGCCAAACCAAGGCTAGCTTGGAGGCCTTATGGCATGGCTCAAAACAAGGCCAAACAAGGCAAACAAGAGGGTTGAAGACCCTTAACAGCAAAAAGACCTTAAACAAACTTCAAAAGAACTTAAAAAAAAGAACTTTTTCAGTTGAAAGCAAGGCCTAAAACAATACGCAAGGATGGCCAAAATGAGGTACAAAAAAAGTGCTAAAAAGGGAGAAGAAACTCACCCTTGAAGATCAACTTCAAAACCAGCAACTTCAGGGGGTCAAACCTCACTTTTAGAGCTCAAGTAACCCTCCCAAGAACCTCAGTCCAATGGTGGTGGTGTATCTCTAAGTGTTGTAGTGTAAAAGTGCAAGGAAAATGGACTTTAAGGCCCAAATCAAGAACAATAGAGAGAGAGAGAGAGAGAGATATTTCTTTCCAAAATGCTGAACTTCTGCTAAGGAGAGAGACTCTCTCCTTATATAGAAGGAAAACAATGCAAAGCTTCTTTAAGAAGCTTGGCAAGAGCTTCATCCCTCTATACACGTGTATGAAGGGGAGATAAAAGGATTCCAGCTGGCTCAAAAGATCTGGAGTGAAACCAGCTGAGACAGGGGGTCTGCCGGCCATTAGAAATGGTCGGTAGTGGCTCATTGATGGCTGACAGGCATCATCAATGGCCGGCAGCAACAAAGGCATGGCCGGCAGTGCTAGACCATGGCCGGCAGTGCACTAAGGAAAGCATTCTGAAAGGACCAAACCATGGTCCAAGAATGAGGCAAAAAGGATACAGGGTCTGGAAAGCTCGAACCTATGACGTTCCGTCGCGAAAGTCAAATACCCGATGAGCAATCGAACTTATGGCTAGATGTACCTGCAAGTACAACCGAGTCTTGAGGACGGTCAAAAATGGGATGTCTACAGTTGCCCCTCTTTGACAGAACTCGAAAGTCACAAAGCGACGGGAGTGAGTGTCAAAGCCCAGAGACGACTCATTTTTGACAAGGCCGAAGACTCAAGTAGACAATCAATATGAGCATGCAGAGATGCGCCCGTAGGCTGGGGCAAAATGCAAACGACATGCAAGATGCGATAGCATAACTTATGATTATGCAAAGAAAAACTGTAATGAAGCAATTATATATAATAAATGCGACATTTTAAGCAAGTGAATAGCAGTCCTACATATTCCAACAGAAAGAATGTAAGAAAATTATGCAATTCTCACTACGTTTCACGCAGAGTGAATACAATACCATCCGGTTCATCTAGTTGCATCAGCTTTAAATGAACCGTATATACAATTTCGTGCATGTAAAAGAAAGAGACTCAACATGTACAATATCGTTAGAAACATGCATAGCAATGCAAGTGAAAAGTGCGTGACAACGCAAGTGAATGGGTGCAAGACAATGCAATCCTGAAGGTGCGAGACAACGCGGGTGGAACATGTGTAACAGCGCAGGGAAAATAAGTAAACATGTATAATAGCGCAAGTAAAAGCATGCGTAACAGCGCAAGTTAAAAGAGATAAAACATACGTAACAGCGCAAGTTAAATAAGAAATAAAACATGCGTAATAGCGCAAGTAAAACATGCATAACAACGCAAGTAAAGATAATAAAACATGCGTAACAGCGCAAGTGAAAACATGCGTAACAGCGCAAGTAAAGATAGTAAAACATGCGTAACAGCGCAAGTCAAAGAGATAAACATGCGTAACAGTGCAGGGAAAATAAGTAAACATGCGTAACAGCGCAAGTGAAAACATGCGTAACAGTGCAAGTAAAGATAGTAAAGCATGCGTAAAAGATAGTAAAGCATGCGTAACAGCACAAGTCAAAGAGATAAACATGCGTAACAGCGTAGGGAAAATAAGTAAACATGCGTAACAACACAAGTTAAAAGAGATTAAACATGCGTAACGGCGTAGGTTAAAGAAGAAATAAAACATGCGTAACAGCGCAAGTAAAACAAGTAAACATGCGTAACAGCGCAAGTTAAGAAGAGATAAAACATGCGTAACAACGCAGGTTAAAGAGATAAACATGCGTAACAGCGCAGGTTAAAAGAAGAAGAGCATGCGTAACAGCGCAAGTTAAAACATATAAAACATGCGTGACAGCGCAAGTAAAACAAGCAAACATGCGTAACAGCGCAAGTTAAAGAAATAAAATATGCGTGACAGGGCAAGTTAAAGAAGTAGACATGTGTAACAGTGCAAGTAAGACAAGAAGTGTGTAACAGCGCACATAACCTGCATAACAGCGCAAGTTAAAGAAAATAAATGCGTAACAGCGCACATAACCTGCGTAACAGCGCAAGTTAAGATAATAAGTGCGTAATAGTGCACATGACCTGCGTAACAACGCAAGTTAAGATAATAAGTGCGTAACAGCGCACATAACTTGCGTAACAGCGCAAGTTAAAATAATAAGTGCGTAATAGCGCACATAACCTGCGTAATAGCGCAAGTTAAGAAAAGAAGTGCATAACAGCGCACATAACCTACGTAACAGCGCAAGTTAAAGAAAATAAATGCATAACAGCGCACATAACCTGTGTAACAGCGCAAGTTAAGATAATAAGTGCGTAACAGCGCACATAATCTGTGTAACAGCGCAAGTTAAGATAAGAAGTGCGTAACAGTGCACATAACCTGCGTAACAGCGCACATAACCTGCGTAACAGCACAAGTTAAGAAAAGAAATACGGAAGGGATGCAAGCATGACAATGCAATGCAATGTACTGACAAGTAGAAGAAAGGTGTGCAGGACAGTGCGATGCGCAAAATAGCGCAAATGATGCAATGCACTAACAGGTGCATATGATGCGTGCAAAATAGCGCGATGCGCAAAATAGTGCGAATGAAATGCAATGCACTAACAGGTGCATTGAGGTGCGCAAGATAGCGCGATAAAATGCATGCAAAATGCAAGTACTGTGCACAAAACAGTGCGATGCGCAAAATAACGCGAATGGAATGAAATGCATGCAAAATGCAAGTAAGGTGCACAAAACAGTACAATGCGCAAAATAGTGCGATTGAATAAAATGCATGCAAAATGCAAGTAAGGTGCACAAAGCAGTGCGAAGCAACAGATAGTACAGTAGATGTAAAGGGTGACAAACTCCAACCATGTTGGAAACATGAAAGGAGAAAAGAACAACACAACCCGCCCAGGTGTGTGCAAAACATAACTTGAGATAAAATACGCCCAAGCTCGCGCTCATGCGTCCTGAGATAAATTCCAAACACGCCGAAGCCGTGTGAGGAACGGGACACTGAAACCACGCTGAAATCATGAGAGGAGGTTCGGAACAACACGCCCAGGTGTGTGCAAAACACAACCTGAGATAAAACATGCCCAAGCCCGTGCTCACGCGTCTTGAGATAAATTCCAAATACGCAAAAACCGTGTGAGGAACGGGACACTCAAACCACGCTGAAATCGTGAGAGGAGGTTCGAAACAACATGCCCAGGTGTGTGCAAAACACAACCTGAAATAAAACACGCCCAAGCCCGCGCTCACGCGTCCTGAGATAAATTCCAAACACGCCAAAACTGTGTGAGGAACGGGACACTCAAACCACGCTGAAATCGTGAGAGGAGGTCCGGAACAACATGCCCAGGCGTGTTCAAAACACAACCTGAGATAAATTCCAAACACACTGAAATCATGTAAGGAATGGAGACACTCAAACCACGCTGAAATCGTGAAAGGAGGTCCAAAACAACCCGCCCAGGCGTGTTCAAAACACAACCGGAGAAAAATTTCAAACACGCTAAAATCGTGTAAGGAATGGAGACACTCAAACCACACTGAAATCGTGAAAGGAGGTCCGGAACAACACGCCCAGGTGTGTTCAAAACACAACCTGAGATGAATTCCAAACATGCTGAAATCGTGTAAGGAATGGGGACTCTCAAACCATGCTGAAATCGTGAAAGGAGGTCCAAAACAACCTGCCCAGACGTGTTCAAAACACAACCTGAGATAAATTCCAAACACGCTGAAATCGTGTAAGGAATAGGGACACTCAAACCACGCTGAAATCGTGAGAGGAGGTCCAAAACAACCCGTCCAGGCGTGTTCAAAACACAACCTGAGATGAATTCCAAACACACTGAAATCGTATAAGGAATGTAGACACTCAAACCACGCTGAAATCGTGAGAGGAGGTCCAAAACAACCTGCCCAGGCGTGTTCAAAACACAACCTGAGATGAATTCCAAACGCACTGAAATCGTGTAAGGAATGGGGGCACTCAAACCACGCTGAAATCGTGAGAGGAGGTCCAAAACAACCCGCCCAGGCGTGTTCAAAACACAACTTGAGATGAATTCTAAACACGCTGAAATCGTGTAAGGAATGGGGACACTCAAACTGCGCTGAAATCGTGAGAGGAGGTTCAAAACAACCCGCCTAGGTGTGTTCAAAACACAACCTGAGATGAATTCCAAACACGCTGAAATCGTGTAAGGAATGGGGACACTCAAACCACGTTGAAATCGTGAAAGGAGGTCCAAAATGACCCGTCCAGGCGTGTTCAAAACACAACCTGAGATAAATTCCAAACACGCTGAAATTGTGTAAGGAAAAGGGATAGAGGGAGAAACATAGGGACGTATCCCAATTGTTTCGGAATGGTACAAGCATTAGAACGTATTCCAAATGCTCTAAACCGGAGAAGTAGAAACAAAGGGAGACAACCCCGTGTTTCAAAAAGAAGAAGAGACGTAGGGACGTATCCTCGTGTCTCGAAAAAAGAAGGAAACATAAGGATGTATCCCCGTGTTTCGGAAATGGCGTGAGCACTAGAACGTCTTCCAAATGCTTGTAACCAGAGAAGGAGAAACAAAGGGAGACAACCCCGTGTTTCAAAAGGAAGAAAAGACATAAAGACGTATCCTTGTGTCTCAGAAAAAGAAAGAAACACAAGGATGTATCCCTGTGTTTCAGAAATGGCGCGAGCATTGGAACGTATTCCAAATGCTCGTAACCAGAGAAGGAGAAACAAAGGGAGACAACCCCGTGTTTCAAAAGGAAGAAGAGACATAGGGACGTATCCTCATGTCTCGAAAAAAGAAGGAAACACAAGGACGTATCCCTGTGTTTCGGAAATGGCACGAGCATTGGAACGTATTCCAAATGCTCGTAACCAGAAAAGGAGAAATAAAGGGAGACAACCCCGTGTTTCAAAAAAGAAGAAGAAACATAGGGATGTATCCCTGTGTCTCAGAATGGAGAAGGCAAAAACCTTTCAGCGTAGCACACGCCAGAGAGAAGAAAGGGAAAAATCTCTCAACGTAGCGCACGCGAGAGAGGAAAGAGAAAATCTCTCAGCGTAGCACACGCGAGAGGGAAAAGGGCTGATCCAAACGCATGCCGAAGCGAGAGGAGAAAGGTATCAGTCAAACTGAAATGAAACTTCTATGAATGAACAGTACATACAATACTATGCAAAAATGAGAAAGAAACCTGATAGGTACAATGCAATACAATGCATGGAATTCAAGGAATGTAATAAACAAGCATAGCGGCGCTTTAGAAAGCACCCCACTGGGTGAGTGGCGATAAACCGCCCTACTCCGATGGGGATCCCCCCCTCTCTGTGTTCCTTGAACACTTACCTTCAACTTGCAGTACAAAGGTTCTGGAATATTGACGAGGAGCAACATCTGCTGGGGAAACCACAGATGCCATTTTTCTTCCTGATCATACTCACAACTTTCCCTATTCTTCAAAGGAATGACAGACTAGGTTGGATCAGTATCCAGAATTGAAGTGCATACATGTTGCCTCAACCTATGGGGCTTCCATACAGATTTCAAGCCAGGGATGCATCCTTGGGTATTCAAACCAGAATTTAGTCTCGGAAATTCCAAACCTTTGTGTTCTGGGCAACAGTCGTTCGAACTCTAGTTTCCACCGTCGCAATTGATCTTCTAGGAACTCATTGTAAACACAGCGAAGGTACCTTTGGCACGGATTGGTACTGCGGGAGAACACTTCCGATTGCCATTCTGATATGAAAATAGTTGGCACAGCATTCTATTCACTCTGAACACAGCTCATACAACACACTGCTCATTCTAAACATACAGCTCATAACATAACACTTCGTTTACTCTTAACAAAACCCATAACGGCATACTGCTCATTCTGAATATACAGCTCATTCTGAATGTACGAGATGCAATGACTGAACTTACAGAAGTTGAAACACAAACAAATGCTTCAAACTTTCTTTCTTTTGCTTCGTAGTCCGGGACCCATGTAGCCTCAGATAGGTTCCGGTTCCACTGTTCTGACATGACCTGGGTTGAACCCTGCAATTTTATGAAAGAGCAAATCTTATTTTGCACAAATGTGGAGAGTGGCATAGCACTCTGAGCACAAAACAAATCATTTTGAAATTAGTTTTTAATCGGGTATTGAGCCTACAACTGAACACAGCGAAAAAGACTCAACAACGAAAAACAAAAAGGTAATCAACCTAAACACATCGAGATGCACTCAGAACGACTCAAAGCAAGAATCGAGACAAACAAAACAAAAGACACGACACACAGACGTGTTACAAAGGCGAGAGACCTCTCGGTGCGCGAGTAGCCAGTTTCTCTAGGTATGGTTTCCCACCCTTTCTTATTTATGATTCTCACATCACTCGGCCCTCAGGCTCTGTTTTTCTGAAAAATCCATTTTCTCACTTTTTCTCTCAACGCGCATCTCTCTATTCTTTAATCTCTCATTTTTTATCCCTTCCTTGGATGGTTGATGGATAAACAGGAGGTTGTGGGCTCGTGCCCTTAGCATTCTGCTAGATTCTCTTTCTTATGCGCATAGTTAGTGAGTTCCTCCCACAGAGGGGTTGCGCTACAACAGGGTGTGTAGTAAATCTACAGCTAACATCGGTTGACGATGTTCTGTCAGGGAATTTGGACGTGATCAGATCTGTCTAGATGAGGGAATGGAATACCCTGCCCCATTCCTGGTTCGTGCTTCGCACTTGGCTTGATACCTCGCTGCTTAGAGGATGAGAGAGCTTTCAGGCCTTTGTTGTTAGCTTCAGCTACGCCCTTTTTGGCGAATACTGTGCCCTTTCCGGCAAGTAGAGTGCCTTTTCTGGCAAGTATGTTGATAACAGGGAACAGACAGAACACCTGACTCAATTATGCCCCTAGTTCATCATTTTGAACATTTTTTGTTTTGGCTTTCTACTAAAACAATTTTGACCAATATGAGAGTTAGATTAACATGCTTGTTCGATTTTCTGATTTAAAATCATGCAAGTTAGGCTATGAGCATTGAAAATTTTCTTTTTTTGGGTCCAAGAAATGGTCTAGTTTTGGAAAAATGGGATAATTTTCGAGAGAATTAGTCAACCTCAGTAAAAATTTTCAAAAACTATTTTTGCAAATGACCACTGCTCAACAAGCACGGAACCTACTCTTGAGATGCACAACCTCAGATCCAAAACAATGAAAAATTGCCCCTTGTGTAAATGGCACTGCACGGCAACGGAAAGTTGCCCCTTGTTTGAATAGCACTGCAGCACACTGAACGGCAACGGAATGTTGCCCCTTGTTTGAATAGTACCGCAGCACATTGTAACCAGTTCTCATAATGAAGGTCACAACCGCATTCCCGGATACAGCGAAGACAAAGATGATCAGAACCATTACATGGACATAGTCAATTTGGAAGTGTTTATGGATGGACTTCAAAATGAAGTTGCCTACGTATCCCAAACATGGGAATCAAGCCTTACGTAGTTCGGGCGGTTAAGGTACACTCGGGTATTTAACCTCTCCTTTTGCACTCTAACTTTTGCCAAGGCCGCCCTTCCGGGTTTTTAACCTTGCGAGCTATGTTTTTCTTTTCTTTTCATTTCTTCTTTTCATTTTTTTTTTATTTTCTTTCTCTTTGCATTTTTTCTTTTTTGTTCTTTTTCTTCTTTTTCTTGCTCTAACTTTTGCCTGGGTTGCCCTTCCGGGTTTTCGGCCCAGCGAGCCTCTCAAGGGTAAAAGTGTAGCTTTGTCTATGTCAAATGGTTTTAGGATCTCGAGGCCATCTAAATCCAGGAGAATGGCTGCTGTTCGCTGATGATGTAGAAGTCCATCCAATGGGGACTAAATTTGCCCCTAGTGTTGTGGATAGGAACTCAATTGTCCTTCAGCAATATTTTCTTCTTTCCTCCCTTCTGGGGTTTGGCATTCTTGCTGATCTTCATTGATTTGCAGAATGATCCATCTTCGGCTCTTCGAGCATATCGGATATTTTTGCCCCTAGTTCGAGGGGTGCTCCTGATTCAGCTTTGCAAGCTTCTTTTGATGACGTCTGACCTTCTTGATCTGACTTTCTTGCCCTTAGTTCAAGAGCTGCTTCAAATTTGGCCTGACATGCCTCACATTGATGGTTAACCATTGAACATTTTGAATTAAGGCTCAAGGTTTGAAAGCAAGGAGTCGAGTCTCGAGGTTGAGAATGATCCTATGCTGCACAATCTCAAGAGCGATTCCACACAGGTCTTCGCAGAACCATGCAAAACATTTTTTGAAATCTTTTAAGAAAGCGGCTAGTCGCTTTCACTGAAGACAACGTAGAACCAATCTGGATCAAGCCAGGATCCTTCTCAGTACTCACATTAACACACATGACCTCATTCATTAAGGGCTTAGCATGCCTCTCTTTCTCTCAATTGATCAAGTTTTTTGCAAATCCCAAGGAATTCCTCCCTCTTTGTTTTCACCACAGTGTGAGAAAAAGTTTTGAAAAACTTACGTCAATACAATGATTTTAAGGCACAGAAAAGCAGGTGAAAAGCACTGCCATTTCATTCAAACTTTTGGCACAACTGGCACAAGGCAGAAGCAAACACAAGAGTGTGAAAATTACTGTTGTTTCATTCAGATCTGTTGGCACAATTGGCTCCACGGCAGAAACAGACTCAAAAGAAAGCGAAAAAACAAACACAAAACAAAGTAGTGATATCCGAGGTAACACCCCTGGAATCACCCGACTCCTATACAACAAGACTGACTCGATACTGCAAGACAGACCCGAAACAAAAAGACTGACTCAAAACAACGAGACAGACTCAACACAACAAAACTGACTCAATACCCAAGTTAGAAAGTACAAAAATTAGCATTCGCAAATGCTCAAAATAGTGCGTGCCATACGCCACATCTGAGGCAAACCGAGCGCCGCCCGTAGGTGGTCCAACCCCTGATCACATACTTGCATTATCCTCAAAATCCACAAACCCGGTGATGACAGACTTTGCTGAGCTTGGTGGGAGGATGACCTCGTTGTCAAACAGATCCTGCACTTCATGGCGAAGTCGGAAACAGTTGTCGGTGGTGTGACCAGTCTGTTGATGGTACGCGCAGTATTGGGTAGCGTCATGATCAGCTGGAAGACGACTAGGGAGAAGCTGAGGCTCGAGAGGTTTAAGATGCCCCTTTTCAGTGAGGACTCGAAGCGCCTTAGACAAAGGCATATAGAGGGCATGGAATACCTTGCGATCTCGGGGCAGATACTTCGAAGTCTGCGGACTTTGGCTGGACGCACTAGCAAAAGGATCGGCAGGTGTTGCCTTGGCCTTCTGATCTTTTCCAGATGGAGGGTTAGGATTGGAAGGAACTGTTCTGGTATGGTGGTCCCTACCCCAATTTTCCTTCTGGCTTGAACTACTCTCGATCTGAGTGGGGAAGATGTCATCCACAGTCTTAGCCATAACTGTGACTACTTGTTGCTTATTCAACCCCTCGGCTTTTAGAGCCTCAACAGTTTGCTGAAGTTGTTCGTAGGGATCAGTGTCCACCTTCATCTTGTTCTTTACACTAGCCTCAGCTTGGTGGAAGGTTCGAGTTGCTTGATCAGAGTAGAGCCTTGTTGTTGTTGGCATGTTATTGCCGGAGGTTGAGACAACTTCAGGTTGGCTGAGCTCAATTATAATTCGCCCCAGTAGCGGGGGCTCTTTCGACATAAAGTTCCCGGTATACGATGTGGTGGGTGGCGGAGCCGACATTCCGTAGGCTAGATCAACCACAGACCTCTGAAGGTTACCAATCATTCCCATCAACTCAAATGTGGTGGGCTCACGAGCTTGAAACAACTGGGGTTCCCAGATCTGGTGTACGGCAGGCGACCTGGGCGGATGTGGTACTTCAACGTCGGTCTCGCCCTACAAGATGATTCCTTGGTTTAACGCGGCTACCATAACCACAATTTCCTCTGAATTTTGTGTCATCATAAGTCCGCTGAACTAAATGGAGGTGATGTGACCGGTGACTGACGGATCAGGCGTCTGCCTTGCCTCAACGAAGGAGAACACTGGCTATTCTGAACTAAATCTCTAAACCTTGAAAGAGAAAACAGACAGCATTGCAGCCTAATTTCATCAGAACTAACATAGGCATAGTTGAATAACTGTACTCTACTACTGATCACTGTTCCCCAAAATCACTGCCCCAAAACTGAATCTGGTACCCACAGATATAACTGATTCTCACAATACTGATGCCCGTAGGCCTGATACTCAGACTTGCAAACTGATACGTGTATTCCCTGTAGAGGCCAACTCAAAAAGCACATAGCAAGCAAATGAGAGCCAAAACACCCCTATATTGGGGTAGGGTTTCCCTGTCCTATTTTGTCAGGAGCTAGGGTTTCACTACGCACACAGCGATTTCAAACAACCTATAATCGGGTAAGCAACCTGTCCTAGTTTGGAATGGTCACTATGGATTCCGATATGCACTAGGTCGAATGGTCAAAAAGGGTGCCTCGGTAAAAACTGGGGTTTGTGTTCCCGTCGTGGCAGAGCCCACAACCGGTCAGCCTTACGGCACGCTTCTCAAAGCGGGCCTCCAGCAAACCGCTCAAGAATAGCATACGGTAAACACGGTGTCCTAGGCGCACCAATGCAAATGCAATGCAAAGAAACACATAAGTGTAATCAAAACAAGATATGATGAGTTCGAGTCAAGCTCTCTAACTCCCCAACAGAGTCGCCAGAAACTGTAGACGTCCCTCGAGGGCCTTGCTTCTACAGTTCGGACTCAAATGTCACAGTTCTGAATCTAATCTTGCAAAGTGCAATGCAAGACCGATAAATCACCAAAGAGTGCAAATCCGACAAATCGTTTTGGAAAACTAATTTTTAAAAAAGAAGTGCCAAACATGGACTGCTTTGCCAGATACAGAGTCACCACCTAAATATTTTATTTTTTTTGGGAAAATTTAGGAAACCTTGACTCGTTGCCTAAGGCCACGTGTCCGTCATCACCAAAGTTGCCTTGGCTCGGGAACTTGGGTACTATTGGGGAAGGTCAGCTATGAGCACCCCCTCTTGCCCGATCAAAGATTGACCACTACTAAACATGATATCTTATTTTTGAAAACACATGCGTTCTTATTCCAGTTAATTAGCTAGAATTACTATGTGATGCGCACAACACACAAGTATAGACTAGATCGCCTAATTTGGAACAAAACATTGCATATCCGCTTGTTTGGAAAATAGTTTGGAGTTTGCTACTCGTAAGTAGGCTAAAATACGGATTTGATGAATTGTTCCAATTCAAGCAATCCAACCTTCATCCACAGGCATTCATGCAGTTATATCATGTGAGCAAATAGCCTCATGGCAAGCATGCTATCATGACAGCACTCACACTCATGCAAGATGCTAAAGCATAAACACTTACAGTGTACTCCAAGCCAAAACAGAAACTAGTTAGAAATCATGCGTGATCCTAGTTTATGTTAAGATGACTAATGCAACGCATGCAAAATGCAACTAGAAATAGGCTCGGCTATCCTAAGATGGCATGTGAGGTGCAACAATTGATACATGTATTCAAGTTGGAATTGAAATACAATGCAGTTAGCATGATGCGCTGAGCTCGGTGCATGCAAGATAGATGAATGTATACAAACATGCAAAGCATAAGGATGCTAGACAGATGAATGGATGCAAACATGCAAAGCATAAGTATGCTAATTGGAAACATGACCTAAAACTAACCAACAAAAGCAGGTAAGTAAAAGGGAGAAAGAAATGGAGGTTGGAAGACATGCACACACGCACGCACACTTATTACAAAATTGGCCCTCTCGACGAGGGTCCGAATGAATAATACATGCCGGCTAAGTAACTAACTAACAAGCTAATTAATTATTACATAACCGAATGGAATAACTAGCTACAACTAATTATTACAAAACTTAATTAATTAACAAATTAACAAATTAATTCACAAATTAAAGCTAACTCACAAGTAAGCATTAAAATGAGATTGCTAGGCCGCCTCAGCTCTACCTTGAAGAAGGAAGGATGCATGCTCGGTTGCCGTCCTGAAAAACTCTCCGGTTGCTCTCAAGAGGCTCTGTCTGCAGGGTGTCCTCCAGTGCTTGCAGCTGAAACTTACCAAAACATTGCTGGGGAATGCACCAGTGGCCTGCCGGCCATGGGGAGCCACTGCCGACCAAAAATGAAGGGATGCCGGCCAACAACAAGGCACTGCCGGCCATCTGCAAGGCATTACTGGCCACTGATGTGTTGGGACACCAAGCTGCAGTAGAGCATAAGATAGAGAAAATGGGAGGGTCTCCCAAGGGTATGTACGCACTATGCCACCCCATATCAAGGGAGAGGCATAGTTGGATCCACGACCATCAATCACGCATCCCGATGCATGATGGCCAAAGATCCAACTTGTGCAAATCAATGTGAAATGAATGCACAAATAAACACATAAGTGCCTAGAACTCTATCATGGATGATCAAGAGCATTGACGACCGAGAATTGAGACACGTTTCATCACTTGAAGTATGAAACGTTTCTCGTTTCTCATGCTTGGATTAACACTTAGTCCAAACAACAATGCAATGCAAGAATGACATACATGATGCTAACTCGAACATGCAACCATGCAATATGACTTAAGCATGCAAAATGCAATGGAACTAGCATGCGACAACATGCAAAGATAGAGAAAGCATACGACAATATACAAGGCAAGCATGCAACAACATGCAAGGGATAGAGCAAGCATACAACAATATGCAAGACAAGCATGCAACAACATGCAAGGGATAGAGCAAGCATACAACAATATGCAAGACAAGCATGCAACAACATGCAAGGGATGGACTTAAACCAAAATGGGCAGACCTTAACTATGCCCAAATCAGTGGCCATAATGTTAAGATGAAGGCGCCGAAAACATATACAAGCATGCATGCCAATTGGCTCACCAATTGAGGCATAAAGGTGCAACTCTCAAGAACACTTAAAGAGTGAAAAGCATGGAAGTGTAACAACACTAAGTGCACTGCAATGAGGTAAGAAACGATGCCAAATCATTCAAACGACACAAGTATGACATGCAAGGGTCCTAAGGCATGAAAGCTAGCAAAGAGTAACACGAAACGGGCATGCAATACATAGCACAAGTGCATGAATTAGGCATGGAAAGAGCTTAATTAGGTCTAAAAAAAGACTTAAACATGCTGAGATGAAGGCTCAAATATCTAGGCACGCAAGCATACAAGCTAAGCCATAAACTAGGCAATAATGCACAACACTCAAAGACGCTTAAGGCATGAATGAAGTGGAAATATGGCAATGCTACATGCCTTGAAATGAAGCATTAAATGATGCCAAATCATCTAAATAGCTTAAACATAGCATGCATGAAGCATCAAAACACAAAGCTAGCAAGGCCAATTACACTACAGCTATACAAAGCATGAAGGATATGGCGAAGGCTACCCCAAACAGTCCTAAAACATGTTAAAGTGATACTAAAACATTCATGGAAGTAAGCCAAAACAAGCTAGCATGGTGTGCATGAGGCATGATGCATACAAGGCAAATAAGGTGGATTACACTACACCTATTAAGACCAAGCATGGGATGACTCAACAAACAAAAATCAGAGTTATATCATGGCATAATAACCCCAAAAACCCACTAAGATGGTAACCTAAGGATCTAAGCATAGAGGCATGCACAATAATCCATTCATGAGGCATAAAACACAAACTCTCCAAGGCATTGAAAGCATGTCAAATGTAGGTGTATGACCACATTTCATGGACTGAAATAACATTTAAAATGATGGCAAATCATGCAAACATCACATGCATGGCATGGTAGGGGCCTCAAAACCCAAGACTAACTAAAGCATTTACACTATAGCTATACAAAGCATGAGTGATATGGCCATGGAAGCCCAAAAAAGTCCTAGGACAGCCCAAAATACGAATAAAATTATGCTGGAGCAAAGCCAAAATATGCTAGGATGATGAGTCAAAACATCATGCACATAAAGCTAGTAAGCAAGATTTGTTCTACAAGTATATGGAGCATGTAAGGACTAACCCAATCATGGCATGACTTGGACAACCAAAAATAGAGTTACATCATGGTATATTAGGACCCAAAATGTACTGAAATGATGAGCCAAAGGCTTAGGCTAAGCGGCATGCGCAAAAATCCATTCTTGAAGCATAAAGCACAAGCTATACAAAGCATTCAAGGCATGTCAAATGCAAGTGAACAACAATATTTCATGGATTGAAATAGTATGTGGAATGAGGGCAAGACATGCAAACATCACATGTATGGCATGGTATGGGCCTCAAAACCCAAGACTAGCCAAAGCATTTACACTATAGCTATACAAAACATGAGTGATATGGCCATGGCAGCCCAAAACAATCCTAGAACAGCCCAAAATAAGAATAAAATCATGCTGGAGCAAAGCCAAAATATGCTAGGATGATGAGTAAAAACATCATGCACATAAAGCTAGTAAGCAAGATTTGTTCTACAAGTATATGGAGCATGCAAGGACTAACCAAACCAAACCAAACCAAAACAGAGGTATGACATGGCAAAACATCACCAAAAACCTACTGCAATGGAAACAAAACAAGCTAAAAGGACATGTCAAAGCAGGAAGCATATAAAGCTAGTTTAAGTGATTTACACTACAAGTGTCACACCCCAAATCCGGGCATGACCGGCCGTGGCCCACAGGGACTTAGCCCAAGGCACACGTAAGCCTAAACATGAACCCAAAACCACAAAGAATAAATGTGATGATAGCCCAGAAATAAATAAATCAAAACTCAATCCAGTGACATGCCACAATTGAAAAACAAGTCATAACCAACTTCCTAAAAATATATATATACTAAATGGGACACAAACCGCCCACAACATAAATAATTCTAAATAAAACTCAACCACAATGTATGCACAAAACTCGACAAGCTACCTAAAACAAATTAAATAAATACCCTAGAGGTCCATGCAATTGAGTCCCCGCTACGCCATGAGTCGATTCTAAGTCCTTCAAACACCTGGAAATGGTAAACAACTAAGTCAGCTGATAGCTCAGTGAGTAGCAACATGGATAGTAAATACAGTTTTGAAAACAGGGTTCAATTCCAAAATAAGATATATATCACAGAAACTAGATTGGCATACAGTTTGGTAAATACAATCTGTTTCAAAAAGAAGGTTCCACAATTCAACACTTAAAATACTCATGTCTCGCAAGAACATGATAAACAACATTTTTCACTTAAAACAGATTATAACATGAACGCCAATAATTTTCTGGGTACCAATAAAAACAAATAATCTGCCACACAGTTCTCAAGGCTATAAGCCCCGTTGGACCCAATACCGAACTAAGAGTCATCCTCAGAG
>NW_021025186.1:1675695-1698167 GCF_004153795.1 Camellia sinensis
AATTAAATCTTTTAAATACAGTGAAGATTGTCCAACAGAGGCCTCCAACACTAGTAAGCATTCTGCCTAACAAAAGTACATTAAAAAGAAGAAGAAAAAAAAGCGTATTAGGCATTTTGTTTGATCATTTTACCTAGTGTACAAGGGTAACTACTGGTTTGGTAATTAAAAACTTGGCCCACTTTATGTATTAACGTCTGTTAGCAAAAATTTAGTTTGGGTCAAATCAACAGAGTGGATTTGATAGAGAAATCAATTTTCACAAACAAATCAAACAATGTGGTTGGTGTGCTAAGACTTGGACAGATTCAAGGATTTCTTTGGAGGTTGTAACGTGAAGAAACAGAGATAATCACACTGGAAATGTGATTAATAATACTTAAACTTGTCACTTAATTACAATAATCAAATTACAAGTTTTATAGCACTACAATCCACAGGCCCAAAATGAGTTAACAAGAACTTAAACTACTATTACTCCTAAGTACATGTACTGAACTACTCTTAGATAAGTTATTGCTACTCCTAGATTTTACAAGTAATGTGAATTGGTTACCTATATGAGTGTTGAACTGGGGCTGGTTCTATGAGAATGAAGAGACTAAATTCTCTTGAAACACTTATGAATTCATGCAGCGTTCAAGGCCAAAATGAACACAACAGTGAGAACCACGATGTGTTAGAAGATATTTTGTGTGAAATCTATTGTCTTGGCTTACACAAACGGCTGAACAATTCAAGGCATCGCGTCCATTGGTTAGCCAGTAAGTCCGATAGATTATCACTAGGGAAGGTTTAAGGCCGAAAAACTACCTATTCTGATGCAAGATATTTTCGACTTATACTCTTTCGTTAAAGTCTGCATATTGTTGCATTTCCGTTGTCATCAAATTCCATTCATGTAGGGAATTGTTGGAAATGGTAGAAAAATTCTGGGTAAAACCATAATTTTTTCTCAAGTTTGGTCTATTTTTTAGGTGGGCCCCGAGCATCGATTTACTCGGGTCAAAGTGGTAACGCGTTCTATGCCGCGTTGTGATTCACGTGGTATATTTGGTTGCTCAAAACCATTACCGAGTGAATGGGAAATTGAAGCCAAAGTGTGCTCCATGAAAATGGAGTTTTGGTGGAAATTCCTTAAGGTTGTAAATTGGCTTGTCCCACATTGATTTGGTGGGAAGTTTTGAAAGGGGTTATAAGGCTTGGGCGAGATACTTGGGGTGTGCCCCAAGGGGTACCCAAGTGTTTTAGAGGGAGAGGTTATGGGCAAAATGGGCTAGACCCATTGGACCCAAAAATCA
This sequence comes from Camellia sinensis, assembly GCF_004153795.1. Classification (NCBI taxonomy): domain Eukaryota; kingdom Viridiplantae; phylum Streptophyta; class Magnoliopsida; order Ericales; family Theaceae; genus Camellia; species Camellia sinensis. The sequence continues at coordinate 1,676,997 of NW_021025186.1, forward strand.
CCACACGTGCGCGCCGCCGCCGCCGTCCGTCCAGGCGGGCTGGGCCTGGGCTTGGGCGCTGGTGCGTGGTGTGTGGTTGGGTTGGGCTTCTAATCTTTTTGGGCAAAAAACATTTGAATTTAATTTTATATTTTATTAAAATAAAATCCAGAATTCAAATTAAACTGGTTTGGATTTATTGTTCATCCAAACAGGGCCCTTCCCGTTTTCAAACAGAATTAAACTGTTTTGGATTTATTGCTCATCCAAACAGAGCCCTTCCCGTTTTCAAACAGAATTAAACTGTTTTGGATTTATTGCTCATCCAAACAGAGCCCTTCCCGTTTCTATCTGTTTGAATAAACAGATTCAAATCTGTTTAAATTTGAATATAACAGGTTTCATACCTGTTCAATTCAAAACCAAAAGCCACCTACCTGTTCAATTCAAAACCAAGAGCCACATACCTGTTCAATTCAAAACCAAGAGCCACATACCTGTTCAATTCAAAACCAAGAGCCACATACCTGTTCAATTCAAAACCAAGAGCCACATACCTGTTCAATTCAAAACCAAGAGCCACATACCTGTTCAATTCAAATGATCAGAAAAGTTATTCAAATAAATTAACCAAGTAAGTTGTTTAATTTTATTCTGTTTTTATTTGTTTATTTAATCAGATTTTATTTTTGTTTTTGTAACAAAATAAAATCTGTGGTTTTATTTATTTATTTTTATTTCGAGTTTGATTTTTGTAATCAAACAAATTCTCTCCTTTTCTCTATTTCTTTTATTCTTGTTGTTGTTTTGTACACAACAGAATTTAATCTTTTTAAATACAGTGAAGATTGTCCTACAAAAATGTCACAAGAGCAACCACCAGTAGGATCACTTTCATCTTGTGGGAGAGCTTATTCTTGCTTGAGTTGGAGGATGAACAAGGAGGAAGGTCTAATTTTGCAATACCTCCACATAGATCATTATTTCCTACAATTGAAATTGCACTTGAATTTTCGAACACTCCTTGCATGGGAACTTGTCCATGTAGCATATTAAACGACAAATTCAACATATCTAATTGAAGCTCACCTAGATAACTTGGGATCAGCCCCGACAAATTTGTGTGAAAGATCCAATACTCTTAAGCCCCTCAATGTGCTCAAACTTTGAGGTATCTCTCCTTCAAGTGAATTCGCCTCCAACAGTAGCCATTCTAGACTCAAACAACTGTTCAGAGTGTTTGGTATGGATCCTGATAATCTATTATAGGACAAATCCATGACTGCAAGATTTTTCAAAGACCCAACTTCTAATGGAAGAGAACCAGTCAGTGCATTGTGATATAACAAGAGGAATATTGAAATGGAGGAGAGATTCATAATTTCATAGGGTATTGAACCATTGAGATTATTTTTATAAAGGTCTAATTCCAACAAGCTATGACAATTGCCCAAACTCAGAGGTATGCTTCCATGGATATTGTTTTCTCCCAAGTTGAGTGTAATCAACGAAGTCAAATTACCAAGCGATGATGGAAGTTCTGTGAATTTGTTCTGGTCTAAGTACAGAGCATGCAGCTTTTGAAGTCTACCGATGGAGGATGGAATAGGGCCTGCAAGATTATTTACTGCCATAGATAAGACAGTGAGGCTGAGGAGGTTCCCGATGCCTGAAGGAATGCTTCCATGTATTTGATTAAGCTCCAAATTTATCAAGATAAGATATGTGGAGAGATTAGCTACAGAGTCAGGCAATGTACCACTGAGAAGATTTTTACCCACATCAATAAATTGCAGACTGGTGCAATTTGTTAGAGACGAAATAAAAGTGAGGTCATCTCACAATCGATTTTGATGAACTGCTATTGTTTGAAGACCCGTACGTTTTCCAAGATCACTTGGCATTGTCCTGTGAAATCATTTGTAGAGAAGACTATCCATTCCAGCTCCGAAGCATTTGACAGTGTAGTAGGAAGTGTTCCAGTAAACAAATTGTTCACAAAATAAAGAAACCTGAGATTAGGAAGTGTGGAGCCTATATCAGGGGGAATAATTCCTTGAAGTTGGTTATAAATTGCTGATAACATAATGATGGTGGAGATATTGTAAAGGCCAGATTGGACCTTACCAGATAGTTTATTCTGCGATAACTGGACAAATGCCAGGCCTCGAAGTTTAGTAAATTCCCCTGGAATCTCCCCTTGCAGATTACATTCCGCTAAAGAGAGTTCTGACAGATATGAGAGGTTTCCAATGGAAGGAGGGATGGTTCCTGAAAGCTTGTTTTTACTCAACTGGGATGTTTCCGGTTAGGTTGTTGTCAAGCAAGTTCAGCCGTTCAACTTTTGAGCAGCGAGAAAGGTTGTTGGGTGTTCCGCTTCCAAACGAATTGTTGCTGAAGTTTATTGTTTGTAGCCGAAACAAGCGACCCACTCCTGTGGGATTGGGCGGTGGAAGTTATTGTTTTGAAGAACGATGCTTTTGAGGAAGTTAGAGTTATCCCAATAACTCTTATCAGGATGTCGACGACTACAAAAAATGCCGTTCCAGTGACAGTGGTGGACTGTATGATTCCAGGAAGTGAGGGCACCAAATGGGTCTTGAACTATTGCGGTCTTCAAGGCCAGCAACGCAAGCCGATCTGTCTCATTTGCCATGATGCAACTGGCTGCAGGGATGTTGCACAACAAGTAGCACCACCACCACAAAAGGGCAGTGTAGAGCACAATAAGCGAGCTTGCCATGATTTTTTTTTTCAATTTTTTTTTTCTTGATGAATTAGGCACTTACATATGATGGTGTGCTTATTATACTACTATTAAAATGTGACCATTAAAAAAAAATAATTAATTAAAGACCTTCCTAAACTAACGTTTACTAGAGATATGATAATTAAGGAGGCGGATTCCTTCTTTCGTAATTAAAACAAAAAAACAAAAGCAAAACACAAGACGGCAAATGGGTGGAATCCTTCACAAAGAGGATAAGACCGGTCCATTCTGCAATTGGGGTTCCTGCTGTGCCATACAGCAAGCTATTGTCGATGCTTGTCCCGAATCTTTTTCACTAATTCGATCTGTTCATATTGTACGTTTTGTTGAGTGGATCATTTATACAAAAAATCAAGTTGCTTGGATATCTACAGTTTTATAACAAGAACATATTTATTTTTTAAAAAATAAATGGTTAACATAATTTCTAAAAACAATTAGGACTTGATCATAGGCCTACGGATGTCTAATTAATTTTATTTTTTTCATGAATCATATACTCGACGAACCCTATAATATGAACCGTTCGGATCATAAAAACAAACCCGGTATCAACCATCATGAAAGATCACAACAGGGGATTGTGACTCGAAGTAATAGCAGCATCTCTTGTCCGTCCCTCCTATGCATGTCTTTGGGAGGAGCAATTATTGGAATCCATGTCTATTTTTAAAAAGACTTATGCTGTGTTTGGTTGGGGAATTTAGGGAGGGATTTGGAAAGGGAAATGGAAAAGGTAGGTGAAATGTGAATAAAATATGTCTATATTTCACCTAGTTTCACACACATTTTCCCATTCCCTTTCAAAATCTTTTCCCAAAACCCTCCAACCAAACACAGCATTAAGGTCGTCGATGTGTAATCCGTATCAGCCATATATTTATTTTTTCGTTTATTAATTATTTATTTATATTCAATTATGGGTGATAATTATAGAAAGCGGCTACCCTCCATTCCAAATCGGGTGTTGTTGGGATGTAGTTTTTATAATTTGAATAGTTCATTTTGTAAGATTTTTCATATATATTATTCTCGTAAAAAATTAAGTTGATCTGATAATTATAATATGTTCAATTTGTTCCGTTGTAATAAAAAAAATAAAAAAAATTTGATGGTCTAAAAAACATATTTGTCGTTCATTTTTTTAAAGACAAATATAATAAATTAAATACGCTACAATTAGCTAATAAACCTAATTTTTAAAAAATGATTTACACAAAGAACATTACAAAATAAATAGATCAAATCATCAAAATGAGTTTTGTAATGGACTTTACTGACAACACCCTCCAACTCAAATCATAAATGGGAGGAAACCTATCCCATAATTATAATAGTCTTAACTAGGGGTGATAAACAAGCCAAACTGTTGGAACAATCTTCTGTGTAAATAAAATAAATTGAAATAAAGCCAAACAAATAAATAAATAACGTACCATATTTATTTATCGAACTGAATTAAAAAGAGAGATTTACCAATAAATCCCAAAATTTGAACTTATGAACCAGTTGGTCCCCTTTTTATTCTATTAAACCGTTTAGTCCCATCAAATTGTGAGGGACATAAATACCCTCGTGTAACTGTTCTTTGATGCGGCTGGGGGGCTTCAAGATTGGGGTTGAGGCGCGTGTGTGTCTCACGTGCGTGTGTGGCTCATGTGTGGTGTGTTGCATGTGAAACACTGCGAAGGTGTCACAAAATGGGAAACCGCTGTAAGGGATTTTTATTTTTGGGCTGGGTTGGTGTGTTTGGGGGTTAGGACAATGCCCACACACCCACAACCCGTTCAAGTTTTACCCGTTTTGTCCATTTATATTTACACAGTCGTTGTGGTCTCTCAGTCTGTACTGTATGAAACCCTACTTGTGACAGTCGAACGGTGTGACGATCGAACGGTGTGACGTTGCAAGAAGTGGCCGATAAAGGAACCCCAGTTCGAATAATCACTCAACGGTGATCTGACATAGATCTTTCATGGACGGGATGGGTATGTTCCGTAAATTTTGATGTTGGCATTTGTGTTTCGTAGTATGGCTCATTCTGTTTATGTTTTTTCCTTGTCGATTTCGTTCGTACTGTTTAGTAGTGGTTATGAGTCGATTAAGTATGATGTTGGAGGGTGTGTGTGTTAGGTGTTTGGGGGGTTTTGTGTGTGTGGATTATTGTGCTGCGTGTTGGGTTTGTGGGGTATTTGGTTTTTGGTGGTTGGTGTGGGCTAGCGTACGACTTTCTGAGGCTTGGGATTTTTTGTTCCTTTGTGTGTTGTGTTGTGTTGTGTTGTTGGTTGTGGTTGTGGGGGTAAAGGGTTGAAGAAAGTTATTGAGGGGGACATTTTTGTTGGGGACCACACGTGATGCTTGGAAAAGGGGTCTGCTTGTGTGGGTTGGGTGGATGTTTGCATGTGTGGGTTAGTGTGAAATATTTTTTATGTGGTGCGTGTTTGGTTTTGGGGGTATGTGGTTTTTTTTTTTACTATGTGTTGTGGTACTTTTGGTTTTTGTGTGGGCCATCGTTGTTTTTTTGTGTTTGTGTGTGAGTGGGATTAGGTTCAGATAAAAATTGGTTGTGGGGTTGGTTTGTGGGGGCACATGTTACTGTGAACATGCAGGTGGGGTTTGGCTTTGGCAGGTTTTGTGGTTTTTGTATGTGGTTTGTGTGGCTGTAGTTGTATGTGTTTTGCGAGAGTTTCTTTTTTTAATTTGCTGACTATTTGTGGGTCATAGTTTCATGTGGGGTATGTGGGTGCTATGTGGTGGGGGTTTTGGTGTCTGTCTTGTTGGTGGCTGAGTTGGTGTGGTAATGCGGTGGGGTGTGATGCAATGAGTTCATTTGTTGAGTGAGAGTGTGGTGTTGGTATTTTTGTGTGCAGCAGCTGGTTTTTTTTGTATGGGGGGTGGCTGCATGGGCTTATTTTGTTGGGGGAGTAGCTGTATTAATTGTTAAATTGGTTTATTTCTGGTGTTGCAGATAGCAGTACAGTACGTAGTCCGTGGACCCGCTCGTGTGAGAAGCGAATGGTTGAGGAAGCATCTGGGTCGAAGCCACACAAAGTAGGTGTGAAAATGGAGGGGCGCATCCTTTTCAAGCAGACGAAAGTTGTACATAATACGGTGGGACGTAATGTGAGTAAAGTTAATTACTCCCCACAGCGACAGGCCCACACGAGGATTAACTACCGGTCAAACGTTGCTGGTATAATCAAACTTGTTAGTTCGGTAAAACTGAGGGAGGCACATATGAATCAATTAAAGAGAACGCCATTTTGGATTATGATCGAGGCGATCCACGTCAACAATCTGAACCACAATGAATTCAGGAAGTGTGATGATCTGATCTCGAAGATTATAAGAATATATGATCCGCGTGATAATGCGTTTCATATTGGAGGAGCATGTGTGCAATTTGATAGTAGCGATGTCAGACTAATTTTTGGTCTGCAATGCAGGAAGAAACGTTTGGATTTATCTCCGGGTCAACGACCAGTATCTGACTTCATTCAGCGTAGGTGCCGTGACACGTCACAGTTAACATCGAAACTGGTGAAAAGTTTGTTTGTCGAAGCTATTAAAGGGCAGACTAGGCAAGATGAGGAAGACGTAGCAAAGCTTCTGGCGTTGTACATGTGTGGCAAGCTGTTTTTCACAAACTCAGGTGAAACAATAAGTTGGGCATTTGTTCGGTATATGAACGACTTGAACACTGTGAGGATGTACGACTGGATTGGAGCAATAATGACAGCACTAACTAATGGGGCCAATGAAGGAGTTTCATTGGAATGCCTGAAAGGTGGACAGGCTGCGTGGTTGTGTTATTGTATGTTGAAATGTCCCAATGTAATTAGTCGCTGTTAACACGAGCAATTGTGGTAGAACATATTAGTTGGCTGATATTTTGTTTTTTCTTGTTAGGTTTAGTATTGGATTATGTGAACATTCACAATAATTGAGCTGAAAACGGAGAACATGTTCCCGCAGATTCATGAAAATGGGACATTAAGAAATTGCTGAGCAAAGGGCAGGGGGTTGATCTGTCCCGGACCAGTTTTAATTATTTAGTTGTGTGTTGGGTGTGGTTGTTATTTAAAGGCGAGTTTTGGAGTTTTTTTATAATTCGTGATGGTCATTGATGTTTGTGTCTGCGTATGGTTTAAAGAGTAGACTGGCTTAGGTTGTTCGAATATGGAAATGTGAATGAATGGGTGGCGGATGTTTGTCGTGTTTGGAGTATTTTCAGTCAGATATGGTTGATTGTGTTTGGAGGTGATGAATGTTTTCGTGATGAAATTGAAGGTGAATGGTGCACACAACGTTAATGCGATTCATACGGACGACTGTGAAATTTGATTTTCGAGGAGGGCGTTGTACGCTCGTAGCAAAGTGCAGTGTCGTGGGAAGGGCAGCTAAAGCAGACATCGCAGGTGGCGGAATGCGACAGCGTGTTTAACATGGTTTTCCATCATTTTTGTGAAGAACAGTGAAGGGGTGAAAGTCAAGTTTTTGAGGTGAATGACTATGGCACGTGCAATCGCTAATCTGGAATTGGAAGAATAAGAGATGAAAATGATTGCATTGGCTTGAGGGAGAAGTTGGCTTGGTCTAAAAAAAAAACTGGAAGGGCGGCAAGCCTCGAATATTGTAGGGGGGTTTGGAGTGTGTGGTTTGGAATTAAGAATGACGGGTGGACAAGTTGAAAAAGAAAATTTCGAGTTGTGGTAGGAGTGTGTTGGTGCTTGAAGGATACTCGCTGATCGTGATGTACACGCGGTGATGCAAGCCTTTTCGGGATGTGGAGGTGGCGTCGTGATGGCGCTTGGAGGAGTGATGCGGGGTTAAGGGTTGGAGTGAAGATTGTGTACAATGGTCGCCGGATTAGGGGGCTGGTTGGCGGGGTGGCATAATGTGTACGTAATGAGGGTGTGGGCCGAGTGCAGGATGTGCTGTGTTGTTGATTCGGATGGTGAGCAAGTGTGGGAGAACTGAATGGTGGTATTGTGAATTGTTTGATCTGTTCCCTGATATAGATGAGGGGTAATTGTTTCTGGGGGGAAAACATCGTTTTTTCGTAACATAAAAAAAAAGTTAGGCAGGAACAAAATTGCCAGATTTCGAAGTACCCCATCTTGCATGGGCGCGTAATAAGAAGTCAGTCACAGACGCTGGGGTTGTGGTTCGAAGTGATGGCTTGTGTTAATTAATGTCGGAGTTATTGATGTGGACGCTGTGGTCGTGAGGTAGTAAGTGGTCCGACTTTGAATATAAACAATAGGTTGGGGGTGTGGAAAATGGAGGTTGTGGAAAATGAGTGACGGTGGAGGAGAAGTGTAGAATCAAGCAAGGTTATGATAGGCATGGTGATCGGTATTAAGTTTTTTTTTTAATTTGTTGATACTTGTTGTAATGAAATTTTTTTTGTGGGTACGTGATATTGTTTGGTGGGTGTGTAGGGCGGTCCATGTGGGAGGATTGTGATGCTGGTCGGTGGTGGTGGACCTTTAGTGATTGTGAAAACCTCAAATACGCCAGAGTAGCCCTTTGTGGATATGTGCCGGAAGTTTTATTTGTTTTGTAGAAAAATTAGTTTTGCTTTCACATTTGGGGAATGAACTCTTGTGGGAGCAATATACTGTAGCATTGGTGTTATGTGGATTTATGAAGGTTTTTCAATTTGTTCATGTTTAACTTGTAGGTGATTGACGGGTATGTTGAGTTGCTGAAAAAGCGAGCATGCCGAGATATATGGGGATGATGAGTTGGGCTGATAAAGTCGTTGAATTTTTAGTAGTGTGTGTTTGGTGAGTTGTGAAGTTATGTAAGTGCACCAAGCTCGTATTTGTGTTGTGTGTTGTTCTGAATGATTTTAACTTTTTTTGCAGGATATGGTGAAGAAGCGATGAATGTGGTGTTTTTTTTTGTTGCCTAGGGAAAAGTTATTGTTCGTCGATGTTTCTGTTGGCGAGCGATTGTAAGGTTCATACACTTCCCTAAATGTGTCATGATGGACATATGACCACTTGTAGTGTATGATACGGAAGAATGGGACTTGGAAAACAATTCATTCCGATGAGGCTAGCATGAGAGATAGGAGCAGTGCAGAATGTTAAGCACTTTGCTTGCTGAGTTTGGTTTTTGAGTTAATCTTTTTATTTTGTTTTGTGATGATAGTGATTGTTTTCTGGGCTTAGGTTCTGAAGATTGTGTAATTTGTTTTGTGTTGAGTTGTAGGCTATTAGAATACGCACGATGAGTTACTATCTGGTATGAGATGAGATGAGCAGTTTAGCGATAGTGTTGTTGGATGAGCAAAAAGATATATAGGAGCGAATTTCAAGCTAGCTCGGCTTGAAGCTGTGACGTGTCGCCAACAAGCACCCGGCGTACGTAGCGTTAGTGTGTGTGCACATATCATTTTGTCTTGGGGACTTGAACATTTATGAGGTTACTGTGTAGCGTGTTTTTGGTCATTGCACTGAGATATGTAATATTTATTGTTTTGGTGCAGGCTTGTGATTTGTTGGGCGTCATTAGTGTGCGATATTATGGCGACGTAATGTTCAATCAGGGTCTGCACGTGGGAACGCTTCGCTACAATCGGAAGATATTGCATCGATACTTAATATCAGTGCAAATAACATAAGGCGTTTAGTGTGTGGTGGTATTCGACATGATATTGTATATATTCGATGGATATATGTCTTCGGTTTGGATTTACTACTATGTTTATTATTTGGCAAGGGGTAGTATGAGGTTGATGCTTGTTTTTTGTAGAAGCTCGTGTTTGTTTTTTTTGGCTGAACATCAGTTGTAATGTTTGGAGTGTTGGTTGAAATGTTTAATGGTCATCGTTTTTTTTTGTTGGGTGGTTTATTTGATGAATTGTTTTGGTTTGAGTGGTTTACTTGTACGCTTGATTTTTTGTGTGGTAATAAGCATGTAAGTGTGTGGTTGTGGGATAGTGGCCGTGATGTTGTGATGTGATTGATTTTTCTGTGGTGTGTGATGTGAGTGTTAGGTGATGGAAGGTTGGGGTGGGTGTAGCGATTAGTTGTGATGGAGGACGGCCTGTACTGTTAACAACATAGTCGGCAGCGTTGAATTTTGTTGCCGCTAAAAATTGGTTACGTATTATATGTTTTACTATTTTTACATATTACAGCATACACATAATATAGTATGATTAAAAATGACAATACTTTTGGAACAAAATAAATGTAAGAAGTTCAAAAAGTTGTAATGGTAACGAGGGCATGAATTGTTCATCTAATTGTCTTCGTCACTCATTAAAACTGGAAGCTGTAAATTGTTTGTTGCAACTTGTCTTTCATACAAGTCTAAGGTTATGGATGTGCATACCTGCACGTTGAACATGTTAACACATCCACAATAATAAAAGTAATGGTTAAAAATGAGAATACTTTGAACAAAATAAATGTAACAAAGTTCAAAGTAATTATGGTAACGGGGTATGAAGTGTTTTTCACACGTCATTAATAAACTGGAAGCTGTAAAATGTTTGCCTGTAAACTTGTCTTTCATACAGTCTAGGTTTATTTGCTGTGGGCATCAACTTATTTAGATAGAAAACAACTGCCAATAAAGACAAAGTTTACAGCAAAACATTTACAGCTTCCAGTTTATTAATGACGTGTGACAACTTCATACCCGTTACATTAATTACTTTTGACTTGTTTTAACATTTATTTTGTCCAAAAGTATTCTCATTTTTAACCATGACTTTATTATGTGGATGCTGTTAACATGTTCAACGTGCAGGTTTGCACCATCCATAACCTAGACTTTATGAAAGACAGTTTGCAAACACAATTTACAGCTTCCAGGTTTATGAGTGACGGATGAACAATTCATGACCTCGTTACCAAATTACTAACTTTTGAAACTTCTTACATCTTATTTTGTTCCAAAAGTATTGTCATTTTTAATCAATACATATTATGTGTATGCTGTTAATATGTAATAGAATAGTAAACATATAATATCGATACAAATTTTAGCGGCAACAATATACGCTACCGCTATGTTGTTAACAGTACAGGGTCTCCATCACACTAAATCGGCGCACACGCCACACACCCATGCGAACCCTTCCATTCTAGCCTAACACTACATCACACACCACAGAAAACATTACACATTAGCATTGCCCAATACAGTCACCCTGCCACTCATTCCACTCAAACAGTCACCACATAACATGACATTACCACACAAAAACAAGCCGTACAAAGTAACCATTCTCAAAAACAAAAACAATTTCATTGTCAAATATAACCATACGTTTCCAAATCAAAAAAATAATTTACTGTATGACCATTTTAATACATTTCAAAACCCAACACTCCAAACATTTTACCATACTGATGTTCAGCCAAAAAAAAAAACACAACCAAAAAACATGCATCATACACCCAGTCCTTTGTTGCGCATCTAAATTTAATTACCATGTTTATGTTCCAAACGATGTACCATATTTTGTCATTCCTTCAAACACGTGCTGGATCATTCACAACGCTTAGCCATATTGCACGTAGTAGATGGAATTACTTCCCGTGTAGCGAACGGTTCCACGTCAGCCCGATGAACATACTGTCGCATAATAAGCGCACAAACAATGACCCACAATCAAGCCTGCACAAACAAAAAATAAATTACATAATCAGCAGCCAAAAACACGCTACACAGAACCTTAACAGTTCAGTCCCCCAGACAAAATGATATGTGCACACAAGTCTAACGTACCGTCCCCCGGTTTCTGTTGCCGAGGCACTTTGTCACAGTTTACAAAGCGAAGCTGGGCTGAAATTCGCCGTATGCTTTGCCATTCCACCCGAAATTCAGCGCAAGTCTGGCTTCATCACCTTAGTAACACGTTCTTTTCAGCCACAACTCAAACAAAACAATTACACAATCTTCAGAACCTAACCCCAGAAAAACAATCACTGATCAAGCAAAACAAATACAAAAATTAAACTCAAAAAAGCCATACCAGCAAAGTTGCTACATTGTGATGCAGCATCAGCTCTATCTCCATGCTGCCTCATCGGATTTGAATGTTTCCAAGTCCCCATCTTCCGTATCATACACTACAAGTGTCCAATGTCCACATGACCATTAGGAAGTGTATCGTGAACTACACACTCGCTCACGCCACAGGAACATTTCTGAATCGATCTGGCCTAGACTGACTGTATCACGCCTCTCTCAACGCATAACTCCTGGCAAAAGTTTAAAAAAATCATCAGAACACACACAGACACAAATACGAGCTTTGGTGCATACATTAACTTCAGACTCACCAACACACACTACTAAAAAATACGACTTATCAAGCCAACTCATCATCCGCATATATCCTCGCATCGCTCGCATTTTCCAGCAACTCAAACATACCCGTCAATCACGCTACAATAAACATGAACAAATTGAAAAACTTCTATTATATATATATTATATGACGTATATTCAAAAGAGTTCATTCGCCCAAATGTGGAAATGCAAAATAATTTTTCTACAAATACAAATAACTCCGCACATTTCCACAAAGGCTACTGCTGCGTATGAGGTTTTTTCAATACTAAAGTCCACCACCACACCATGCATCACAATCCTCCCACATGGCCTACACACCCAACAATTTTCAGTACCCACAAAAAAATTTCATTACAACAAGTATCACAAATAAAAAAACAAACTTACATTACCGATAACCATGCCTGATCAATACCTGCTTGATTCTAACCCATTGTCTCCTTGCCACGTCAATCAATTGTTCAACAACACCCTCATTTCTGCCCGCTGCAGTCCATGGAATCAGACGGGATTCCACACCCCCAACCTATTGTTTATATCAAAGTCCGGACCACTTACTACCCTTCACGACCACAAGCGTCCAATCAATAACTCCGAACATTATTAACACAGCCATCACCTCGAACCACAACCCAGCGTCTGTGACTGGACTTACTTATTACGCCCATGCAGAGATGGGGTGCTCGAAATCTGGCATTTTTTGTTCCCTGCCTGAACTTTGTTTTTTATGTTAACGAAAAAACGATGTTTTCCCCCAGAAACAGATTACCCCATCATCTATTCAGACAGATCCAACTTCACAAATACAAACCATCAGTTCTCCCAACATTGCTCACCATCGAATCACAACAGGCACATCCTGCACTCGCCTCAGGCCCACACCTCATTACACATATATGCAGGCCGCCCATACCAGCCCTATCGGCGACACATTGTACACAAATTTCACCTCAATCCTTACCCCAGCAATCACTACCTCCAACGCCATCAACGACGCACCTCCCACATCCGGAAAAAGCTTGCAGTCACCGCGTGTACATCACGATCAGCGAGTTGATCCTCAAGCCCAAACACACTCCTCCACAACTCGACTGAGAATTGTTCTCTTTTTTCAAAAACTTGTTCCACCTCGTCATTCTTAATTCAAACACACACTCAACCGTCCATCCCTAGCAATATTTCATGCTTTGCGCCTCCAGTCTTTTTTTTTCAGACCAGCAACTTCTCCCTCAAGCAATGCCAATCATTATCATCTTTTCTTTTATTCTCCAATTCCAGTAAGCGATTGGCACTGCCATACGTCCCATGCAACCTCACTGACTTTCACGCCCTTCACTGTTCTTTCAAAAATGTGGAAACCAATGTAAGCAGTCTGTCGCATTGTACCCCCAGACACTGGCGATGTCTGCTTTCCTGCCTTCCAACGAAAACTGCACTTTCTCACTGTACAAAGCATCCAAAATTTCAGTCGTCCGTATGAATCGCATTACTGTTGTGTGCACCATCACTTCAATTTCCATCCACGAAAACATCCATCACCTCCAAACACAATCAACCAATAATCTGAACTGAAAATCTCCAACACGACAAACATCCGCACCCATCATTTCACATTCATATTCGAAACACCTAAGCCAGTCTACCTTTAACTACGCAGACACAAACATATTACCAATCACGAATTATAAAACAAACTCAAACTACGCCTTAAAATAACAACCAACACCCATACACACAAACTAAAAATTAACTGGTCGCGAAACAGCGAATCAACACCCCTGACCTTGCTCAGGCAATTTTCTAATGTCCCATTTCTGAATCTGGGGAACATGTTTCTCCGTTTTCGGCTCAATTATTGTCGAATGTTCACATATCCAATACTAAAACCTTAAAAGAAAAAAACAAAAAATATCAAGCCACTAATATGTCCTAACACAATTTGTTTTGTTACAGCGACTAATTACATTGGACATTCACATACCATAACACAACCACGCAGCCTGTTCACCTTTCACGGCATTCAATGAAACTCCTTCATTGGCCCCATTAGTGCTGATCATTATTGCATCCAGTCTCAGTCGTACAAATCCTCACTGTGTCCAGTCGTTCATGTAACGCACAAATGCCCAACTGATTGTCTCACCTTGAAATTTGAAAAAAACACCTTGCCCACACATGTACAAGGCCAACAGCTTTGCCACATCTTCCTCATCTTTGCTGGTCCGCCTTTAACAGCTTCAAAAAACAATAACTTTTCATCAAGTTTCGATGTTAACCGCGATGTGTCACGACACCTGCCGGCTGAATGAAGTTCTGACACTGGTCGTTGCCCCGGGGATAAATCCAACGCTTATTCCACATTGCAAACCAAATCAGCCTCACATCGGCTACTAGCAAATTCCCAACATTGCCCCTCCAGATATGAAACGGATTCTCACGCGAATCATACGTTCTTATAGAGTCTTAGCAATCGATACGATCACCTTTCTGAATTCATTATGGTTCAACTTGTTGACAGTGGATTGCCTGATCATAATCCAAAATAGTGTTCTTCTTCAAAGCTGATTCATATGTGTCTCCGTCAGTTTTGCAGAACTACAAGTTTGATTATACCAGCAACGTTTGAACCGGTAGTTAATCCTCGGTGTGGGCCTGTCGCTGTGGGGAGTAATTAACTTTACTCCATTACGTCCCACCGTATTATGTACAACTTTCATCTGCTTGAAAAGGCTGTGTACCTCCATTTTCATACGCTACTTTGTGTGCTTCGACCCAGAATGCTTCCTCAACCATTCGCTTCTCACACGAGCCGGGGTCCACGGACTACGTACTTGTACTGCTATCTGCAACAACCAGAAATTTAAACCAAAATTTACAATTAATACAGCTACTCCCCCAACAAATAAGCCAAATGTGCAGCCACCCGCCATACGAAAAAAAACCAGCTGCTGCAACACAAAAACGCAACACCACACTCTCACTCAACAAATGAACTCATTGTATCACATCCGTAGGCAGTAGATAGACAGAACAATCGAACACAGGCGTGGCTTTATGTATTACATATTATGTGAGTGATGGCCAGTACGAATACGCAATGATAATGCTAGTCCACAGTGACGGCCTGCTCTAAACACTAGAGCATTGCGTAACAGCACTACGTGTGATAGCTGATTGATCCGCCACCCGCATTTTACCACACCAACTCAGCCACCAAAACAAGACGACACCAACAACCCCCACCACATAGCACCACATCCCCAACATGAAACTATGACACAAATAGTCAGCAAATTAAAAAAAAGAAAACTCTCGCAAAAACAGCATAAACTACAGCCACACAAACCACATACAAAACCACGAAAACCTGCCAAGCCAACACGTAATATGCACCGATAGACAGGGAACCCCACCTGCATGTTTCACAGTAACATGTGCTCTTCCCCTCGAAAAACCAATACCCCACAAACCAATTTTTATCTGAAACCTAATCCCACTCACACACAAAAAAAAAACAGACGATTGGCCCACACAAAAACCAAAAGGACCGACAACACGCATAGTAAAAAAACCACATACCCAAACAAACACGCACCACATAAAAAATATTTCACACTAAACCACACATGCAAACATCCAACCCAAACGCCACACAGCAGACCCTTTTTCCATAGCATCACGTGTGGTACGGGTCCCAACAAAAATGTCCCTCAATAAACTTTCTCAACCGTTACCCCAACAGACGCAAACCAACAACACAACACAACACAAACATCCAAAGGAACAAAAATCCGCGAGAGCCTCAAGGAAAGTCGTAACGCTAGCCACCAGCCAACATTAGAGTGATCGGGTCTACTTGGGGCCGCTAGTATCCAGTGCTGCAGCACGTGAAGACAGGATTATACGGTAGATATAGACGATTACAGCGTCTCTGAGAGTGCGTGGAGGCAAGCACGGAGTACGTGTCGGTGGCACGCGTCGAGAGGGTCAAGCCAAAACCAAATACCGCACAAACCCAACACGCGCACAATAATCCACACACACAAAACCCCCAAACACCTAACACACACACCCTCAACATCATAACTAATCGACTCATAACCACTACTAAACAGTACGAACGAAAATCGACAAGGAAAAATACATAAAACAGAATGAGCCCATACTAACGAAAACAAATGCCACATCAAAATTTACGAACTACCCATCCCGTCCATGAAAGATCTATGTCATAATAGATCACCGTTGAAGTGATTAATTCGAACTGGGGTTCTTTATTACGGCCCTTCTTGCAAACGTCCACGTTTCGATCGTCCACAACCGTTCGACTGTCACAAGTAGCGGTTTTCATCAGTACAGACTGAGGAGACGACAACGACTGTGTAAATATAAATGGACAAAACGGGTAAAACTTGAACGGGTTGTGGGTGTGTGGGCATTGTCCTAACCCCCAACCACAACCCATGGCCAAAAAATAAAATCCTTACAGCGGTTTCCATTTTGTGACACCTTTCGCAGTGTTTAACATGCAAACACGGCAGCACATGAAGCCACACACGCCGTGAGACACCACGCGCCTCAACCCCAATCTTGAAGGCCCCCCAGCCGCAATCAAAGAGACAGTTTACAGCGAACGGGTATTTTTATGTCCCTCACAATTTGAATGGGAACTTAAACGGTTTAATAGAATAAAAAGGGGACCAACTGTTTCATAAGTATCAAATTTTGGGATTTATTGTAATCTCTCTTTTTTAATCAGTTCGATAAATAAATAATGGTCTACGTTAGTGTTATTTATTTGTTTGCTTTTATTTTCAATTTATTTTATTTACAAGAAATTGTTCCAACAGTTGTTGCTTTGTTTTATATCACGCCTAGTTAAGACTATTATAATTATGGGATAGGTTTCCTCCCATTTATGATTGAAGTGGGAGGGTGTTGTCCAGTAAACGTCATTTACAAAACTCATTTTGATGAATTTGCAATCTATTTATTTTTGAATGTTCTTTTGTGTAAGATCATTTTTTAAAATTAGTTTTTAGCTAATTGTAGCGTATTTATTTATTAATATTTGTCTTTAAAAAAATGAACGACCAATATGTTTTTTAGACCATCAAATTTTTTTTATTTTTTTATTACAACGGAACAAATTGAACATATTTAAATTATCAGATCAAAACTTAATTTTTTTACGAGAATAATATATTTGAAAAAATCTTACAAAATGAACTATTCAATTTATAAAAACTACATCCTAACAACACCCGATTTGGGAATGGAGGGGTAGCCGTTTCTATAATTATCACCCATAAATTGAAATATAAATAAATAATTAATAAACGAAAAAAAAATACAATATATGGCTGATACGGAATTACACATACGACGACCTTATGCTGTGTTTTGGTTGGAGGGTTTTGGGAACAAGATTTTTGAAAAGGGAATGGGAAATGTGTGTGAAACTAGGTGAAATAATAGACATATTTTTATCACATTCTCACCTACCTTTTCCAATTTCCTTTCCAAATCCCTCCCTAAATTCCCCAACCAAACACAGCATAAGTCTTTTTAAAAATAGAACATGGAATTCCAAATAAATTGCTCTCCGCAAAGACATGCATAGGAGGGAACGGACAAGAGATGCTGCTATTACTTAGGAGTCACAATCCCCTACTGTTTGTGATCTTTCATGAATGGTTGCATAACCGGGTTTGTTTTTATGTCCGAACGGTTCATATTATTAGGGTTCGTCGAGTATAATGATTCATCGAAAAAAAATAAAATTAATTAGACATCGCGAACCTATGATCAGTCCTAATTGTTTTTAGAGAATTATGTTAACCATTTATTTTTTAAAAAATAAATATGTTCTTCGTTATAGAAACTGTAGATATCCAGCACTTGATTTTTTGTAATAAATGATCCACTCACAAAACGTACAATATGAACAGATCGAATTAGTGAAAAAGATTCGGCGACAAGCATAGGACAATAGCTTGCTGTATGGCCACAGCAGGAACCCCAATGTGCAGATGGGACCGGTCTTATCCTCTTTGTGAAGGATTCCCCCATTGCCGTCTTGTGTTTTGGCTTTTGTTTCTTTTGTTTAATTAGAGAAAGGAATCCGCCTCCCTTATTAATCATATCTCTAAGTAAACGTTAGTTTAGGAAAGGTCTTTAATTAATTATTTTTTTTTAATGGTCACATTTTAAATAGTAGTATAAGATAAAGCACACCATCATATGTAAGTGCCTGAATTCATCAGAGAAAAAAAAAAATTGAAAAAAAAAAAATCATGGCAAGCTCGCTATTGTGCTCTACACTGCCCTTGTGGTGGTGGTGCTACTTGTTGTGGCAACATCCTGCAGCCAGTTGCATCATGGCAAAAATGAGACAGAGATCGGCTTGCGTTGGCCTGGCCCTGAAGACCGCAATATGTTCAAAGACCCATTTGGTGCCCTCACTTCCTGGAGATGCATCAGTCCACCACTGTCACTGGGAACGGCAATTTTTTGTAAGTCGTCAGACATCCTTGATAGATGAGTTTATTGGGATAACTCTAAACTTCCCTGCAAAAGCAAATGCGTTCTTCAAAACAATAACTTCCACGCCCAAATCCCCAGGAAGTGGGTACGCTTGTTTCGCTACAAACAATAAACTTCATGCAACAATTTCGTTTTGGAAAGCGGAAACACCCAACAACCTTTCTCGCTGGCTCAAAACGTTGAACGCTTAACTTGCTTGACACAGCCGTAACCGGAAACCATCGACCAGTGTGAGTAAAACAAGCTATTCAGCAGAACCATCCCTCCTTCCATTGGGAAACCTCTCATATCTGGTCAGACACTCTCCTTATTAGCGGAAATGTAATCTGCAAGGGAGATTCAGGAGAATTTACTAAACTTCGAGGCCTGCATTTTGTCCAGTTTAAGTCGCAGAATAAACATATCTGGTTAAGGTCCAATCTGGCCTTTACAAATATCACTCCACAGCTATCGATTATGTTTACAGCAAGGTGTAGTATAACCCAACTTCAAAGGAATTATTCCCACCTGATAATAGGCTTCCACACTTCCTAAATCTCAGGTTCTCTTTATTTTGTGACAATTTGTTTTACTGGAACAACTTCTTACTACACCTGTCAAATGCTTCGGAGCTGGAATGGATAGTCTTCTCTGCAAATGATTTCAGCAAGGACAATGCCAAGTGATCTTGGAAAACGTACCGGGTCTTCAACATAGCAGTTCATCAAATCGATTGTGAGATGACCTCACTTTTATTTCGTCTCTAACAAAATTGCACCAGTCTGCAATTTATTGATGTGGGTAAATCTTCTCAGTGGCTACAATTGCCCTGACTTTGAGCTAATCTCTCCACATATCTTATTATCTGATAAACTTTGGGAGCTTAATCAAATTACAATGGAAAGCATTCCTTCAGGACATCGGGAACGCTGCCTCAGCCTCACTGCTTATCTATGCCAGATAAATAATCTTGCAGGCCCTATTCCATCCATAGCCCATCGGTAGACTTCAAAAAAGCTCGCATGCCTCTGTATCTTAGACCAGACAAATTCACAGAACTTCCATCGATCGCTTGGCTAATTTGACTTCGTTGGATTACACTCAACTTGGGAGAAAACATATATCCATGGAGCATACCTAGTTTGGGCAATTGTCCATGAGGCTTGTTGGAAATTAGACCTTTTAATAAAAAATAATCTAATGGTTCAATACCCTAATGAAATTTATGAAATCTCTCCTCCATATTCATATTCCTTAATTGTTATATCAACAATGCACTGACTGGTTCTCTTCCATTAGAAGTTTGGGTCTTTGAAAAATCTTGCAGTCATGGATTTGTCCTATAATAGATTATCAGCGATCATACCAAACACTCTTGAACAGTTGTTTAGTCTAAGAATGGGCTACCTGTTGAGAGGCGATTCACTTTGAAGGGAGATATCCTCAAGTTTTGAGCACATTGAGGGGTTTAGAGTATATGGATCTTTCACACTAAATTTGTCGGGGCCTGAAATCCAAGTTAGTCTAGGTGAGCTTCAATTAGATAATCGGTGAATTTGTCGTTTAATATGCTACATGGACAAGTTCACCATGCAAAGAGTGTTCGCAAAATTCCAAAGTGCAATTTCAAATTGTAGGAAATAATGAATCTATGTTGGACGGTATTGCAAAATTAGACCTGTCCCTTTCATCCTCCAACTAGCAAGAAAATAAAACTCTCCCCACAGATTGAAAGTGGATCCTACTGGGGTTGCTCTTGTGACATTTTGTAGACAATCTTCACTGTATTTAAAAAGATTAAATTCTGTTGTGTAACAACAACACAAGAATAAAAGAAATAAGAGAAAAGGAGAGAATTTGCTTTGATTACAAAAGCAAACTCGAAAATAAAAATATAAAATAATAAAACCAACAGATTTTAATTTTGTTACAAACAAATAAATCTGATTAAATAACAAATAACAGAATACACAATTAAACAACTTACTTGGTAAATTTTGTTTGAATACTTTCTCTGATCAAGTCCAGTGTTTAACACTGTGTCTTAAGACAGGATTCGGTCTCTCCACAGTGCTTTCAGAATTTGGACGTCTATCTCCTGGATGAAATGATCTTACCACAAACAATAGCACACTAGCAAAATTGTTTTCCTTAGAATCACAATAAGTGTTTACACTCTTTCTTTCGGAAATAGAAATGAGCAAGATGAAGAATATAATTTTGCAGAGCATGCGAGTACGAAAAATTGGAATGAAATCCAAATGGAGGCTAGTCTATTTATAGATGCAAAGGTGACTCTTGGTTTTGAATTGAACAGGTTATGACATGTTAGAGTTCAATATTAACAGATTTCGGAATCTGTTGGGTTATAAATCAAAACAGATAAAAACGGAAGGGCTCTGTTTGGATGAGCAATAGAATCCAAAGAACAGTTTAATTCTGTTTGAAAAACGGGAAGGGCCCTGTTTGGATGAACAATAAATCCAAACAGTTTTAATTTGAATTCTGGAATTTTATTTTAATAAATATAAAATTAAATTCAAAAATGTTTATTTTGCCCAAAAAGATTAGAA